>OX451735.1:41189159-41781499 GCA_948472305.1 Vicia faba
CTTTTTTTAAATGGCAGCCCTTTCATTACGCTATTATGAGTGTTGAATTTAAAGAAAAAGATGTAGTAAATGTGAAAGAAAAGAGTGAATAAAGGAAAAGAAACTGAGCTGATGACAAAACAAGACAGGGCACAAAGACACATACAAGGCATTTTATTATTGGATCTTATTGTAGATTCTACAATTTTATTATATCTTTTTTTTGTATTAATTTCAAAGACATGCATTTTATACCAAGACTTTTATCTAACATAATATTATCTGTCCTATTCCTTGATTTTATTTTCTATTTGTCTCACAAATTTGTTCCCTGATTATCTCGATAACCATTTCAATCTAACTTAAAATCTCTCCAATCAATTCCATAAATAACTAATTAAATATCTTGACCATTTCTATGCAAATTTATTTGGTATTAGACGCAGCAATCTGTCTCCTCTCTTCATTTACTCATAATTTTATTAATTTAAATATTTAGAATTGTATGCATAAAACTTCAATTTCTTCTTAAGTATTGAGGAACATCAATTTTCTGGTAAACAGCTATTGAATCATAATAATTGATTCATCTGATGCTCCTTATTGTCCTATTGGGTGTAACTTTTTTCCTTAAGAATACAAATGATGATTGGGTACAGAGGGATCCATGCTGTAATTGAATTTGAATTAAGTAGTATCATAAAATGGTTAAAGTCAGAAAGTACCACAGAAGCAAAACATGAATCACAAGCACTACCAAAAGAGTCTCAAACAATAGCCTCGTGTAACAACTCCATTGCTATATTTAAAATGTGAATAATTAAACCTTCCATCTATTAGAAATAATATATATATATATATATATATATATATATATATATATATATATATATATATATATATATATATATATATATATATATATATATATATATATATATATATATATATATATATATATATATATATATATATATATATATATATATATATATATATATATATAACATGTTTTTAAGTTGCTGGTAGAAACGTGGGGTCAATGTTTTTTTATGATTCTAAATGTTTAGCTCATTGCTACTCTTAGAGTGACTCCCGTGTATCGAATTTTCTAAGGTTATCTTTTCCGTTATTGTGGATGAAGCATTTACATTCAAAAATATGAAGGTGAGAGATATTCAACTTACTTCCTTTGTATAGCTCATAAGGCGTGTGTTTTAGAATCGGTTGTATCAAGATAGGATTCATGATATAACAAGATGTATTTACAACATCAACCTAGAGATATGTAGGAAGATTGATCTCATTGAGTATCGTCCTCGCAAGCTCTACTAGAGATTATTTTTTCTCTCTACTACCCTATTTTGTTGGGGAATTCGTGGAGTGGAAAAGGTTTGTTGAATACCATTTGAAGTCCTCATTTTGGAATTCTCCGCCATATGATCACTTCTTATATATGGATGTGATGTTTACTTCTTTTTCGTTCTAGATAACCTTGGCTAGTTTTAGAAAGGCAGCAAACATATCTCTTTTTCGAGATAAGAACTTTGTCTAGGAAAATCTAAAGTAGTCATCCACAATGACAAGAGCGTAGCCTAAACTTAGGTTTCTAGATGGGCCAAAAAGTTCCATATGAAGCAATTGTAAGGATTGATCAATACAAACTATATTTTTATATTTAAAAGAGGCCCTTACATGCTTTTCTTTTTGGCATGCATCACACAGTCTGATCTTTTTAAAATGCAAGTTTCGCAGTCCGCTTGCAAGATCTTTTCAAACCAACTTATTTAAGTGGTTCATTTGAATGTGTGCTATTCTCATATCTCATATCCAAGATCGGTCTTCGATACTTAGGAGACATACATCATGTGAAGGAATTTTGTTTAAATTCACTGTATATGTATTTCCACTTCTTGAGTTAGTAAATAGATTTTTATTTCATTTTGATTTTATGACCCTGCAACCAGAAGAATCAAATGTTACATTGTTATCTTTGTCACATAGTTGACTAATGCTGAGCAAGTTGTGCTTAAGTCTGTTTACCAAGAAGACCTCCCTAATTCTTGGATTTGAAAACTTACTGATGGTACCAAAACCTAGTATTTTTCCTTTATTGTTATCTCCATATGAGAAAAAATTTCCTTGTTTAGGAAAGAAGATGGAGAATAAGGTTTTGTCACCTGTCAAATGCTTTGAACAACCGCTATCAAGATACTATTTGGTGTGTGAGACTGTAAAACATTCCTGCAGTGAAAACTTTAGTTCTTAACTTTAGGTACTCATATCATCTTGAGTCCTTGTTTGTTAGTTTTATAAACAATTTTCTTTCTTTTTTAGATACATATGCATTTTCATAGCCATATGACATTTTGCATTTGTGTTCACAATGTTTCTTATAGATGTATGAAGGGGAATGTCATTCTTTGCTTTCATGAATTTTCCTTATAAAGTAAAACATGGCTATGTGACCTTGTTTATTGTAGTATTTGCATTTAAATGCTTAGTAGTGAGACGTGGTCTTGGTTTTACATATATTCTCAAAGTTCTTGTTATTATTCTTCGGGTCATAACCTAGTCATGTTTTATTGTAAGAGGCCCTTTGATTTCCTAACAAGACTTATAGCTTATTTATCCCTCTGGTGAATCTGACAAGTATTTTTTAAGATCGCATACTTTACTTTTAAGTTATTGATGTTACTACACGTGTCATGTTCTTCATTTTAAGTGGAAGGGTTTTGATTAAAATCTTCTTCCTTTTCCCTAACGCGTTCTATTTCTTTTTCTAGGATTTTATTTTTAGTTTTAAGAGAGGAGATAATGTCCTTGGATGTAGAAATAGTTTGCTCTATTTTATTCATAATCTAATTAAATCATTATAGGAAAATTTAGAGGTTACCTCATCATCTATTTCTTTTTCTAGGATTTTATTTTTAGTTTTAAGAGAGGAGATAATGTCCTTGGATGTAGAAATAGTTTGCTCTATTTTATTCATAATCTAATTAAATCATTATAGGAAAATTTAGAGATTACCTCATCATCTTGATATATTGTCATCAGACATATGTTGGCATTTTCATCTTCATCATCCTAGAATTCCATGTCATTGTCTTCCGAAGTGACATATGCTTTCATCTTCTTCTTCTTCTTCTGATTTTTCTAAATTTTTTTAGACAAAATACTCATTTTCAAAGTGGTCCTTTAATATCCACGCTGATGTGGTATGCGTGGCATATGAGTTTATTAAATAAACAAAAAATTTCTAAAATATTTTGTTATAGCCACGAATTGAACCCAAGCCACCTTACATTCAAGAGAATCATCTAACCACTACATCACCTTGCAATTATTACTTGTCTTTTCATTCAAGTTTATTATAAAAACAATGCATTAAATTTATTATCATAGACCCTAGACTAAACATGTTTTAGAAGGTCATGGTGACTCTTACAGTGATAAACATAACAATATATTTATGACGAAAAATTATTAGTTCCACCTCAACTTAATTATTTCCAAATGAAAAATACTTTTGTCACAAAATTGTATTTTAATTTGATTTTTAGTTAGTGAGTTGTAACTAACCTATTCATAATCAATTGTTCTTTTATTAAAAAAAAAACTAAAATAATTATAGAAATATTATATTGATAAAATTTAAAATTACACACCCTTCTAATTAAAAATAGTGAAAATACACATTATCCTCTTTTGGCAAATGAAATATAACACAAACTCATTCCTTTTAATTTTTATTTTCGGTCATCAGCTATTAATATAAGTTAAATAAAATTATTTATTACCAAAATACTACTGTCATTTTTCTATTTTTCTCGTTTTCTTTCATCACTACTTGCAATATTCATTAACACATTGATTAACATATGTTTAAAACTTTAAAATATGAAGTTATTTTGCAATCAATTTAAAAAAAAAAAGACTTTCGCTTGAAATTCTTGAATTTCAATGTCTTTTAAAATGTTTGTAGTGTCCACTATTCAATTAAAATGTTAGTAGTGTCCACTGCCAGAGCCACCATCACCTTCTAAAATATGTTTAGTTTAGGGTCTATGATAATAAACTTGAATAAAAAGATAAGCATTAATTGTAAAGTGATGTAGTGGTAAGATGGTTCTCTTATATGTAAGGTGTCTTGGGTTTGATTCTTGGCTACAACTAAATTTTTTAGAAATTTTTTGAGTATTTAATGAACTCATATGCCACGCAGAAAGGACTAACGTGGATCTTTTGGAACAATTAAAGGATCATTTTAGAACTTTTTAAAGATCAGGGACCATAATGGACTCCGAAGTAAACTTAAGGGACTAAAAAGAGTATTTTTCCAATTTTTTATTTACCTTTTTGAATAAAGGACAATATGGTTTGATGACTCCTTTCTTTTCGGAGTTATAATATGTTGGAGTGAATGATTTTTATTCATCTTTTTCTTGTTATTCTGCTTACTTTTTGTTCCTAATTCATAAATCTCTTGAAGTTCTTTACTATGAGGGTCATGTCATCACATGAGTTGGTTTCTTCAGGTTTAAGTGCTAGACTTTTGTTTTTCTTCTCTCCTTCTTCATCTATGGTCAGTCTTTTGAGCTCCATTTCATGTTCATGGAATTTTTCAAAAAGAGTGTGTGTGTCCATAGTCTCTAAATCCTTAGATTCACAAATTGCGGTGACTTTGGGTTTTCATTTGCGATTCAAGCATCTAAGAATTTTTATGACTAATTCCTCATCTGAGAATATTTTCCCCAAAGTTCTCTCATCAGAATCACGATATGAGTGAATCACGTTTGCATTTGATTTATGTTATCCTCTGGTTTCTTCTTGAAGATTTCATATTCATGGATTAATGCGCTCAATCATGCCCTATTTACCTTACTAGTACCTTCATGGGTAAATTGGAGGATGTTTCACATTTCTTTAGCAATTTTGCAGTGAGAAACTTGCAAAAATTCATAAAGATCGAGTGCATTGGTGATGATGTTCTTAGATTTCAAACTGTGTTGCTCATTCTCTTTATCCTCTTCGGACCATTCCTTTTTAGGTTTATCTACTACAACACCATTGACATTGTGTGTAGGCACAAATGGCCATTCTCTCATAACCTTCCAAATACCACGATTTGTCCCTTCTATGAAACATTTCATTTTCT
This sequence comes from Vicia faba, assembly GCA_948472305.1. NCBI lineage: Eukaryota > Viridiplantae > Streptophyta > Magnoliopsida > Fabales > Fabaceae > Vicia > Vicia faba. The sequence continues at coordinate 41,194,297 of OX451735.1, forward strand.
CTTTCCATAAATTGTACCCTTCTCCATTGAAGGATGGGTTTATTTAGTGAATAACTTGAAGACATTTTTTCTCCTCAGACGGTTAGTCTTTAACAAAATTTAGGCTCTGATGCCACTTGTTGGATAAGTGACTTCAAGCACAATAGAGGGAGGGGAGGGGGGGGGGGGGTGAATTGTGATATTCAAAATTCATGATTAATTTTAATTTTTTTCTCATTAAAATCATATTAGTAATTTTATGTCAGAAATTACAGCGGAAATAATGAAAGTAAATTGTACAAAAGTAAAAGGATAGGTTAGAAAGACTTCACCAAAGATTTATACAAGTTTGGCCGAATGTTGGCCTAGTCCTGTCCTCGAGAGGTCTTCTTGAGAGTTTCACTGTAAACCTTAAGCTTTTGAAGGTTATGCTCAGTAACTTTAATACAGTCTGATCTTAAAATTTTAACAGGCTTATCCCAAATCAATGATAGTTTTTATCCTAGGCTAAACTAATAAACCGTCTAGAGATTTATAGAAGATCTCAATAACCAATACAAAGTTTTTTCCGACAAAGCTTAATGAACCAAGAACAAATATTTTATAAATGTTAATCTGAAGAACCAAAATCAATATCTTAAAAGTATCTCACTCTTAAGAATATAAACGACCAACACGATCACTTTACTAAAATGTCTTCCTCATAAGTAACAACTTCACATAGTAGCACTAAGACAATTTGAAGTGAATAGAAATATTTTCCAAAAGGTAGAGAAAGAGATAAATTCCAAAGAAATACAAAAATGTTGGAAAGTGGCATGGTTTGAAGTAAGGAAGACCCTCCCTTATATATTAGTTGAAATTCCAAGAAAGAAACAATCCATGAGCCGAATTTATTATCTAATTGATTAGAAAAATGCTCTAGATGATTAGCCAACTCAAATATAATCAATTATAAATCCTAATTAGAAAAGTTTAGATATAGAGCTATTGCAAGCCATTAATATGTTATCCTTTTTTATTGTATAATCGATTATCATCCATATAATTGATTGTACAAGTGTTTAATCGATTGGATAAATTAAAAAGTTTTGCCGATAGTTTGGAAAATCTTTCCAATTGATTAAATGGTTTAAGAAAATGTTTGGATAGATTTTTAATCACTTTATTTTGGCTTTATAAAAACATTTTCAAGGTAGAAAAATATTTTGAAGTTTGTTTGAGTTGCCTTAGTACTCTTAAGCTATTAACTTACTTTTACAATACTCGGTTCACTTAGACAAACTTACAGACATGACTTGGAGAGCTTTCACACTTTTCATCAGAGAATATTTAAGATTTTTCTAGATAGTATTTTTTTGTATAAGAATTTGTTATTTAGTCATCACAAAAGCTCAGATTGTTACAGGATGTAATATTCCCTACAACATTGCTGAATTGATCCAGAGACATGTCACTTTCAACAAAAGACTGATCCAACACTCTCATCATGGATTCCCGATGAGCAGAAGAGTTCATTAGCAAGGCTAGAATGGAAATCTTAGATGGAGTTTGCAACAATTGATCCACGTTCTTGTAATCACTCAATCTGATGATTTTCAACAAGTCATCCACATCCTTCTCCAATGCAACGCCACTATATTCTCCTACCATTTTCTTAGGTTCAATATTCTCAACAACCTTTTTATCATAATTAACATCTCCTCGAAAGGTAGGGACAAATACACGACCACTGCGGGTTACCCGACTAGCTTCTGCAATATTCTTGACATGGGATAAATGTTAGATAGGAATTTCCACTCCATCTTCTAGGAAAGTTTCATTGTACTTATAGGGCACAACTTTGTCTGATTCATATGGGATAGGACCAGACAGACGAATAACCACGGGAGCAACAACAGGCTTGTTATGGTACTCAATCTCTACAGGAGCAAGAATGCCAAAACATGGCACAATGACATTCACCCCTACTTCTTCAGAATATTTAGGCATTACATAATCATTATCGAAGAACATACCTTTATTAGAAGAAAATAACTCATCAACAGAAATATATTCATCATCAGACATGGCCTCAACAGTGTAATCTTCAATCACATTAACTTCATTGTAATAATCTCTATTGTCGGTGATTTTGATAGTACCATTGTCTAGAAACAACTGAACACCTTTTCTTATGATAGAACAACCCCGAGAATCCCTACAGCAGATTTGAAAGGACCCATAATGATGTTATTGTTGGCCATCCATGTGAAAAAATGTAGCGTGCAGTTGTACCCGATCATCATTTATGCAACTCCCATGAAAAATATAAAATTCATCGGGACATCTATAAACCATATTCACGTCTTCTTCATATTCAGCCCATGGTCTGATTATGTGGATAAGACCTTCATCCATCATTTCTTGAAGATCAGCTCTCACTTTATCACATCCATGAATATTTATACTGCAAATACTACAACTAGCATGGTAATGTGTATAATAGTTAAATTCATAGAGATCAGCATGCATCTTCACTAAATCACCTCTAACCAGGTTGATATCAAAACTTTGGAAGTCCCCAGGACAACCAGCAACCATATTTACAGAATTTCTACCTCCATGTTTGGGTAGTGGATTATCCTTCACATTAGGACCAACATCTTTAAAAGATAGGAGACCAGATCTCACCATCTTCTGCACTTCAGAATTCAAAGGATAACAGTTTTCAATGTTGTGCCCTGGGGCTCATTGATGAAAAGCACAAGTCTGATCCACCTTGTAATACCATGGTAAAGGTGAAGGTATACAAGGGGGGGGGGGGGTCTAGTCTGCACCAATTTCTTCTGAATCAAAGTCAGAAGCAACTCTGCATAACTCATTGGAATAAGATCAAAAGCTTCTTTCTTCTGACCTTGCCCTTGATTACCCTGAGGAGGTGGTCTCTGATAGGCAATAGTAGTCGGAGCTACATTGACGACTGGAGTCACAAAAGTAACTTGTTGTTGGTACTGATGACGTATTCTCAGAGGTCTTAACTTTCTTTCTTCAACGACAACATTTGTTTCACTTTCTTTCTTTCTAGAAAACCCATATGATGATTTCTTTGTTCCTTCATATTTTGTCAAGCTTCCTTCCCTGATAGCTTCTTCTAGATGAACACCCATACTTACCATCTTAGTGAAATCACTTGGCGCACTGGCAACCATCCTTTCCTAATAAAATGATCCAAGGGTTTTCAGGAAGACCTTTGTCATTTCTTGCTCTCCCATCGCGGGTACCACTTTGGTAGCAACTTCGTGCCAACGCTGCACATACTCTTTGGATGGCTCCTTATATTTCTAAGTCATCGCTCTCAATTGGTCACAGTCAGGTGCCATAAATATGTTGTACTTATACTGCTTGATAAAAGCTTCACCCAAATCATTGAATGTGCAGATGTTGCTACTGTCCAATCCCATATACCATTTTAAAGTAGCATCAATTAAACTATCCTAGAAGAAATGAATAAGAAAACATTTGTCATCAGTATGAGTGGACATCCTTCTGATATACATCACCAGGTGGTCACGAGGGCAAGAGTTGCCCTTGTACTTGTTGCACCCCAAAATTTACCCTCTTGATTTAGGCTTATGTTTCATCATGAAATATCATATTGCATTGCATTCATACATTGTGATGGGATCAAAGTACTTTGGTTATCAAGTCCTCCCCAAGCTTTGGAGGTTATTTGCATTGACAAGTTGCTCAAGTAGAACCTTATCATCTAAACCTTTGGATCTTTCAAGCTCAAAAGGTATTGCATATCTCAAGATATTTTATCCATCTCTTTGGATCATCAGAGGATTGAAGTTTGTGTCTGATTATAAGAAGAATCACTCTTTTGATTCACCAGTCAAATTAGGGTTTTTGTTTGATCAAGGCTATTGATGCATGTACAAATCTTGATTTGGAAGCTACAACATCTCATTGGTATTTGGAAATTATTTGTACAAGAAATTGGCCAAGATACCCAGAGGATTTGAAGTTTTGGAGATGATTCATCAGTCTCCTAAGGTGTTAACCAAAACTAGGGTTTGGGATTTCATCAATATTTCTTGAGAATTTTGAAATTAAACTTTGCACATGGCCTCTATATATTTGGAAGATCATATGTTTGAATTTTTGATCATCAATTTTGAAGGGAAGTGGATCAATTGATTCAAAGGGGAAAAATGGTCATTTTGGTCAAAATCAGTCAAAGTCAAGGTTGACCAAGTGAACTTTTGCTCAACCATCAATTCAAGGATGTACTTTTCATATTTCAAGTCCATTTTGACCATTGGATCAAAAAGATTGAGGTTTGGGTTGAAACTTGTTCATGAAGAAACCCTAAAAGTTTCTAATTTTGGAAAATAAGGACTTAACTTCAAAATTTCATATTTTAAAATTCACCTTTGATCAAAAAAATTCAAATGAAGTATGCTTGGAAAGATAAGAGGATTATCTTTCATCTCCTTTTGGTTTCATGTCCAAATTGGCAAAAAGTCAAGAGTTATAAAGCTTGGAAGTCACAAAATTATAGGTCATTTTCCAAATTTAGTGAATTTCATGTCAAATTTTGAGGAACTTAATCGATTCAATTGCAAAAACTCAAAACTAAGTGATTTTAGATCTTTTCAACAACTTTCCAAATTGTACTCAGTTGTGTCCAAATTCAAAAATATGAGCAAGTTATGGACTTTGGAATTTTGAGGCATTTCATTGAATCATTACATACCATGCAAATTGCAAATTCTTGATAACTTGATTTGTGGCCATTTGTTTCACTTCAAACTTGTCCCATGACTAATATGCAATGTACTAAGGCCCATCATGCCAAAGATTGAGCTGCACATGGGCAAATGCAAGGGAAACTCGTGATTTTGCAAAAAGTGGCATGAAAATGCCTAATCACCAACACTTGCTTAATACAAGGATTTAAGCCTTAATCCCTTGATTAACTTCTTCCCGGGATAAAAAGGATTAAAATGCATGTAAGAGGCAGGAAAACGCACGAGGGATTTGAGGGCTGCATGTGCATACTTCATTTTTGCAAAAAGAGGAATTCATTCTTTCTAACAGTTTTCAGTGTGAAAAACCTATCCTACCCTCCTCTTCATGCTCTATATATTGAGAGGCAAGCTTCATTGAACTAGATTGGTGCTTCATTCATCCCTGAGCTCGAAAAACTCTATAGCCACTTGTTCTGCATTTTTCTTCGATTCTCTCAATTTACTCGCGCGTTTTGAGTATTTCTTCTTGCATTCTCTTCTCTAAGTGATAAGGATTGTAGATCGAGGCTTGATTTGCAACTGGAGTGAAGGAGACAGTAGATTCATTTTTGCCTCAAAGGTTAGAATTCTTAACTTTGGATCTCAATTTCTAGCCGTGCATTGTGTGATTTGAGTTCATAATCATGTTGTTTGAAGTTCATTAAGTGTTTTTGTAGCTTCAGAGCTTTTGATTTGATGAGATGTGCATGTAAGATGCATCTAAAATTTTCTGTTCAGTGAGTTTTTGACATTTTCGCACAATCCGTTCTTGATCTATGGTTAATTATTTGATGTGATTCAATTTTCATAATGAAGTATGATATGCTAGCTTTAATCTGCACAAAATTTCATGAAAAATGGTGTAGAATTGAGCATGATATGTTAATTAGAACATGAGGTGATGGGTCTGACCTTGCACGCGTTTTTGCCCTAGCTAGAGGTTGAAGATGATTGCGTGGCCTCCTCTGGTTGGCTGACTTGTTTTTTTTAATTCATTTGAATTTTGTTTCATAAATTGATTTTCATGATTTTATTTCTTGCTCAAAAATGGTTGAAAAATTATGAAAAATTCAGGAAACCTAAAAATAATTTTCTTGACCTTGTGCATTTTTTTAAATTTTATTTGAAAATGTATTGATTGGTTTAAAAATTCATAGGTTTAATTAATTGTTTGTTCAAAGATTATTTTTATTTTAATAATTCTTTTGATCTAAAAATTCCACAAAAAATGTTTTGAACTCAGAAAATAATGTAGAAATTGATTCTGATTTTTGTTTAGAATTTTTTCTATTTTTGATTAGAAATTTAATTTGAGAAGATTATTTTGAATTTTTTCTTCATAATTTTTATTTTTAATACTTCCTTTAATTCAAAAATTCTCAAAAAAATCATACAAGCTTGATTTTAATCATAGAATCTGAATATAATTTTGTTTTGACCTTTTTGTGACTTTTGGCTAGGGTTTGCATTTTTGCCATTAAATAATAGTTTAATTGTTAATTGTTTGTTTGATTTTTGTTTTAATACTTCCTTTAATTCAAAAATTCCATAAAAATCAGGAATGTGTGTTCTTAATTCTAATATTTGAATATAATTTCGGTTGGATGTTTTTTCTGATTTTTTATTAGAATTTCATTTTGAGATGTGATTATTTGTTTAATTGATTAATTATTTGAATTGGATTTTATTTTTGACTTTTATTTAATTCAAAAAATCTGAAAATATATGTATTTTGACATTTATGGTTTCCTTGTGGTTTGCATGATTTGGTTTGAATTGTTAGAATTTTGATCTTATCTAATCAATATTTAAGATTAAAAGTCAAAATTTTGGGTTTTGTAGCTTATTGTGCAATTTTCATTTTCAAAACCATTATGCCTTGTGTTTCCATTGGAATTTGGATCTTTTTCAAGGTTCATGAATGTATTGAGGATCTGAAAACCATTTTTCTTGAATTATTTGACTTGGTTTGATATTTTTCCATGAATTATTTTGAAAACTTGTCTAGTTTTGATAGTTTGGACAACTAGTTTTGAACTTTGGGTCTCATTTGATCCCCTCCTCAACCATTCATGAACTTAAGACTTACTTTCTAACTTCTACACACTTCAAAGATGCTAAGAAATTTTTGGTTTGAATTATTGAAATCCTTTTCTATTTTTGATGTATTTTTGAAGTGAAGGTACCCAATTAATGTTGCATATCTTGTTGCAATTTGTTTGATGGCCAATGAACTTGAGTGAGGCCTATGATTGGGAACCTAATGATCATGTTGGATGTGTTTATCCACATAAACTCAAGTCATTTCACTTAGTGCCCCATGTTTGAATGATTGAACCTTTTGATGCATTGTGTGGGATTTCTCTTCTATTATGCTTGTGAGTTGTGTTGAAATAATTGTGTATGATTGAATTGTGTTTGCTACTGACCTTCATGGTCTTTGATTGTATTCTTCTAAATCTCCCATGATCCTTGATTGATATTCAATTGTCAACTCAACATGGTGATAGAAAGGAGCAACATTCCTCTAATTCTTTTGACGAAATTGTGCATATGCTTGTTTCCTTTTGTCTATCATGACTAATGTTTGATAGTTGCTATCATGTTTTCTCATTTCATCATGGTGTCATCATCCATCCCTTATGTGAATCATCATTCTACCTATTGGAATACTAACTTGGTTGTTAAATGTGCGAGGTACTTTGAGGAAAGTTTCCATTTTTGGCTTGAGGCTACTGTGTTTCACTTTATTTGTGGAACACAACTTATTATATTGGCACTGCTTTTGTGTTTGGCATATTTGATAGTCTATGCAGGATATATATGTGATTATGAATGCCATACATTGCCCATGGGATCTGTTCATATCTGAAAATCTCAATACTTACATCCTGATGGCGTAATTTCTGACTTGATTTATCTGTTGATGCCAGCTTGCTTGAAGTTCTATGGGTTTCTTTTATTCTTGTTCAGTTGTTACGGATAGTTATCCGTTTGGTATTGCACTATTTCCTTTCTTTTATTTTCATTTTGTATAGTTCTATTTTGCATGATGGGACCTCTGTTGCTGATATATGTCAGGAGGCCCTCTGTTTTTTTGTCTGATACATGTGTTGTGTTTGCTTTTGATCGATGAGTCACTCAATTTAGAAATTGAGATCACGACTTCTCTCTTAATGCATGTTCCCTATAGGATGTTTATTGCTTTTCTTCTTTAATTGTTGATCGATGAGTCACTCAATTTAGAAATTGAGATCACGAATTCGCTCTCATTGCATGTTCCCTATAAGATGTTTATTGCTTTTCTTCTTTAATTGTTGATCGATGAGTCACTCAATTTAGAAATTGAGATCACGACTTCGCTCTCATTGCCTGCTCCTTATAGGATAGTTTTTATTAAGCTTCCTTTAACATGTTAATTAAGGTAGGAATCCATGTATGCTATCATAGGATAGGAATTTCCTTTATCCTCAACCTTAGGGTCAACCATTGTATGATAACACTAGGGATAATGCTAGGCTAGTTTCCCTTAGTTGTTTTTTCCTTCCTTTTCATTTTGCATCCTAAAACAAAAATTGTTTTCTTGGAAAATCATAAAACACCTCTTATAAACTCAAACCCTTCTTCAAGGTAAAAGATACAATTAAATCTTATTTGTTTGTGCGCCTCTTGGCTTTGTTTTTAAACCTTGTAGCCGATGTTTCGCCATCGCACATTTGTTTGAAGCCGATGTTTCACAATCGCATATGTTTGTTATCCTACTTTGATTCTCAATGTCATTGTTAGGTGTGATGTTTTGTCATCCGACTTATTGATGTTTCACCATCTTTGCCATGATACCTTGTTATATTTTAGCCGATGTTTCTCCATTGCACATTTGTTTGAAGCTGATGTTTCACCATCGCATATGTTTGTTATCCTACTTTGATTCTCAATGTCATTGTTAGGTGTGATGTTTTATCATTTGATGTTTTGCCATCTTTGCTATGATACCTTGTTATTTTATAGCCGATGTTTCGTCATTGCACATTTGTTTGAAAGTCGATGTTTCGCCATCGCACATGTTTGTTATCCTACTTTGACCCTCAATGTTATTGTTAGGTGTGATGTTTTAACATTTGATGTTTCACCATCTTTGACATGTTACTATGTTTTTATTTAGTCTATGTTTTACCATCTCATTCGTTTGTTGTTTCATTTGATGTTTTGCCATCTTGACTGTTTTTGTTGTCTGAACTAAAAAACACAAACCAACCAAAATATATAAGCCAAACTACGGCTGCTCTAATTCCTTAAAAGGGATACGTAGGCATTGGGGTAGGGCCCGATCGAGCATAAATTTTATTTTCCCTACATTGTTTCCTTTTCTTTCGCATGCATTCCCTTTTCAGTTTTAAGCCAGAGACATAGGATTTGACCACACCCATTAGATTAGACAACAAGAGTGGATACCGTAGAGTACTACGGGCGTGTGGGGTGCTAATACCTTCCCCTCGCGGAACAGACTCCCTTACCCGATATCTCGGTCGAAAAACCGTGATTTCTCCCTTTTCAGGTTTTCTCGATGTTTACCTTTCCCTTTCGGCGGGATAAAAGACGTTCGGAGGCGACTTCATTGATGTTTCATTACATCCAGATGACGGGTTCCGCCAGGTCGTTTCAGTACTTCTCAAATTCTAGAACCCTAAACTTCACTGAAACTTTTACATTAGGAACCAAGCATTGGTCACTAACATTCTGTCTCAATAACTCTTTCCCTTGGAGAGCCTTCACTTCTTTCTACATTTCATTAAATTAATCCGGAAAATCATCCAATCATTCATAGAAGCCCAAACTTTCACTTGGTGGAGGAGCAAGATGATAAACTTAATCATTAATAATATGCATATCATTCATTTTTGGAGCAACTTGAGCATCAGGATTGTAACCCTCTGGCATGAAATTCTTTGGTATTCCCCATGGGTAACCCTGAGGCATACACTATTGAGCAGCAGTAACTGGAGTAACAGAAATGGGAACCGACGGAACCTCAGAAGTAACAGTCATTTTTTGTGGCTGAGTAGATGGAGAGGGAGGTGGTGGATTATTCTGAGAAACCACCAATGATACCACCAAAGTAGTCAGATTGGCCATACTAGCCCTCAAAGTAGTAACTTCTTCGCACAACTCGTGATTCTCTTGTTCAAGATTTTCTATCTTCTTCCTGGAATTAACCTGAGTATTGTATCAATGAGACATCTTGCTTGACTATTGAAGTAGAGAAACATAGTAAGACACCTGGGTATGAACAAAAATGCAAAAATATGTGCAAAATTATGCATGATATGCAATGCATATGATTTATTTATCATTTCAAGGAACTCAAAGAATTGTAGACATTTTGCAAATATTAAAGTACTAACAAATTTTAAAATAGTGAAATTTTTATTATAATAATAACTTCAGAATGGATTACATCTTTTTAGTACAAGTTTCAACAATCCTAAGTACAAGAGAATAAATATAGAATCTAAAATATTAAGGAGACAAAGTTGAAGAAGATCTCTCTGTACACTGGCGCTTTCCCATGGGTTTTTCAATTTGAGCCTTCGATTGCTTGTTTTCTTCTGCATACTTGTCGGCGACTTCTTTCCAATCGCATGAGTCAAAAAATGAGCAACTGGGACTTGGCTGAGCTCTAGAGGAAAATAAATCCTCTTTCTTCTCCATAATCTCCACAGTACGACTCTCAAGAATATCGATCAAGTCATCATTCTCTTTCAATTCTGTTGAGTAGGACATCTCTAAAGTCTGGCACTTGTTCTTCCATGCTTTCTTCTCTTGTTGCATCCTAACCAGGGCAAGCTGAAGTTATTCCACATCATCTAAAAGGGGAAGATTAGTCCTTACAAGCATAGCAGGTATAGGTTCCTCATAAGAATATGGCATCTTCAACTGAATTGCCCTTGCTTGTACCCAACGGAGATGAGGCTCCAAGGAAACAACTCCTTTTGGTCCCAAATATTTTTCTACTCTTCTTATGAATATGGAGCCAAGCCTTTGCAATCCCTTCCCTATCCTCCTTGTGATCTTCTCCTTCTTTGATAAATAAACCACTCAGATGAATTCTATTTGGCTTGTCTCTCATCGGACATCCAAGTTGGCGACGCGCGAGAACTTGATTATAGTTAATTCCTATCTTTGTACCAAGAAGAGGTGCATTGGGGAAACTACCACAACTATCAATGATCTCCACATCATGATAAGCCCGGTGATACAAAATAATGTCAGAATGAGTGAGAGCCATAATCTGTGGGGCCCAACGAGGTTCCTTCTTGATATCTCAGAAAGCAACAGACCGAGGTAAGTGAGAAATAAACACTGATATAACAACAGTGTGCAACAAATGATCATCCCTCCTTGATAAAAAAACCGAAGATGGATGCAATAATAAGTATCTCCTAGTAGTGTACGGACTGGATTCCCAATCAAAAATATCCTAATGGTGTTGACATCCACAAACTTGTCAATGTTAGGAAATAAGAACAACCCATAGGCAAGCAAAAACAAAGATAGCCTCAAAAGCAAATGTACTCTTTATCATAGCAAAGTAGCAAGTTTTCTCCAATAAAAATTTAGTAGTTAAACCTCTTATTCCTCCTTTGGTAGTCATGTTAGCCTCAATATCAGACTTTCCCAAATGATTCATGGCAGCAATCTCATGAGACTTGGGCTCTTCCTCTAAACCGGTGAAAGGAACACGGTCAGTAACAAGTAGACCAAGTAAGTAAGAATACTCGTCCAATATGGGCATCAGCTGATAATCAAGGAAAGTAAAACACCAACACAATGAATCATAGAACTAGACCAATGTAGAAAGACCCGCCTTCATCTTGAGCTTCATAAGAGGCACAATGGATCCATACTTCTTCTGGAAATCTGTAGAGCTCTCAATCTTGGGAATCAAACTCATCAGTTCCTCTATCTTAGGATCCTTGAAACTATACTTCCAAGTCTTTATTTTTCCATAATCCATGGCCAAAAAGTACATGAGATATTTGCAAAAAGTCAATTTTAAGTCCCTTGAAACATTTATTTTGAAGGATACTCATGGGTGCATGAATGCATGATGCAACAATCACAGACAAGATCACAAACATGGGTGGTTCATAGGTTCGACGTCACAAGCATGAAGTCAAAGGTACTACCCACAAGGTATGGACTAATAGTTTATCATTTGTCGAACAAGGTTCTAAAAGGTTCCCAGAGTCTACATCCGTTCTTCAGATATTACCAACGTCCCCATTAACTCGGTAATTAATAATATTCTCAGGAAAAACTCGTTTGAGTGTAGCATTGTGTGACAAGCATTTTCGGATTACTCCGACATAGTTTCTGCACTACACCTAAAAAGGCCAAGATGGGTTAAGGGTTCTATGGTCCTCGCCTTTAACAGGCTCCCAGGTCAAAAACAACACATCTTCCCGATTACTCAGTAAATGATACTACAGTCAAAGAAGCATTCACTGAATGGGGGATCTCATGTCTCATTTTTTGGGATTACTCCCTCAAATTTAACATGACTATACCTCCCGTCCTATTTTAATTTTACCCAAGTCCGGGTAGAGGACTTATGAGAAATCACCAAGCACCTCTGGAAACCTGGGAAATCCAGACAAATATATGTACAGCATATAATATACAACAAATAATAGCATATACACAAACAAAAAAGATAAGCTCAACCATCTTAGAGATGGACCAACATTTGGTCGACCTGTCCCTAGTGAAGTCGCCATTTTTTCTATAGCGGTAGAAATATTGAGGCTAAGCCATTGGATTGACTTGACTCACACAGATCAAATAAAAATCATCATCACATTTTATTGTTTCCAGGGGAATGGGAAAAGAGAGAATAACCAAAAAAAGAGGGGGAGACAATCTAGGTACGAGGGTTGGTTGTGAAAAGGGAAGGTATTAGCACCCTCAACATCTATGGTACTCCGCAGGAACCTCTTTGAAAATTTGTGTATTTTGGATATATGTGTTGTTTACAAAAATAGATGGCGGAGGTGAGAAAAGAAGTATTTTTTTTACAATTTTTCACCCTCCGCGGTTGCAAACCTTTAGTGCCTACGTATCACCTTCCATGCAATAGGGGATCAGGGTACTCGTAGTTCACCTTTAAAAAAATTTAAAACACATGGGTGTTGGTTATTTTAAGAGAAGAGACATCATCGTCATATCAGAGTGGAAGACATACTTACTACCCATAATTATGAGAAAGGAGAATTTGCATCATCTCAAAGTGGAGGATATAGCTTGGATTTTAAAATCAACAAAGTCTCACTCAACACTCAAGTGGAAAATATCTCACTTCACTACATATCATGGAAGTATAGTAGTTCGCATCACTACAAGGTTTGAGAAGAGTCTAATCTTTTGAGAAAAGTTTTAAAGTAAAAAGCCAAAGTGGCAAAAATGGTTTGAATGAGTTTGATTTACTTTTAGTATTCTCAGTTAAAGTATGATTAAGTTGGTTAAAGTTTGTTTAAAAAAATAATTTTGAAAATGTATGGACCTAAGTCCAAGTTTATTTTGAAAGAGGTTCAAGTTAGAAAACAAGAAGAGTTTTGAAAAGGAGGAAGAAGATTTTGAAATTAAAGAAGATAGGAGGAGATGAAGGGACTATCCTAAAGCATAAGGTAAAAGCTAAGGAAAAGAACCATCTAACCAACAACAAGCCAACACTTGACATATGAAGTCAATATAGAATTCCCATCCTTTGGATTAAAAACAAGCAAGCAAAGATACCAAACCTCTTAGAAATACCAAGCTTCGGATGAATTAAGTATTCTCAAAAATTGGGCGGAGTAACAGCTGAATACAGAGGAATTCTCTCTCACAATCAAAGCACATAATCAGAATAACCTACACACAAAGAAAATCAACCCAATGTCTTGGGATAAACCCCAAGAACTCCAGAAAAAATAATAACAGAGTCACGAGGTCCCAAGGGTAACTAAGGCTTATAATCCTAAGTCCAATAGGTCCATAACTCCATAATACCAAGGATAGTAACCAAATAGTCCAAGTAACCTTAAGGTTCTTTATTGTTCAAGTTGGTTATTAAGTGTCTTCAAAAAGAAAAGAAAAAAGCTCAAGTGAGCAAAATAAAAATGAAATGAAGATAAATGCTCAAGTGAGCAAAGATAAAAATAACATGAAATGTAAATGCTAATATAAATGGTACATAAAAGTAAAGGCATAAAATAAAAGCATAAAGTAAAAGCACAAAATAAAAGTCAATTGTTAATGAGTTAGAAGTTAAATGTTAGTTGAATGACCATCTTGTAACTTGCATTTGAAGACTTATTAGAAGATTGATAAAACCAAAAGCTTCTCAACAACAAGTCTCATTTTCTTTTTGTCAAGTATATCATTCATTTCAAGTACTCAAGGCAAACATATATGACAAATGATGTTTAAATGATTCACTAAGACCAAAGTTCATAAAGATTTATTAGAGGATTGATAAGATCAAAGCCTCATAACAATGAACCTCAAGGTTATTGGATCAAAGGTTTCAAATTAAACATAATTGGGCTTGCAAACATAGGTTTGGGCCACGAATGATCATTTTCTAAATCAGGACAAATTTAGCGTTATGTTAAGCAATTGTAATTGGACTTATGTAGAAGTCACACCTATTTTGAGGTCGGTCAATAGAAATATATGTACAACATTTTAGAGAAATGATATGTAGATTATTCTCCAACAATATGTAGCACAAGTAAGAAGGGGATAAGATGAAGTGGAAGGGATGTATCAAGATAAATTAAGGTTTCAAATATCATCAACATCATTCACCCATTTTGGTGAATTTGGTTTTTCAACCTATCAACATCCAAGATCTAATGAGGTTGAGGAACTTGTCCCAAAATAACATCCAAATTAGGACCAAACAAATAACAAAATAATATTTAATAAAACAAAATTTAAATGGTTAATAAAAGGGAAATAATTGGTCAAATACACAAAGTATATTAAAACACCAAATAAAAATCCCAAAAAAAAGTCAGAAGTCAAACATGAGTTAATAAGTGTTGACAAAATTTTTTAGACTTTTTTAAAGTAAAAAAATATTTTTAAAATTTAAAGAAATCAGTAAAATAAATCAAAAATTGTGAAAAATAGTAAACTCAGGAATAAAAATAAAATGAGGTCATCAATATTTGTCAAGAGGTCATTGGATCCTTTCATAATTTTTCCAGAATTTAAAAATCAAGAAAAGTATTTTTAATCAATTAAAACAAGTTAAATAAAGTGTAAAATTAAAAAAAAAATACAAATCACAAAATAAAATAAAATTGTGAAAAAATAAAAATCAGAAAGAGAAAAATCAATAGTACTTTTGAGAATTTTTTGCAGATTTTTATAAGTTGAAATGAATTTTTGAAGTTTAAAATAATTAAAATATAAAATCAAAAAATAAAAATAAAACCAAAATGATATAGACCATTGAATCAATGTCAAAACGTGTTAGTAATCAAATCCATGGGATCTGGTGTGCTGTGCATATCATCGACATTAGTGAATAAACCACCAGATCATTAATTAAAAAACAGATTTAAAAAAACAAGTGGCGCCTTGTCATTGGTTGAGAGATGACATGTTGGTCATCTTCAACCTCTAGTCACGCGAATTGCAGGTCTCACAAACTGTAAAATCAAGAGCTCAGACCGGTGTCATTCGCTTTGTCTCTTCAAGACGATTTCAATGGTACCCTCGTGGAAAATTTATATAAACTGTAGCTCAGTCGATTTGAAGAAAACCATAAGAAAAAAGTTGAATATGAATTTTAAAATTCATGATAAAAAATAACTTCTAGTTAAAAAAAAATGATGCGATGATTATCATAATGATGAGAGCTTTATTGTAGTAACAAATTTTGAGAGAATTGATGGAGGAATCTACATGTTGAAGTTCAAATTCAGAGCTCTGAAACATGACTTGGCTAGTATAATTTTGGACACTTCAAGGCTTGGTTCTTCTTCTGTTAGCTTTAGTAAATTTCAAGGATGAAGAATCAGCAAAGAAATTGGTTTGAAAAAGGATATAGAACCAAATTCAAAGTTACAGAATTATGAGTTATGTAGAGAGTTTGGCAGGGTGATTTTGGTTGTCCAAGTTTGAGGAAATGAGTGCAATATGTCTCTCTATTTATTGGAGAGTGGATGGTGAAAAGAATTGGAAGAAATAGTAAGGTTTGGAGAGAAATTGAGTGAAGCCCGAAAATAAGAAAAGTGTGACATGAACTTGCTCAAAACTCTTGCGTTTCAATGCTCTAATCATACTTTTGAATTTTGTTACACATGTTTAAATAAAAAACACGCAGTAAAATGGTCATTAGAAGCCATAAAATAGAAATTGAAAACTGACTGCAAGCAAAAACTCAGTTTCATTATTCCAACTTTGAATCCATGGTGCACACAACTCAAGGGGCTTTATGATCTCATTCTTTTTGCAATTGAAAGATTTCACCACAAACTTCACAATGTGCCAAGAAAGGTAGAATTTGGATGCTTGAGTAAAAAGTTATGTTTAATTGAAATCGTGAAAAACACACTGACTTGTGGACTTTGAAAAATTCCAAGTTTTGAGTTCAAAAGTGACTTATAATCTCTTGCCTTCAAACATGAACTTCCAATCAAAATTAGGTTTTTGTCAATGAATATGGAATAAAGTAGACTTCTTAAAGAGAATTGTTAAACTTGAATCATCCAAAAACTCCAAAATTTGAGAAAGTTATGACCTTGTGAAGTTGATGAAAATCCATGAAGTGACCTAAAATATTTTGAACTTTTGAGGCATCTTCTAACCATTTCAAGCTTTGTACATAAAAGAAGAGTTGAAGTTAACACTCTTAAGATAATTGTGAAAAAATAATGGGCTCAAGGTGATAAAAAATGACCAAGTTATGATCATTTGAAGTCAAGCCCTAAAAATTTAAAGGCCTTTCAAAGGGACTTGTAATCTTTCTCAATCATTAATGATCTTCCATTCAAAATTAGCCTTATATTTATGAAGAGAGCTTGTTAAGTACCCTTTAAAGAGAATCATGACTTTGGAGTCACTAAAAAATCTTTAAAAATGAGCAAGATATGGTCCTTGGAAGTCAACAAACCCTAGCTCAGAGAGTATCAAAATGACATAAAACCCCTTTCAACTTTTGATGACTTTTATTGCATAATTGGATCTTGTCATGTGAATATAGGTTGTTGTATATGATGATAATAATCCATATAAAAAATAACCAACTTAAAATGTTGAAAATTTAGAGAGTTATGCACTTGTGATCACTGAATCAAACATTTGCTCAATTAGGTCAAACTTGTTGAACCAACCTTGAATCTTTTGATTTTTCTTGGCAAGATAAAACATTTTGAATCATAATAAGTATTGAAATGATATCATATTGAAGCACACTTAAAGATGGAGATTAAGTCTCAATGGAGCTTGTTGAAGAAAGCATGGAAATGAACACATGAACCTATCTCTTTGATGAACGTCAACACTAGCTCTTAGGAGAGTTTAACCTAAATAAGGTGAGAGAACTCTTTGAACCACAAATATTTGATATTATGGACATAGCCTTGAAACTTGAGCTCTTGAACTCCATTGAAGAGTCATTTGATTGAGAACCAACCCTCAAACCCAAGGTTAGATAGTGAGATGAATGAAAATGTATCTCCACCTACAATATGAACATTCAAAGAAACATATATACATATTTTGATATTAGTTTAAATAACACATGTGCAAGATAAACACTTTAAGGTGCTTGTTGATTCCTCAAGAGCAAACATAAAGATAGTATGAAGATAGAGAGATCCAACCCTAATGTGTGACCTTGTTGTATTGATAAAAGTGAGATGATGAAAAATCTTAGGGGAAAAAATTGGGGTATAACAATAGGCATAAAATCAAAAATAAAATATTAGATCAAACTCCAGTCTCGATAGGGATAGATTCATGATTCGACTGGATAGAATATGCATGTTGTAGTCAAAGTTTGTTCAAGCATACATTAGTTGAACATGTGCATGTTATAGTCAAAGTCTATTAAAGCATGCAGTGGTCATTGTTTGATTATGTGTTATGTTATGTTGTACTATGTATGTCATGTATGAGTGTTATCATTATACATAACATACATATGCTAGTAGTCTATATATAGGTTGTTCTCTCTCATGTTAGGAGATAGGTTGTTTGTTATTCTACTTTATTTGTAATCATTTAACATTCAATGATAAAGTGAATGCAATAATCGTCATGACCAACTTAGTTTCTCTCTCTTCTTCTCTATATTTTTATCTCTCTCTTCTTAAATTGAACGATTTCTTGTGTTTGATCAAGAAACTCTCTCTTTCTCACAATATTACTTCTTTCTTGGCACTGATTATCACAACAAACTATTATGGTGAGCATGCATTCAAGATTCCATCAACGAAGTATGAGACTTAGAAATTTACCGATGTGAATGATTTTAGATTATGGCGCTTAAAGATGCATGTTTTTCTTATTTAAGAGGGTTTGTTAGAAGGGTTTAAGGGATTGAAAAAGATGGATGTTGCCCTAACAAAAAATGAGAAGACAATTATGATTAAGAAAACTCGCAGTGCCATCATATTGAGCCTTGGTGATAAGGTTCTCCAGCAGGTCTCAAAGAAGAAAACGACGACATGTGTGGAACAAACTTGAAGGTTTGTACATGACCAATTCGTTGGTAAATAGTCTTTACTTGAAGTAAGCTATATATTCATGCAAGATGAGTGAAGACAACATCTTGATTGAGAAGGTGGATATGTTCAATAAGTTGATTATTGATCTAGATAATATTTATGTTAGCATCAATGATGAAGATCAAGCGTCATTGGTGTTCTGTGTTTTACCAAGATCTCATGCTCATTTCAAAGAAACACTCTTGCATGGAAGAGAGTCTCGGGCCTTTGAAGAAGTTCAATCGGCCTTGTACTCAAAGGATTTGAACGAAAGAAAGGAGCACAAGCCATTATCTGTTGGTGAAGGATTATCTGTAAAAGGAAAATTATCAAAGAAGGATGGTAAGTTTGAGAAGAAGAAGGGTAAATATCAGCACAAGTCTTATGGTGGAAATGCTCTTGAAATTAGGTGTTATCATTGTAAGAAGGAAGGTCATACAAGAAAATTATGTCCTGACAGGTTAAAGAGTTATGGTGATAACAAGGATAATGGAAATGCTTCTATTGTTTAAAATGATTATGAGTTATCTGATGTCCTGGTAGTTTTGAGCATCAATTCTAGCAAGGAATGTATTATGGATTCAGGTTGCACTTGGCGCATGACTCCAAACAAAGATGTGTTTGAAGAATTGTATGATCAAGATGGTGGATTGATTCTGCTGGGAAACAATAAAGCCTGCAAAGTTGCAGAGATTAAATCTGTGATATTCAAGCTCCATGATGAGTCAACGAAGTTGTTGACTGGTGTCAAGTATGTACCTAATCTTGAGAGAAATTTGATTTCTCTTGGGGAATTCGACAAATGATATGCTTTCAAAGGAGATCAAGGTATCATGATCGTAAAGTGGTCGAAGGAAGTCTTGAGAGGCGTTAAGAAGTAAGACTTATATACCCTTAAGTTTGATTCCTAGAAGATTTGGTGTTAATGAGTTGTATCTTTTAGTAATATGTAATGGAATAAGATTTGCTAAAAATATTTAATAAGACCAAATCAGTTTAAATGAATATTTAAATTAAATGAAGACCAAATCAAATCAAATCTTTATCTAATATCAAATCTACTACTAAATCAAATGCCCATTAGAGAAAAGCCTTACTGATGAATTGTTATATAATGACTCCTCCTAACAACAAAGAAGTCATGCATGTATTAGAGATTTAATGTTCTAGGATTTTGTTCTTTGAGTCTTTGTATTCTTGTTGTTTAGTGTAAACCTCTAAAGTAACCTAACCTGAATATTTAAGGCATGTATATAGGTTGATTGTTAGTTGAGTTGTAATTCAACATCTTTAATTTATTTTATGTATTGATCACTCGGGTTAATGATTGAGAGAAAGTGAGAAGGATTCTCATATTTAGGGGGAGTCCTAAATAGAAAGTCATAAGTAGTATTAGGTAGAGGAATTGAATAAGGTTTGTTCATCTAAGACTATTGTAGTAATACTATTGAGAGTGGATTTTCTTTCTTGGGTTGGAAGCCCCCCATACGTAGGTGACATAACACCGAATTGGGTTACCAATTCTTTTATGTTCTTTGTTACTTTATGATTTAGCATTTATTTGTCAAATCCAATATACGATATTGTGCACATTATCTTAGACATTATGTCCAACATATGTTCATGTGCTAAAACAAAATTTCATATTCAAAACACTCAAGCATTTCCATTAAAAAGCTATTTTTTTTAATTTTTCAACTAGTGTAATCAGTTGCAGTAAACTAGTATCAACTACCCGTTCATTCTTTTTTTCGTAAATTATGGGAATTTAAACTATCGCAATAACACTTTTATTATCATCTCAATTATATGATTTGATGGTAACCAGTTATATGGTTATTTTGTTTGAAATTTTTTGAACGTTGAAAGAGTGGTAACCTTGGTAACCAATTACACACTATAAAAACACAATTTTTTCATGAAACAAGTTTATTCCAAATCATGACAAAGCTTCATTGATTTTTTCCAAACATATGAATCTTCTCATAAAGGTTTCATATGATGTATATAAGACTATATACATCTAAAATTCAAATCACATCTTTTACATATCATTTTACATACAATTCAAATACATATTTCAAAGTGTTCAAAATATCAAGTTTCGTAACTTGTGCATAACTTTCATATATCTTATAAAAGTTCCATTAAACATTTAAAAGCATTTAAGTATATAAGTTTGAATTGTGATCAAGAGAAAATCATTCATCTTAGGAATCATCTCAAGAACAATTGTATATTAAATCATTTTAAAGTGTATTGTGACTTAATCATCACGTTTGTGTTGATAAATTTTTGGGAAAAGATCATTTGAATTGGGTTGATTCAAAGTCAATCATAGTGTTAGGTGTTTGTTAAAAAGTCATTTGAATTGGGTTAACTTAAAGTCCACCATAGTGTTTGATGTTTATGAAAATATTCTTTAAATTGAGGTGATTCAAAGTCCATCATAGGTTTGGTGGTTCTATATGTTTTAGAAGGTTATAAATAAGTCTTTGAATTGAGACTTGTAAAAGGATCTAAAAATAGTAGAAAATCCTTCAAAGTGTTAAAGGACTAGATGTACCCTTGGTTGATTAAGAGAACAAATATAAATACTTTTTGTCCTTTATTTTTTAATACTTCAATTTTCTGGACTATTATTATCTAAAGAACCAAAAGATTCATTGCTTACATTTCTGAAAAATTAAGAACATTGTACATAATCGAGAAAAATCTGACAACTTTAATTCACCCCTCTTAGTTTGCATCTCATAGTTACATTAACAATACCTTAAGTTGTCAGCTGTCAAGCTAATGACGTTAGACAAGTTCTTAATAGGAGGCAATCAATCATGTAAAATTTTAAATTTATGTTACTAATTTGATTTTAGTTTTTGTTTATCCATTAGGAGGAGTATAAGAAAGACTAAGGCAAAGAAAGAAAATAAGGGAGATGGAAGAAAAATGTGTCGCTAATGGAAAACTTGCAAACCTTTTTTTTCCTGTATCGTGTTGTGATTATAGCAAAGATATGACCATTGTGAGAAATCATGGTGTGATGTAAAAGTGATCATGGCGCGATTGCATTGCAAATTTAAACATGAGACCTTTGTTAGACAAAATATGGCGCGATATAAATTGATTGTGATGTGATTCCGTTGACCGTTTCTAAATTATGGCGTGACTTGATTCATTATGGCGTAATTCAAAGGATCTTTAAATACACATAAGGAACATTTTGGCTTTCACTATTCAATCAAATTCTCTACAAGGCTTCATTTCCAAACTCAATAACATATGCTTTCTCTAAATCTTCATACATTTTTCAATAATTCTCACCAACAATTTCACCACCCGCAAAGAGGGGGAGATCAACAAGATGAGGTGCATCAACCAGTAGCACCATTTCACCACCTTATTTTATTTTTCATCCTTCAGTGAAAAATTCATCAGTATTATCCATGCAGATAGTTGGATGAAAATAAAAAATCACAAATTTGCCCAGAAAAGAAGATTTACAATGGAATTTTTGAATAAATATACAGGTTTCTTTGAAGAAATTTGTAGGAGAAATTCGATCAAACTCAACAGCCTGATCAAATAAATAAACCAAACAATTTCTTTTGATTTCTATGCAAATTCCTTCTATTGTTCCGCTGGTAATTATGTCTCATTTGTTCAGGTGAAGGAAATCAACTATAATCATGATGCAGTTAATAAATTTTGAGGTTGGTGCCACTAGAAGAGTGCAACATGCAAAGAAAAAGACATACATAGAACCGCCCACGCACTACTAAAAAATATATATTTTACAACAACACTTTCACCTCACTCAACCAAAAACCGAGATATAATTCTTGAACATAATATGTTATTTTTTTCCAAAAAAAATACCGTATATTCTCCCGATTATATATTATAATCGAGGGGTCAAATGATTCAGAGTTAGGTTTCGAATCCCAACAATTATAATTTTTGTTTTTATTTCTTTAAAAGTGTAGTCTTTCTTTTTACTTTAATTTTTATTAAATTATCAAATAATCTATTCCATCGGGTTTCTCTAAAACTAAGGGGTATGATACTCAAAATTAGCTATAAAAAGATTTGTTCACTAAGTTTAACCCTAAATAAACCTAACACTCTCTCTCTCTCACACACACGCACGCGCACACACACACACACACATATATATATATATATATATATATATATATATATATATATATATATATATATATATATATATATATATATATATATATATATATATATATATATATATATATATATATATATATATATATATATATATATATATATATATATATATATATATATATATATATATATATATATATATATATATATAACTGTTTCATTCTCGTAAACATCAGTCTTTTGGATGGATTGCAAGACATAAAATTTCTTTTTTGTGTTATTGTTCTAACACCAATCTCAAACAAATTAATTTTCTGTTCTTGCAATCTATCTCACATTAAGGGTGTTCAAAATCAAACCGGTCCAATAGAAAACCGTAAAACTAAACTGAATCAAATCAAAACCGCAAAAAAACTGTATTTAGTTTGGATGTGTTTGAGTCATTTTCTAAAAGAACCGTGCGGTTCAGTTCAGTTTGCGGTTTGTATGTTGCAAACCAAACCAAACCAAACCAAATCAAACCGCATTATGTTATAAAATCTTACTAACCAATATATATTTTTTTAATTCTTTAGACAAATCAACATGTATTATGTGTATATTTTATCATATTCTTTGTATGATATTTATTTTAATTTAGAAATCATAAAAAATAAAATATTATTCATTTAATACTATTTTCACAAAATATATTTTATCGTATTCTTTGTATAATATTTATTTAAGAATGCAATCTTATGTTCATCATTCTTTAGATTTGAATAAAATTATAATACACAATTTTATATATCAAATTATAAACTTATTTTGACAATTATAGATTTTTTTATGATAATATATGAACGATTAAACACAAAATTATATTTTCCTATAGATGTGTATGTATGGCTCAATAAATTTTTGTAATAAACCGAATCAAGCAAAATACATATCTCTAGATTGATGTTGTAAATACATCTTGTTATATCATGAATCCTATCTTGATACAATCGATTCTAAATACATTATTTTTTGCTTTTTAATGGCAGAATTAATATATTAAAAAAGAGAAATTAAGAAAAAACAAAAGTCGCAACACCAAGTACATGAAGTGCCCACAAAATAAAAACAAAATATAAGATATAGAAAATAGAAAGGAAAAAAATACAAAAAGGAGAGAAGAAATCATCCCAATACTCACGAACAAGATCTCGAACCTACCAAATCTCTGAATATAATGAATTTTTTATGTTCAGTTTGTTTATTCATAAAATCAAAGTTTTAGATTGATGAGAATCCAAATGCTTCAAAAATACTTGCATATTTTAAAATTTAATATATATCTTTCTCTCAATTCTCAAAATTCCTAAAAAGATGTTAAGAAAAAAGAATTCTCATAAAGAAATAAACACTTTATTTGCCACTATAATAAAAAAAATCTTTTATTTTCTACCCATCAACTACGTTTTGCTTTTTTTAAATGGCAGCCCTTTCATTACGCTATTATGAGTGTTGAATTTAAAGAAAAAGATGTAGTAAATGTGAAAGAAAAGAGTGAATAAAGGAAAAGAAACTGAGCTGATGACAAAACAAGACAGGGCACAAAGACACATACAAGGCATTTTATTATTGGATCTTATTGTAGATTCTACAATTTTATTATATCTTTTTTTTGTATTAATTTCAAAGACATGCATTTTATACCAAGACTTTTATCTAACATAATATTATCTGTCCTATTCCTTGATTTTATTTTCTATTTGTCTCACAAATTTGTTCCCTGATTATCTCGATAACCATTTCAATCTAACTTAAAATCTCTCCAATCAATTCCATAAATAACTAATTAAATATCTTGACCATTTCTATGCAAATTTATTTGGTATTAGACGCAGCAATCTGTCTCCTCTCTTCATTTACTCATAATTTTATTAATTTAAATATTTAGAATTGTATGCATAAAACTTCAATTTCTTCTTAAGTATTGAGGAACATCAATTTTCTGGTAAACAGCTATTGAATCATAATAATTGATTCATCTGATGCTCCTTATTGTCCTATTGGGTGTAACTTTTTTCCTTAAGAATACAAATGATGATTGGGTACAGAGGGATCCATGCTGTAATTGAATTTGAATTAAGTAGTATCATAAAATGGTTAAAGTCAGAAAGTACCACAGAAGCAAAACATGAATCACAAGCACTACCAAAAGAGTCTCAAACAATAGCCTCGTGTAACAACTCCATTGCTATATTTAAAATGTGAATAATTAAACCTTCCATCTATTAGAAATAATATATATATATATATATAACATGTTTTTAAGTTGCTGGTAGAAACGTGGGGTCAATGTTTTTTTATGATTCTAAATGTTTAGCTCATTGCTACTCTTAGAGTGACTCCCGTGTATCGAATTTTCTAAGGTTATCTTTTCCGTTATTGGGGATGAAACATTTACATTCAAAAATATGAAGGTGAGAGATATTCAACTTACTTCCTTTGTATAGCTCATAAGGCGTGTGTTTTAGAATCAGTTGTATCAAGATAGGATTCATGATATAACAAGATGTATTTACAACATCAACCTAGAGATATGTAGGAAGATTGATCTCATTGAGTATCGTCCTCGCAAGCTCTACTAGAGATTATTTTCTCTCTCTACTACCCTATTTTGTTGGGGAATTCGTGGAGTGGAAAAGATTTGTTGAATACCATTCGAAGTTCTCATTTTGGAATTCTCCGCCATATGATCACTTCTTATATATGGATGCGATGTTTACTTCTTTTTCGTTCTAGATAACCTTGGCTAGTTTTAGAAAGGCAGCAAACATATCTCTTTTTCGAGATAAGAACTTTGTCCAGGAAAATCTAAAGTAGTCATCCACAATGACAAGAGCGTAGCCTAAACTTAGGTTTCTAGATGGGCCAAAAAGTTCCATATGAAGCAATTGTAAGGATTGATCAATACAAACTATATTTTTATATTTAAAAGAGGCCCTTACATGCTTTTCTTTTTGGCATGCATCACACAGTCTGATCTTTTTAAAATGCAAGTTTCGCAGTCCGCTTGCAAGATCTTTTCAAACCAACTTATTTAAGTGGTTCATTTGAATGTGTGCTATTCTCATATCTCATATCCAAGATCGGTCTTCGATACTTAGGAGACATACATCATGTGAAGGAATTTTGTTTAAATTCACTGTATATGTATTTCCGCTTCTTGAGTTAGTAAATAGATTTTTATTTCATTTTGATTTTATGACCCTGCAACCAGAAGAATCAAATGTTACATTGTTATCTTTGTCACATAGTTGACTAATGCTGAGCAAGTTGTGCTTAAGTCTGCTTACCAAGAAGACCTCCCTAATTCTTGGATTTGAAAACTTACTAATGGTACCAAAACCTAGTATTTTTCCTTTATTGTTATCTCCATATGAGAAAAAATTTCCTTGTTTAGGAAAGAAGATGGAGAATAAGGTTTTGTCACCTGTCAAATGCTTTGAACAACCGCTATCAAGATACTATTTGGTGTGTGAGACTGTAAAACATTCCTGCAGTGAAAACTTTAGTTCTTAACTTTAGGTACTCATATCATCTTGAGTCCTTGTTTGTTAGTTTTATAAACAATTTTCTTTCTTTTTTTAGATACATATGCATTTTCATAGCCATATGACATTTTGCATTTGTGTTCACAATGTTTCTTATAGATGTATGAAGGGGAATGTCATTCTTTGCTTTCATGAATTTTCCTTATAAAGTAAAACATGGCTATGTGACCTTGTTTATTGTAGTATTTGCATTTAAATGCTTAGTAATGAGACGTGGTCTTGGTTTTACATATATTCTCAAAGTTCTTGTTATTATTCTTCGGGTCATAACCTAGTCATGTTTTATTGTAAGAGGCCCTTTGATTTCCTAACAAGACTTATAGCTTATCTATCCCTCTGGTGAATCTGACAAGTGTTTTTGAAGATCGCATACTTTACTTTTAAGTTATTGATGTTACTACACGTGTCATGTTCTTCATTTTAAGTGGAAGGGTTTTGATTAAAATCTTCTTCCTTTTCCCTAACGCGTTCTATTTCTTTTTCTAGGATTTTATTTTTAGTTTTAAGAGAGGAGATAATGTCCTTGGATGTAGAAATAGTTTGCTCTATTTTATTCATAATCTAATTAAATCATTATAGGAAAATTTAGAGGTTACCTCATCATCTTGATATATTGTCATCAGATATATGTTGGCATTTTCATCTTCATCATCCTAGAATTCCATGTCATTGTCTTCCCAAGTGACATATGCTTTCATCTTCTTCTTCTGATTTTTCTAAATTTTTTTAGACAAAATACTCATTTTAGTCTG
Organism: Vicia faba; assembly: GCA_948472305.1. Classification (NCBI taxonomy): domain Eukaryota; kingdom Viridiplantae; phylum Streptophyta; class Magnoliopsida; order Fabales; family Fabaceae; genus Vicia; species Vicia faba. Next base: position 41,221,293 of record OX451735.1, read on the forward strand.
TTAAGTTTACTTCGGAGTCCATTTTGGTCCCTTATCTTTAAAAAATTTCACTTTGCAATTATTACTTGTCTTTTCATTCAAGTTTATTATTAAAAAAATGCATTAAATTTATTATCATAGACCCTAGACTAAACATGTTTTAGAAGGTCATGGTGACTCTGACAGTGATAAACATAACAATATATTTGTGACGAAAAATTATTACTTCCACCTCAACTTAATTATTTCCAAATGAAAAATACTTTTGTCACAAAATTGTATTTTAATTTGATTTTTAGTTAGTGAGTTGTAACTAACCTATTCATAATCAATTGTTCTTTTATTAAAAAAAAAACTAAAATAATTATAGAAATATTATATTGATAAAATTGAAAATTACACACCCTTCTAATTAAAAATAGTGAAAATACACATTATCCTCTTTTGGCAAATGAAATATAACACAAACACATTCCTTTTAATTTTTATTTTCGGTCATCAGCTATTAATATAAGTTAAATAAAATTATTTATTACCAAAATACTACTGTCATTTTTCTATTTTTCTCGTTTTTTTTCATAACTACTTGCAATATTCATTAACACATTGATTAACACATGTTTAAAACTTTAAAATATGAAGTTATTTTGCAATCAATTTAAAAAAAAAAAGACTTTCGCTGGAAATTCTTGAATTTCAATATCTTTTAAAATGTTAGTAGTGTCCACTATTCAATTAAAATGTTAGTAGTGTCCACTGCCAGAGCCACCATCACCTTCTAAAATATGTTTAGTTTAGGGTCTATGATAATAAACTTGAATAAAAAAGATAAGCATCAATTGTAAAGTGATGTAGTGGTAAGATGGTTCTCTTATATGTAAGGTGCCTTGGGTTTGATTCTTGGCTACAACTAAATTTTTTAGAAATTTTTTGAGTATTTAATGAACTCATATGCCACGCGTACTACGTCAGCGCCACATCAGATGTCACCCAAGTAAAAGTTGACGCCGTTAGTAAAAATTGGACAGAAAGGACTAACGTGGATCTTTTGGAACAATTAAAGGACTATTTTGGAACTTTTTAAAGATCAGGGACCATAATGGACTTCGAAGTAAACTTAAGGGACTAAAAAGGATATTTTTCCAATTTTTTATTTACCTTTTTGAATAAAGGACAATATGGTTTGATGACTCCTTTCTTTTCGGAGTTATAATATGTTGGAGTGAATGATTTTTATTCATCTTTTTCTTGTTATTCTGCTTACTTTTTGTTCCTAATTCATAAATCTCTTGAAGTTCTTTACTATGAGGGTCATGTCATCACATGAGTTGGATTCTTCAGGTTTAAGTGCTAGACTTTTGTTTTTCTTCTCTCCTTCTTCATCTATGGCCAGTCTTTTGAGCTCCATTTCATGTTCATGGAATTTTCCAAAAAGAGTGTGTGTGTGTCCACAGTCTCTAAATCCTTAGATTCACAAATTGCGGTGACTTTGGGTTTTCATTTGCGATTCAAGCATCTAAGAATTTTTATGACTAATTCCTCATCTGAGAATGTTTTCCCCAAAGTTCTCTCATCAGAATCACGATATGAGTGAATCATGTTTGCATTTGATTTATGTTATCCTCTGGTTTCTTCTTGAAGATTTCATATTCATAGATTAATGCGCTCAACCATGCCCTATTTAACTTACTAGTACCTTCATGGGTAAATTGGAGGATGTTTCACATTTCTTTAGCAGTTTTGCAGTGAGAAACTTGCAAAAATTCATCAAGATCGAGTGCATTGGCGATGATGTTCTTAGATTTCAAACTGTGTTTCTCATTCTCTTTATCCTCTTCGGACCATTCCTTTTTAGGTTTATCTACTACAACACCATTGATATTGTGTGTAGGCACAAATGGTCATTCTCTCATAACCTTCCAAATACCACGATTTGTCCCTTCTATGAAACATTTCATTTTCTCTTTCCATAAATTGTACCCTTCTCCATTGAAGGATGGGTTTATTTAGTGAATAACTTGAAGACATTTTTTCTCCTCAGACGGTTAGTCTTTAACAAAATTTAGGCTTTGATGCCACTTGTTGGATAAGTGACTTCAAGCACAAGAGAGGGAGGGGGGGGGGGGGTGAATTGTGGTATTCAAAATTCATGATTAATTTTAATTTTTTTTCTCATTTAAGATCATATTAGTAATTTTATGTCAGTAATTACAGCGAAAATAATGAAAGTAAATTGTACAAAAGTAAAAGGATAGGTTAGAAAGACTTCACCAAAGATTTATATAAGTTTGGCCAAATGTTAGCCTAGTCCTGTCCTCGAGAGGTCTTCTTGAGAGTTTCACTGTAAACCTTAAGCTTTTGAAGGTTATGCTCAGTAAATTTAATACAGTCTGATCTTAAAATTTTAACAGGCTTATCCCAAATCAATGATAGTTTTTATCCTAGGCTAAACTAATAAACCGTCTAGAGATTTATAGAAGATCTCAATAACCAATACAAAGTTTTTTCCGACAAAGCTTAATGAACCAAGAACAAATATTTTATAAATGTTAATCTCAAGAACCAAAATCAATATCTTAAAAGTATCTCACTCTTAAGAATATAAACGACCAACACGATCACTTTACTAAAATGTCTTCCTCATAAGTAACGACTTCACATAGTAGCACTAAGACAATTTGAAGTGAATATAAATATTTTCCAAAAGGTAGAGAAAGAGATAAATTCCAAAGAAATACAAAAATGTTGGAAAGTGGCATGGTTTGAAGTAAGGAAGACCCTCCCTTATATATTAGTTGAAATGCCAAGAAAGGAACAATCCATGAGCCGAATTTATTATCTAATTGATTAGCAAAATGCTCTAGATGATTAGCCAACTCAAATATAATCAATTATAAATCCTAATTAGAAAAGTTTAGATATAGAGCTATTTCAAGCCATTAATATGTTATCCTTGTTGATTGTATAATCGATTATCATCCATCTAATTGATTGTACAAGTGTTTAATCAATTGGATAAATTTAAAAGTTTTGCCGATAGTTTGGAAAATCTTTCCAATTGATTAAATGGTTTAAGAAAATGTTTGGATAGATTTTTAATCACTTTATTTTGTCTTTATAAAAACATTTTCAAGGTAGAAAAATATTTTGAAGTTTGTTTGAGTTGCCTTAGTACTCTTAAGCTACTAACTTACTTTTACAATACTCGGTTCACTTAGACAAACTTACAAACATGACTTGGAGAGCTTTCACACTTTTCATCAGAGAATATTTAAGATTTTGCTAGATAGTATTTGTTTGTATAAGAATTTGTTATTTAGTTATCTTATAAGATGTTTTGCTTATTATTAGCGTTGAAGGCTGTTGTCATGCATTTGTCATCATCAAAACTCTAAATGTGAATCTTTATTACCTGCAAGCACATAGATGCATAGGAAGTGGTATGAAAATTTTACCTTAACTCTAATTCACAATGATTTCCTTCAATCTAATACCGACCATTCATTATTCATCAAGAAAGACACAAAATCATTCACTACTCGTCTAGTCAATGTAGATGACATAATCATTGCTGGCAATTCATTGGAGAAATTTAACAAGATTGAAGCAGTCCAGCATCATCAGTTCAAGATCAAAAACCTTGGCCAGCTCAAATATTTTCTTAGCTTAGAAGTCCCTAATTCTAAGAAAGTCATTTCTTTGTGTCAAAGGAATTATTTTCTTGATCTTTCTTCAACACAAGATACATTGGTTCCAAGCCTGTTAGGACTCGTGCAGATCCCTCCATCAAAATTTTCAATAATAATAGTTCAACTCACATGGATATATCGGGTTATAGAAGGTTAATTAGGTGCCTACTTGTTGTACCCAAATTTTTGCCCCTAATATCCCTTCATCATATCATGATTCATTCACAACAAGATCACACTAGGATTCTTGGGTCCCCTTCCTATATTTAGCTTTCCCTTTTTGAGGAATCACCAAGCACCTTGACTTATGTTCTTTTGTGATCATGAATATTTTTTTTGTCTTGATTTCTTCTTTTAACTAAATAAAATGCAATGTTGGTTTGTCTTGCTTGTTATCCATGTAGGTAAAGGCAATGGTATTTAACAAGTTACCCCATGGGTTCATGAGTTTATTTCCATGCCCTAGTCAATAAAGTTTGAGAATTTTAAACCTCACCATTGGATTGGTTTTGGAATAATTGGCATGGCAAGGTTATTTTGGTTATCACATTTCAAGGTTATCAAATTTGGTTGAAAAGCACAAGGGATTGATTGGAGAAGTTGTCATGGTTGGACAAGATTTTATTCCATTTGGTCACAAGTGCATATTTCTCTCAATGTTAAAGATATGTAAGTGGTTTTGGTGGCTATGAGTTCTCATTATCATCCTCAACAAGTTCTATTTACAAATCATGTGTGTTGGTACAAAATGTTTGTTCAAAATTGTCAAAGTTCCTCAAAGCATTCTCTTGATCTAAGGAGATAGGGTTTTGAACTTCAAAGGAATATATCTTGCTCATATCTTGGTATTTTTAAGTGATTACAAAGACATCTTTCTCTTCAAAGGGTTATCAAAAAATCACTTCAAAAGTTTCAAGGAGTTGTCATGAGGAAGATACTTAATGAGGAAGAAAGATTACAAGTCGTCCAGATGAATCCCGAATTTTCCATGTGTGACTTTAAATGATCATAACTTGGTCAATTTTTATCACCTTGAGCCCATTATTTTTCCATAATGATCTTGAAGGTATGAAAGTTATACCTTCTTTTATGTGCAAAGTGATAAAATGGATGTAAGTTGCCTTAAGGATGCAAAAGATTATAGGTCATTTAATGATTTTTTGCCAACTTCAACAATTCACAACTCTCTCAATTTTTGAAGATTTTGAATGGTTCAAGTTTCAAAATGTCATTCAAGAGATCTACTTTATGCCATCTTTTTTGGTCAAGAGCAAATTCCAAGTGGAAGTCCATGTTTGGATGCAAGACATTATAGGTCATTTTTGAAGAAGAACTTGAAATATTTCTAAGTATGGAAAGTCAACTCTTTTTCTCCAACTTTGACTCAACACAACTTTCAGCTAAAGCGTCCACTTGATTCCATTATTTTTCCATTTCAAAGCTTGTAACCTCATCTAACTAAAGCATCAAGAATAATGCCCTAAGACCCCTTTAGTTGAAAATGCCATTGGTCAGAAGTTGACACTTTGAAATTGAATTTCTCACCAAGTCAGAATTTTGAAATCCATAATTTGGCCTCTAATCCCAAGTTTTCCATGCGTTTTTTCCTCTAAACATGTTTAGTGAAGTTCCAGAATTGTATAGCACCTCAAAACGCAAGAATTGGATGAGTTTTGGTGAAAATTATATCACACTTCACTCATTAGGTTTGCATGAATTCCCTTAAAAATGCATCATTCACTATTCCTTTTGATTCCATTTTCTTCTCCTATAAATACATGAACTATCCCATTCGTTTTCTCAAGCTTGGATAGCCAGAATCACCCTGCCAAACTTGTTCCACAACTCATAATTCAGTAACTTCAAAATCCATTCTCAAGCCTTTTTCAATCCAATTTTTCCATCAATTCACCTTCCTTGATCTTTCCTGAAGCTAACCACATAATTACATTCAAGAATCATGCCTTATACTGCTCCATAGAAGTCCAGATTCAGAGCTCTGCAACTCAACTTCAATAGGTAGATTCCTTCATCAATTATTTAAAACTCTGATATCATTGTGTTGCTCTCATTGCCCTAGTTCTAGTCGCAACACTTACCTTTTACTGGAAACACATTTTGACCATGAAATTTCAAATCTCTTTTCAAAACTTTCCTTCCAAATTGCTTGAGCTACAATTTATATAAATTTGGCGCGAGGGTGTGGTTGTCTTCGTCTTGAAGAGACGAAGCGATTGGCATAGGTCCGAGCTTCTGATTTTACAGTTTGAGAGACCTGCAAATCACGTTGGCTGGAGGTTGAAGATGACCTACGTGTCATCTTCCAACTAATGATGGCACGTCACTTGTTATTTTTGAAAATCTGATTTATATTTGATTTTGTACTTTATTCACTAATGACCATGATATACACAATGCGCTAGATCCCTCAGATTTGATTACTAACGCGTTTTGACTCTCATCCAATGGTCCACATATTTTTACTTTTATTTTCTTTTCTGATTTTTATATTTTAATTGTTTAAAATTTCAAAAAATCATAGAAAATTCATTTTAAGTCCAAAAAATCTAAAAAAATTATGAAAAAATATTTTGATTATTCTCTTTCTGATTTTTATTTTTTCACAATTTAATTTTGTGTTTTGGTATTTTTTTATAAATTTACACTTTATTTGAATTGTTTTAAATGTTTAAAAATACTTTTATACATTTTTAAATTCTGAAAAAATCATGGAGTGATCCAATGATATTGTGACAAATATTGGTGATCTTATTTTATTTTTGTTTCTGACTTTACTATATTTTATAATTTTTGGTTTATTTTACCCATTTCTTTTGATTTTAAAAATAGTGCCTGACTTTAAAAAATTACCAAAAAATTTGTAAAATTATTTGAGCCTTTTTCTGATTTTTCTATGGTCTTAATTTTTATTTCTTGATTAATTTGAACATAGTTGTTATTTTTCTCTTTATTTTCTATTTTTAAACATTATTTTTAAACCCTTTTGTATATATTAAAATGAAATATTATATTGTGATTATTTTCTGGCTGATCTTGGGTTAAATTTTGGATCATGAACTTTATTAACATCATTGGATCCATGGTGTTGAGTTTAACTCCACAAAAATGGATGAATGATTTTAATAATAGTTTGATTAAATTTAATTCAAAAGTGGTTTGTATATTCTCTCCCATCCCTCTTCATCTCATCCCCTTCTTATTGCACTAAATGTTGTTGGAGCATGTTCTCTATATCATGTCTCAGAATAAATGGTGCATAGATTGTTATTGACCGGCCTCAAAATAGGTGCGACTTCTATATAAGTCCACTTACGATTGCTTAACATAGCGCTAAATTTTGTCTCGATTCGAATAAATGATCATTCGTGGCCCAAACTTATGTTTGCAAGCCCAAGTATGTTAATTTGATCTCTTTGATTCAATAACCTTGAGATTCATTGTATGGAGGATTTGGTTCTACAAATCCTCTAATGGATCTACAAGACCTTTGGTCAACGCATATCACTTAAACATCGTTGATCATTAACTGGCACTTGTGAGAATTGCAAATGAATAATATACTTGACAAAAAGAAAATGCAACTTGTTGTGTGGAGGCTTTGGTTCTACCAATCCTCTAATGAGTTCGAAATGCAAGCTTCAAGATGGTCATCCAACTAACCACTAATTAGTTACTTGTTTTACTTTATTCTTTTATTTATTTATTTTTTATGCTTTATGTACCATTTACTTTTAGCATTTACATTTCATGCCATTTTCATCTTTGCTCATTTGAGCATTTACTTTCTTGTCATTTTTACTTTGCTCACTTGAGCTTTTCTTTTCCTTTTTAAGATACTTAATAATCAACATAAACCCTAAAAAATCTTTAATGGTATTTCGACTATTAGGTTACTATCCTGGCATTATGGAGTATGGGACTTTTCTTGGACTTAGCATTAGAAACCTTGGCCTATCTTGGAGACCTTGTGATCTTATCTGATTATTTTGACTGGAGCTCTTGTGGTTTACCTCAAGACATTGGGTTGCTTGTTTGTTTTTGTGTGCAGGTTTTTGTGATTAAACCCTTTGTTTGTAATCTGGAATTCACCCGTATACAACCGTTACTCTGCCCAATTTTTGTGAAGACTTAATACACATGAAGTTTGGTTCTCTCAACAGGTCTAGTTTTTTTTTTCTTGATTGGTTTCAATCCAAGGAATGAGAATTATATCTTGGCTCATGATGTCAAGTATTGGCTTCTTGTTGGTTAGATGGTTCTTATCCCTAGCTTTTACCTTATGCTTTAGGATAGTCTCTTATACTCCTCCCATCTTCTTTAATTTCAAAAATCTTCTTCCTACTTTTGAAAACTTTTCTTGTTTATAAACTTGAACCACTTTCATAATAAACTTGGACTTATGTCCATGCATTTTCAAAACATTTTCATAAATAAACACCAATCAACTTAATAATACCTTGACATTTTTTGTGAGAAGACTAAAAGTAAACCAATCTCATTTCAAACCATTTTGCCACTTTGGCTTTTTTATCTTTAAAACTTTTCTCAAAAGATTAGACTCTTGTCAATCCTTGTAGTGATGCAAACAACTATACTTCTACAACATGTAGTGAAAAGAGATATTTTCCACTTGGGTGTTGAGTGAGGCATTGTTGATTTTAAAATCCAAGCCATATCCTCCACTTTGAGATGATGCAAATCCTCCTTTCTCATGATTGTGGGTAGTAAGTATGTTTTCCACACGGACAATGACGATGATGTCTTATCTCTTAAAATCAACTAACACACTTGTGTTACAAACTTTTAAAAGAGGAACTACGTGTACCCTGATCCCCTATTGCACGAAAGGTGGTACGTAGGCACTAAAGTTTCGCAACTGCGGCGGGTGCAAAAATCATAAAAAATATATTTCTTTTCTCACCTCCACCATCCATTTTACATATAACACATTTTTTATAGCCAAAATATACATATTTTACAAAAAGGTTCCTGCGGAGTGCCGTAGATGTTTATGGTGCTAATACCTTCCCTTTGCATAACCAACCCTCTTACCTTGAACCTTTCCCCCTTTATTGGGTTATTCGCTCTTTTCCCATTCCTTTGGAAACAATAAAGCGCGGTGGCGATTTTTATTTTGACCTCTTTCTGGTCCATCCCTAAGTGGGTTAAGCCTATCTTTGTTTATATCTGTATATGTGTTATTGTGTTTATGTGTTATATTTTGTATATATGTTTGTTTGGATTTTCCTAGTTTTCGGGATGCTTGGTGATTACTCATAAGTCCTATACCCGGACTTGGGCAAACTTTAAGATAGGACGGGCGGTATAGTCATGTTAACTTTGAGGGAGTAATCCCAAAAAAGGAGGCATGAGATCCCACACTCAGTGGAGACCCCTTTGACTATAGTGTCGTTTACCGAGTAATCGGGAAGACGTACTACTTTCGACCTGGGAGCCTGCTGAAACTGAGGTCCGTAAAATACCAAACCCATTTTGGCCTCTTAGGTGTAGTGCAGAAGCTATGACGGAGTAATCCATAAATTGTTGTCACGTGATACTACGCTCAGACGAGTCTTTCTTGAGAATATTACTAATTACCGAGTTAATCGAGAAGTTGGTAATATCCAAAGGAAGGATGTAGACTCTGGGAACCTCTAGAACCTTGTTCGGCAGATGATAAATCTTAGACCAACACCTTATGGGTAGTACCTTCGACCTCATGCTCGTGACGTTGAACCTATGAACACTATATGTGTGATCTTGTGTGTGATTGTTGCATCATGCATCCATGTACTCATAAGCATCTTTTGGAGAAAATAATATTTCAAGGGATTTAAAGGTTGACTATTTGTGAATATCTCAGGTACTTTTAACCATGGATTCTGGAAAGAGAAAGACCGGGAAATACAATTTCAAGGATCCCAAGATAGATGAGTTGGTCAGTCTAGTTCCAGAGATTGAGTGTCCTGCAAACTTTCGGAAGAAGTATGGATCCATCATTCTTCTCATGAAGCTGAAGATGAAGGAGGGTATTCTCTCGACCTTGGTCTAGTTCTATGATTCAGTGTATCACTGCTTTACTTTTCCCGATTATCAGTTGATGCCTACACTGGAGGAGTATTCTTATCTATTGGATTTACCCGTTACCGATCGTGTTCCTTTTACTGGTTTAGAGGGTGAGCCAAAACCACATGAGATTGCTGCTTTGATTCATCTGGGGAAGTCTGAGGTGGAAGCCCATAGACTAATAAAGGAGGTATTAGAGTATTACCATCTCAGTTCTTATTGGAGAAAGCTCGTTACTTTTCCAGAATGAAGAGTACGATTGCTTTTGAGGCCATCTTTGCTCTGCTTGCTTATGGATTATTCTTATTTCCTAATGTAGACAAGTTTGTCGATATTAACGCTATCAGGATTTTCATGATTGGAAACCTAGTTCCTACACTGTTGGGTGATGCTTATTACTCTGCGCATCTTCGGAGTTCTTATCATAGAGGAATGATTATCGGTTGCATGCCTTTGTTGTACCGGTGGTTCATCTCTCATATGCCTCAGTCTGATGCTTTTTGGGATGTCAAGAAGGAACCTCGGTGGGCTCCTAAGATCATGGCACTTACTCACTCGGATATTGATTGGTATCATCGAGCTTACCAGGATGTAGAGATTATTGACAGTTGTGGTAGTTTCCCCAATGTACCTCTTCTTGGTACAAAGGGAGGAATTAACTATAACCCTGTTCTTGCATGGCGACAGCTTGTTTATCCGATGAGGGACAAACCGAACAGTATTCATTTGAGTGGTTTCTTTCTGAAGGAAGGAGAAGACCACAGGGAAGCTAGGGAGAAGATTACGACGGCCTGGCGTCACATTCATAAGAAGAGTAGGAAGGATTTGGGACCTAGAGGTGCTGCTTGTTTGGAGCCATATCTTCAGTGGGTTTGATCGAGAGCCATTTAGTTGATGATTCCGTATACTCGGGAGACACCCATGCCTGATTTGTTTGTGAAGACCACTCCTCCCTTATTATATGATCTAGAGGAGCTGCAACTTGCTTTGGTTAGGATGCAACAGGAAAGGGATGCTTGGAAGAACAAGTTCCAGACTTTAGAGAGTTCCTATAAAGCAGACTTGAAAGAGAAAGATGATTTGATCGAGATCATTGAGAGTCGAGCGGTAGAGTCTATGGAGAGGCAAGGGGGTTTATTTTCCCCTAAGCCTCAAAAAGGTGTTGATTACTCAATTCCTGCTTCCGATGATTGGAAGGAGGTTGCGGTCAGACATGTGGAAGAGAACCAGAGGTTGAAGGCTCAGATTGCCAGGCTCACAGGGAAGCGCTAGCGTACAAATTGATCTCTATCAGCTATTTTCTTCAGGATTTTTAGATTGTATTTCCATCTTGTACTTGGGATCATTGAAACTTGTAATCCATTTTGAAGTTATTATAATAAACTTTTTTCAGTATTTCAAATGCGTTATTATTTTGATGTTTGCAATATGTCTATAAATCTTAAATCCATTGAAATGTTAAATGATAGTAAAAATAATCATATGCATTGCATATCATGCATCATATTGCACATATTTCTTGCATTTATTATTTTTGTACCCCAATTTGTGCCCCTAAGATCCCTTCATCATACCATATTATTTCAATCACCACAAAATCACATTAAGGATTTTGGTTCTTCTCCCTATCTTTAGCTTTGCTCTTTGAGGAGTTACCAAGCACCTTGACTTGTTTGCTTTTATGATCATAGATATTATACTTTGATTTTTCTCTCTAATTAACAAAATGCAATATTGGTTTGTCTTTTGTTGATAATGTAGGTAAAGGTAACGAGGTTTAGCAAGTTGCTTCATGGGTTCATGAGTTTATTTCCATGCCCTAGTCAATAGCTTGAGTAATTCAAAAATTACCATTAAAGTTGTTTTGGAAGAATTGATATGGAAGTGGTTTTGGTGGCCATGAGTCCTCATCATCATCCTCAACAATTTCTATTCACAAAGATATAATATTGGCACAAAAAGTTTGTTCAAACTTGGCAAAGTTCCACTAAGCATTCTCTTGATCTAGAGGCTAGGGTTTTGGACTTCAAAGGGGCATATCTTGCTCATCTTTTGGTATTTTTGAGTGATTACAAAAACATTCTTCTCTTTAAAGAGTTACCAACAAATCACTTCAAAAGTTACAAGGAGTTTTCATGTGGAAGGAACTTGGTGAAGAAGAAAGATTACAAGTCATCCAGATGAATCCCTAATTTTCCATATGTGACTTCAAATGGTCATAACTTGGTTAATTTGTATCACCTTGAGCCCATTCGTTTTTCATGATGATCCTAAGGATGTGTACTTCATGCCTTCTTTTATGTGCAAAGTGAGAAAATGGATGGAAGTTGCCTTAAGAATGCAAAAGATTATAGGTCATTTCATGATTTTTGTCCAATTTCAACAAGTCATAACTTGCTCAATTTTTGGAGATTTTGAGTGGTTCAAATTGCAAAATGTCATTCAAGAGATCTGCTTCATTCCATCTTTTTTGGTCAAGAGCAAATTCTAAGTGGAAGGCCATGTTTGGATGCAAGATATTATAGGTCATTTTTAAAGAAGAATTTGAAATATTTCTAAGTATGGAAAGTCAACTTTTTTTCTTCAACTTTGACTCCATGTAATTTTCAGCTCAAGTCTCCATTTGATTCCATTCTTTTTCAATTGCAAAGCTTGTTACCTCATCTTTCTAAAGCATCAAGAAGTTTTCCCTAAGACTCCCTGAGGTGGAAATGCCATTGGATTGAACTTGGTAACTTGGAACTGAAGTTTCTCCATAAGTCAAAATTTGAAATCCATGTTTTGGCCTTTAAACATCAAAATAGCACGCGTTTTTGATCTAAACATATTTAACCAAGTTGCCAAAGTGGATTAGAGCCTTGAAACGCAAGGAGTAGATGAGTTTGATGCAAATCAGATCACACTTTGCTCGTGCATCATGTTCACACGATTTCCCTCCAATTTGCATCATTCCACACGCTTGAGCATCCCATTTGATTCCCTATAAATAGAGGGTCATCCCCCATTCAATTTCCCAAGCTTAGATAGCCAGAATCACCCTGCCAAACTTTCTTCACAACTCAGAATTCAGCTACTTCGAATCCTATCCTCAAGCCTTTTTCAATCCATTTTCTTCATCAATTCACCTTCCTTGATCTTCCCTGAATACCAAACCCATTTTGGCCTCTTAGGTGTAGTGCAGAAGCTATGACGGAGTAATCCGTAAATTGTTGTCACGCGATACTACGCTCGGACGAGTCTTTCTTGAGAATATTACTAATTACCGAGTTAATCGAGAAGTTGGTAATATCCGAAGGAAGGATGCAGACTCTGGGAACCTCTAGAACCTTGTTCGGCAGGCGATAACTCTTAGACCAACACCTTATGGGTAGTACCTTCGACCTCATGCTCGTGACGTTTAACCTGTGAACCCTATATGAGTGATCTTGTTTGTGATTGTTGCATCATGCATCCATGCACACATAAGCATCTTTTGAAGAAAGTAATATTTCAAGGGACTCAAAGGTTGACTATTTGTGAATATCTCAGGTACTTTTAACCATGGATTCTGGAAAGAGAAAGACCGGGAAATACAGTTTCAAAGATCCCAAGATAGATGAGCTGATTAGTCTGATTCCAGAGATTGAGTGTCCTGCAGACTTTCGGAAGAAGTATGGATCCATTATTCCTCTCATGAAGCTGAAGATAAAGGAGGGTATTCTCTCGACCTTGGTCTAGTTCTATAATCCGGTGTATCACTGCTTTACTTTTCCCGATTATCAGCTGATGCCTACACTGGAGGAGTATTCTCATCTATTGGATTTACCTGTTACCGATCGTGTTCATTTTACTGGTTTGGAGGGTGAGCCAAAACCACATGAGATTGCTGCTTTGATTCATCTAGGGAAGTCTGAAGTGGAAGCCCATATGAATACTAAAGGATGGATTAGAGGATTACCAGCTCAATTCTTATTGGAGAAAGCTCGTTACTTTTCCAGGATGAAGAGTACGGTTGCTTTTGAGGCCATCTTTGCTTTACTTGCTTATGGATTATTCTTATTTCCTGATGTGGACAAGTTTGTTGACATTAACGCTATCAGAATTTTCATGATTGGAAACCCAGTTCCTACACTGTTGGGCGAGGTTTATTACTCTGTTCATCTTCGGAGTTCTTATCATGGAGGAATGATTATCTACTGCACGCCTTTGTTGTACCGATGGTTCATCTCTCATATGCGTTAGTCTGATGCTTTTTGGGATGTCAAGAAGGAACCTCATTGGGCTCCTAAGATCATGGCACTTACTCACTTGGATATTGATTGGTATCATCGAGCTTATCAGGATGTAGAGATTATTGACAGTTGTGGTAGTTTCCCCAATGTACCTTTTCTTGGTACAAAGGGAGGAATTAACTATAACCCTGTTCTTGCACAGGGACAGCTTGGTTATCCAATGAGGGATAAACCGAACAGTACTCATTTGAGTAGTTTCTTTTTGAAGGAAGGAGAAGACCATAGGGAAGCTAGGGAGCAGATTGCGAAGGCCTGGCGTCACATTCATAAGAAGAGTAGGAAAGATTTGGGACCTAGGGGTGCTGTTTCTTTGGAGCCATATCTTCAGTGGGTCCGATCGAGAGCCATTCAGTTGAAGATGCCATATACTCGGGAGACACCCATGCCTGATATGTTTATGAAGACCACTCCTCCTTTCTTAGACGATCTAGAAGTGTTGCAGCTTGCTTTGGTCAGGATGCAACAAGAAAGAGATGCTTGGAAGAACAAGTTCCAGACTTTAGAGAGTTCCTACAAGGAAAACTTGAAGGAGAAAGACGACTTGATTGAGATTCTTGAGAGTGGGGCTGTAGAGACTATGGAGAGGCAAGGGGATTTATTTTCTCCTAAGCCTCAAACAGGTGTTGATTACTCACTTCCTGCTTCAGATGATTGGAAGGAGGTTTCCATCAGACAGGTGGAAGAAAACCAAAGGTTGAGGGCTCAGATTTCCAAGCTCACAGGGAAACGCCAGCGTACAGATTGATCTCTATCCGTTTCTTTCTCTCAGGATTTTTAGATTGTATTTTCATCTTGTACTTGGGATCATTAAACTTGTAATCCATTTTGGAGTTATTATAATAAATTTTTTTCAGTATTTCAAATGCGTTATTATTTTGATGTTTGCAATATGTCTATAAATCTTAAATCCCTTGAAATATTAAATGATGGAATGAAAATAATCATGTGCATTGCATGACATGCATCATGTTGCACATATTTCTTGCATTTATTATGCATACCCAGGTTCCTTACCCAGCTTCTTTACTTCGTTCAGCAAGCTGACTCATCACTACAACACTCGGGCTAACTTCAAAAAGAAGATGGACAATTTGGAACAGGAGAATCGCGAGCTACGCGAAGAAGTTTCTACTTTGAAGGCTGGCTTGGCCAATTTGACTACTCTGATGGAAGCTCTGGTGGCTGCTCAGAATCAGCCACCGAGTGTTTAACCTCAACCAACAAGGGGAAGTACTAAAGTTCCGACTGTTCTCGTATCCGCTACTCCGACTGTTGTTCAGAACCGTACGCCTCAGGGTTATCCGTGGGGAATGCTGGAGAATTTTGCACTTGAAGGATTCAATTTGGGCCCCCAAGATGATCCAGTGGTTCCAAATGTTTTTACTCCAACACCTCTTGTGGTGCATGCCACTCCTGCTGCACCTCCTTCAGTGAATTTGGTTTCGTTTGAAGATGTGTGTCATCCTTTCCCTCCGCCGAGTGAAGATTTGGGTCTTTATGACATAATGGATGATTTCCAAGAGCAATTTGAAAGAATGCAAAGAGAGATGAAGGCTCTTAGGGGAAAAGAGTTATTTGGGCATAACGTGAATGAGCTATGTTTGGTCCCGAATGTTAAAGTACCGGCTAAGTTCAAGGTCCCTGAGTTTGAGAAGTACAAGGGCAAAACTTGCCCTCGTGCTTACTTGGTGATGTATGTAAGGAGAATGTCAACCCACACCGATGATCAGCGTCTACTGATTCACGTTTTCCGAGATAGTCTGACCGGCGCAGTGTTGAAATGGTACATGAGTTTAGACAGTGCCAACATCCATACCTTTAATGATTTGGGAGAAGCATTCATAAAACAATACAAGTATAATGTGGACATGGCACCCGATCGTGACCAGCTTAGGGCCATGGTTCAGAAAGACAAAGAATCGTTCAAAGAGTATGCGCAGAGATGGCGTGAAGTGGCTGCACAAGTGATTCCTCCCATGGAGGAGAAAGAAATGACTAAAATTTTTCTGAAGACGCTAGGCGCTTTCTACTACGAAAGAATGGTAGCAAGTGCCCCAAGTGATTTTACAGAGATGGTAGGAATGGGTGTCTGCCTAGAAGAAGAAGTAAGAGTAGGCCGTTTGACAAAGGGTGAAGGATCCAGAGGTGTGAAGAAACCAGCTTATGGGTTTACAAAGAAGAAAGAGGGGGATACCAATGTTGTCATACAAGAGAGGAGAGTGAATACTCCTAGAAGGAATTTTCAGCGTCACCAGCATGTTGCTTTAGTGACTCCTGTTATGAATGTCGCTCCAACTACCGTTGCTTATCAAAGACAATCCCAGCAGGGGAACCAAGGGAATAGTCAGAGAAGGGAGAACTATGACCCTATTCCCATGAGTTGTGCAGAGCTACTACCAACATTGATTCAGAAGGAGTTGGTCCAGACACGACCACCTCCAACAGTACCATCACCATTGCCTTGGTATTACAAATCAGACCAGACGTGCGCCTTTCATCAGGGAGCACCAGGGCATAGTGTTGAGAATTGTTATCTTTTAAGGACTGAAGTGCAAAGGTTGGTGAAGTCGGGAATTTTATCTTTTAAAGACATGGGACCTAACGTGAAAGACAATCCTCTACCCAAGCACGGGGGAGTGAGTGTTGTGAATATGGTGGCTGGTTGTCCAGGTGACTTCCGGATTTTTGACATTAATTTGGTTAGAGGGGATTTGGTAAAGATGCATGCAAACCTATGTGAATTCAGTTATTATACGCACAACCACGCCGATTGTGCTGTTTGCAGTATAAACATCCAGGGTTGCGAGAAGATAAAGGATGACTTACAGGAGATGATGGACGAAGGTTTAATCCATATAATCGGGCCTAGGGAAGAATATGAGGAGGAAGTGAATATGGTTTCTGGATGTCCGGGTGAATTCAGAATTTTTGAAGTAGAACATTTGAATGAAGATCTCGTACTGTTGCATGCCACTTTCTGCTGTACTGCTGGACAGGTGGAACACCAATACGGGTCTTTCTTAGTTTGCTATCAAGACCCTCGAGGATGTTCTATTGTGAGGGAGGGTGTTCAATTGCTGTTAGACAATGGGACTATTAAGATCACAGGACAGAGAGATGATTATCACGAGATTGATATGGTTGAAGTTTGTTTGATTAAAGACGACTCAGAGGAAGAGTATGCCTCCGCGGATGAGTATTTCTCTTCAGACGAAGATTTGTTTGCTGGAAATGACCTTTTGAGGGATGATTATGTTGAGGAAGGTGTAAACGTCATTGTAACTTGTTTTGGTGCACCCGCTCATCTTGAGGTGGAGTACCGTAGCAAACCAGTTGTTACCCCATTTGTAATTAGTCTTCCAGGTCTTGTTCCCTATAAATCAGATAAGGCTGTGCCATACAAATACAATGCTACAATCTTAGAAGATGGGGGTGGAAATTCCCATCTAACCAATGCCAGATGTTGGAAATATAGCTGATAATAGTAGGGTGACCCGTAGCGGTCGTGTGTTTACGCCGATTGTTCGAAGAGATGTTGTTGCTGGAAAAAATTGCTAAGAACGATGAGCCTAAGAAGGCTGCAGGAGAGACTAGCGGAGCAACATTAGAGAAAGAAGTGGACGATATCTTGAAGATAATTAAGATGAGCGACTACAAAATTGTAGATTAGCTATTGCAGACTCCTTCAAATATATCCATCCTAGCTTTATTGATGAATTCCTCCACTCATAGAGAATCACTAATGAGAGTACTAGACCAAGCTTTTGTGGAGAATGAGATAACGTTAGATCAATTCAGCAACATAATTGGAAACATTACGTCATATGACAACTTGAGTTTCTGCGATGATGAGTTACCAGATGAAGGGAGGAATCACAACCTGGCCTTCCACATATCTATGAACTGCAAGAATGATTCGCTGTCTAATATGCTAATTGATAACGGATCCGTGTTGAATGTTATACATAGGAGTACCCTCATGAAGCTAAAGTATCAGGGAACACCTATGCGCCCGAGTGGCATCATTGTGAAGGATTTTTATGGGTCAAGGAAATCTGTCATCGGTGAAGTAGACTTACCCATCCATATAGAACCACATTTGTTCTTGATAACCTTCCAGGTTATGGACATTATTCCCGCATATAACTGTTTGCTAGGACGACCATGGATACACGAAGCAGGGGCTGTCACTTCAACTCTGCATCAGAAGCTAAAATTTGTGCGTGAAGGGAAGGTAGTGATCATAAATTGAGAGCAGGTGTTGTTGATATCCCATCTATCCTCTTTCAGTATTGTAGAAGAGGATCAGGCTGCTGTTGGAACCCAGTTCCAAGCTCAATCCATTGACAACATAAGGAAGAATGGGAATTCTGTGGTTTCCCTGAAGGACGCGCATCAGGTTGTGCGCAGTGGTCATAATGCAGTTTGGGGACAGCTTATGGATCCACCCGTGAACAAAAATAGAGCTGGTTGGGGTTTCTCTTCGAGGAGTGGCAAAGGCGAAAGTTTGAAGTCAAAGTCTTCTGTGAACAGTTATCATGATGTTTTCTGCAGCGGAGGCTACCTCCATTCAATTTGTTCTGGAATTAATGCTGTTGAAGAGGACGAAGCAGAGAAGGAAGTACCGAATTATGTGACGCATGGAGTCTGAGTTCAGAACTGGGTCATCATTGATGTTCCTTCTTGCATACATATTTCAAAGTAATTTGTTTGGTTAATCTGTTTCTTTCTTTTGAAAAGCTTTCATTCTGCCCAAGGTGGAAGTATTAATGCTGTAGGGCTTATATGTTGGCCATAACTGTTAAGATCATTAATAAAAGTTGTCTTGGCTTCCAAATTATGTCTTTTATTTTCTGCTTTTTCCTGAGAAATGGTAAACAAATAAAAAAACCTTTCAAAATAAATAATAACTGAAAATTAATCTGCATGCTCACTTGTTATATGTGTTAGTTTCTAAAAGCAATCATAAATCACATGTGAAGATTAATTAAAAAACCCGTTGAATACAATGAATCTGCACCCTCTCCCAACTTTGATTGTCCTGTGTTTGGGGCTGAAGAAGAAGATTATGATGAGATTCCATAAGAGGTCTCACGGTTGCTTGAGCATGAGGAAAATACCATTCAGCCATATAAAGAGCCTTTGGAAGTGGTTAATTTGGGTTCATAAGAAGATTCGAAGGAAGTCAAGATTGGAGCATCGTTGCATCCTGATGTAAAGAGCGGGTTGATTGAGCTGTTGAAAGAGTATGTGGATATTTTTGCTTGGTCTTATCAAGATATTCCTGGTCTAGATACAGACATTGTCGAGCATCGTTTGCCGTTGAAGCCAGAGTGTCTGCCAGTTAAACAAAAGTTGAGAAGAACCCACCCGGATATGGCAGTAAAGATCAAGGAGGAGGTACTAAAGCAGATTAATGATGATTTTCTCGTGACGTCAGTGTATCCTCAATGGATTGTCAATATTGTCCCAGTATCGAAAAAAGACGGAAAAGTCCGCATGTGCGTACATTACAGAGATCTAAATAAAGCTAGTCCAAAAGATGATTTTCCATTGCCTCACATTGACATGTTAGTGGATAGCACATGAAAATTCAAGGTATTCTCATTCATGGACGAATTTTCCGGGTATAATCAAATAAGAATGGCAATAGAGGACATGGAAAAAGCAATGTTTATCACACCCTGGGGAACATTCTGTTACAGAGTGATGCCCTTCGGGTTGAAGAACGCTGGTGCAACGTACCAGAGGGTTATGACAACCCTATTCCATGATCTGATGCACAAAGAAATCGAAGTATATGTTGATGATATGATTGCCAAATCCCAAACTGAAGAAGGGCATATAGAAGATTTGTTGAAGTTGTTTCGGCGTTTGAGGAAGTATCGTCTCCGCCTGAATCCAAATAAATGCACCTTCGGAGTTAGATCAGGGAAATTGTTGGCTTTTATTGTTAGCCAGAAAGGAATTGAAGTTGACCCTGACAAAGTCAAGGCAATTCAAGAAATGCCAGCACCAAGAACTGAAAAGCAAGTCAGGGGTTTCCTTGGGCGTTTGAATTATATCTCCAGATTTATTTCCCACGTGACTGCAACGTGTGAACCGATCTTTAAGTTGTTAAAGAAAGATCAGGGTTGTGTGTGGACAGATGACTGCCAAAGGGCATTTGAAAGTATTAAAGAGTATCTGCTTGAACCTCCTATCTTGCTCCCTCCTGTAGAAGGAAGACCGTTGATTATGTATCTAACAATGTTAGATAAATCTAAGGGTTGTATTCTGGGACAACAGGATGAAACAGGAAAGAAAGAGTTCTCCATTTATTATCTCAGCAAAAAGTTCACTGATTGTGAGTCGCAGTATTCTATGCTAGAAAAAACATGTTGTGCTTTGGCATGGGCGGCAAAGCGTTTGCGGCAGTATATGTTGAATCATACCACTTGGTTGATCTCCAAAATGGATCCAATCAAGTATATTTTTGAGAAGCCTGCTCTTACTGGGAGAATTTCCCGCTGGCATATGTTGTTATCTGAATATGATATCGAGTACTGCACACAAAAGGCTATTAAAAGTAGTGTGTTGGAAGATTACCTTGCTTACCAGCCAGTAGAGGATCATCAGTCTGCAGAGTATGAATTCCCCGATGAAGATGTGATGTTCCTGAAAGTGAAAGATTATGATGAACCATTGCTTGAGGAGGGCCCCAATTTTGAAGGCCCGTATATTGTCAAGAAAGCCTTCTCTGGCGGTGCACTAATTCTTGAAACTATGGATGGCGAGGAGTTCCCACGTCCCATGAATGCTGACGCAGTCAAGAAATACTTCGCCTAAAGAAATAAAATAACAACTCGCTAAGTTGAAAACCCGAAAGGGCGGCTTAGGCAAAAAGGAGCGTCTCGGTAGGCCGAAAACCCGAAAGGGCGGTCTAGGCAAAAATTAGAGACATAAACAGAATAAATTTCCCGCTAAGTTGAAAACCCGCAAGGGAAGCTTAGGAAAAAGTTAGAGATTTTCTTGGCAAGTAACTACGTCAGATGAAACCGTATCATCGAAGCAACAATCTTCTCGGATCCTCACCATACTTCAACGAAAGCTGCTGCTCAGGATTTCAAAAGTTGCTAGGGGGGATAGTGGTCATTGTATCTCAATCTATCTTTTTCATTATGTATTACCATTTCCCAAACTTTGTAATCATCCATGGAGTCTCTCCATTCGCAGACTACCATTCTATTAATGAAATTCGAGCTCTTGCCCAATTCTTTGTGTTCTTATTTTTATTTAGCTCGCAAAGACTTCATTTATTACTAATAATAACTTTTAAAGCAAAGAGATTAAAAAGCAAAATTGACTTTTCAAAAGAAAAGAGAAGAGATCTTTACAATTCAATTTACTTTGGGATTTGTGTTGAAACAATGACAACAAAATTGGTGATCCCAAGAATGAACAAACTCCGTTTGTTTTAAGAATATTTACTCCCTTCATGAAGGTTTTCTCAGGTCATTTTACTGGTGTACACAATCTTTGTGTGTTTCCCAGATAGTCAAAGACGATATCAATGGGTACAAGGTACAATATTGGGTTGGTGATCCCATTATCCCCAGTCAAGTCTTGGTTCGCTTTTGATTTTGGGTTTATATGGTCAGAAGCCTCCATCCCAGTTTCCCCAGCAAAGTCTTCCCTCATATAATGAAAGGTTTTATTCCCTTGGTGTGCTGAGATTTCGCTCTTTTTACAGTATCGACACTAATGTTGACTTCTTGATTTCCCAGGAAGATTATCCCAGGGCATCTCTTGTTGGAATGAGTATTCGTGTACAGTTTCAGTCCACAATTTTTTTTCTTTTTCTCCAGGGAGGTGGGCTTGAATCCCCCAGTGAGGCTTGGTGGTTTCGATGTCAGTATGTTTTATTTGAGGTTGATCTTGCAATCTCTAGTAAGCATGTTGCTTTTGGAAACTCTTTTTCTCTGATGAAACCAGAAGCATGATGTTCTATCCCGGTGTCTGTTTGATTTAAGCTACATCCGAATTATGTTTCTCCTGAGTGAAGTTGATGTAATAGGTTTGGTTTCCGTAGTCGCTTTTACCTTTCCTGGATTGATCTTTCTGGTTGAAGCTTAGCCCAATGTTGTTAGTAACTGAGGCAGTTTCGTTTGTCTGCACTGATTATGTATCCTTTTTATCAACATATGCATAATAGCACTCATACATTCATACATACATCATGCATTGCTAAAATCATCATTCATTGACATTGTGTTTTGACCTTTCCTGCAGCGCTCTTTGCTTAGTTGAATTTGGTCTTCCCTCTTGAGTTTATTTCTCAAAGGATGAACCTGCTTTGGCCGTATTGCTCTGGTATATTTTTGAATTGGATTTGTGGTTGCATGACGATATCATTTATTATGGATTTCTGAAAACTTTGAGCTTTTGTTTGTGCATTTATTTTGCACAAGAAGACTTTATCTCCTCAGCGGGAATATCATGGCATTTCTCTGGGAAGTCATATTTCTATCCCTAGAAAGTCATTTCTCTTTGTAGGCAGGAATACCCGTTTGGCGCATCAAAGAAAGATAGAAAGACACTGAGAATATTGGCTGGCAGTTTCTTCCTCAGTGAAAATGTGTTATACAAGAGAAATTTTGACATGGTCTTGCTCAGATGCGTGGATAGACACGAAGCAGACATGTTGATGCATGAGATTCATGAAGGTTCATTTGGCACTCATGCTAATGGACATTAAATGGCTAAGAAGATGCTAAGGACAGGATATTATTGGTTGACAATGGAATCCGATTGTTACAAATTTGCAAAGAAGTGCCATAAATACCAGATTTATGCAGATAAGATCCATGTGCCTCCGACACTTCTCAATGTGATTTCCTCCCCATGGCCTTTTTCTATGTGGGGGTATTGACATGATCAGGATGATAGAACCCAAGGCTTCAAATGGACACCGTTTCATCTTGGTAGCAATCGACTACTTTACCAAATAGGTAGAGGCTGCTTCATATGCCAATGTTACCAAACAGGTGGTTGTGCGTTTCATCAAAAACAATCTTATATGCCGGTATGGTGTGCCGAGCAGAATTATCACTGACAATGGCTCAAATTTGAACAACAAGATGATGACAGAACTGTGTGAAGAATTCAAGATTGTCCATCACAATTCATCTCCATACAGGCCAAAGATGAATGGGGCTGTTGAAGCTGCTAATAAGAATATCAAGAGAATTATCCAGAAAATGGTTGTCACTTATAAGGATTGGCATGAAATGCTCCCTTTTGCTCTGCATGGATATCTAACATATGTTCGCACTTCAACAAGAGCAACCCCATTCTCCCTAGTGTATGTAATGGAAGCTGTACTCCTTGTCGAGGTAAAGATTCCCTCGTTGCGTGTGATAATGGAATCCAAGTTGACAGAGGCTGAATGGGTCCAGAATAGGTTTGACCAATTGAATTTGATTGAAGAGAAGAGGATGACAACTTTATGTCATGGGCATTTATATAAAAAAAGAATGAAGAAAGCATTTGATAAAAAGGTCAAACCTCGTGAATTCAGAGAAGACAACCTCGTGCTCAGGAAGATCATGTCTTTCAACACTGATTCTAGAGGCAAGTGGACTCCCAATTTTGAAGGCCCGTATGTTGTCAAGAAAGCCTTCTCTGGTGGTGCATTAATTCTTGAAACTAAGGATGGCGAGGAGTTACCACGTCCCATGAATGTTGACGCAATCAAGAAATACTTCGCGTAAAGAAATAAAAGAACAACTTGCTAAGTTGAAAACCCGAAAGGGCGGCTTAGGCAAAAAGGAGCGTCTCGGTAGGCCGAAAACCCGAAAGGGCGGTCTAGGAAAAAATTAAAGACAGAAACAGAATAAATTTCCGCTAAGTTGAAAACCCGCAAGGGCAGCTTGGGCAAAAATTAGGGATCTTCTTGGCAAGTAACTACGTCAGACAAGACTTGATCGTTGAAGCAACAATCTTCTCGGATCCTCACCATACTTCAACAAAAGCTGCTGCTGAGGA
Source organism: Vicia faba (assembly GCA_948472305.1). NCBI lineage: Eukaryota > Viridiplantae > Streptophyta > Magnoliopsida > Fabales > Fabaceae > Vicia > Vicia faba. Next base: position 41,245,345 of record OX451735.1, read on the forward strand.
TTTCAAAAGTTGTTAGGGGGAATAATGGTCATTGTATCTCAATGTATCTTTTCCATTATATATTACCATTTCCCAAACTTTGTAATCATCCATGGAGTCTCTCTATTCGCAGACTACCATTCTATTAATGAAATTCGAGCTTTTTCCCAATTCTCTGTGTTCTTAATTTTATTTAGCTTGCAAAGACTTCATTTATTACTGATAATAACTGTTAAAGTAAAAAGATTAAAAAAAGAAAAATTAACTTTTCAAAAAAAAAAAAAAGAAGAGATCTTTACAATTCAATTTACTTTGGGATTTGTGATGAAACAATGACAACAAGAATGGTTATCCCAAGAATGAACAAACTCCGGTTGCTTTAAGAAGATTTACTCCCTTCATGAAGGTTTTTCTCAGGACATTTTGCTGGTGTGCGCAATCTTTGTGTGTTTCTCAGATAGTTAAAGACGATGTCAGTCGGTGCAAGGTACAGTATTGTGTTTGTGATCCCATTATCACCAGTCAAGTCCTGGTTCGCTTTTGATTTTGGGTTTGCATGGTCAGACGCCCCCGTCCCAAATTCCCCAGCGAAGTCTTCCCTCGTATAATGAAAGGTTTTATTCCCTTGGTGTGCTGAGATATCGCTCTTTTTGCAGCACTGGCATTAGTGTTGACTTCTTGATTTCCTGGGAAAGTTATCCCAGGGCATCTCTTGTTGGAATGAGTATTCGTGATGAAAAGTTTCAATCTGCAGTTTTTTCTCCAGGGAGGTAGGCTTGATTCCCCAGTGAGGTTTGGTTGTTTCGGCGTCAGTCTGCTTTATTTGAGGCTGGTCTCGCAATCTCCAGTAGGCATGTTGCTTTTGGAAAACTTTTTTCTCCGTTGAAACCGGAAGAAGGGTGTTCTATCCTGGTATCTGTTTGATTTGGCTACACCCGAATTATGTTTCTCCCCAATGTTGTTAGTACCTGAGGCGGTTTTGTTTGTTTGTACTGATTATGTTTCCTTTTACCAGCATATGCACGATAGCACTCATACATTTATACATACATCATACATGACTAAAAATCATCGTTCATTGACATTGTGTTCTGATCTTCCTGCAGCGCTCTTTGCTTAGTTGAATTTGGTTTTCCCTCTTGAGTTTATTTCTCAAAGGATGTATCTTCATTGGCCGTCTTGCTCCAGTTTATGTCTGAATTGGATTTTATGGTTGCATGACAAAATCATTTATTTTGGATTTCTGAGAACTTTGAGTTTTGGTTTGTGCATTTATTTTGCACGGGAATACTTTATCTCCTCAGCAGGAATATCGTGGAATTTCCCCGAGAAGTCATATTTCTATCCCTAGAAAGTCATTTCTCTTTGCAATTCCCCTTGACAATGAGTGGAAGTCTCTTTATTTGAGACAACTTACATATTACCTTTTCCAGGCCGATTTCCTTGGTTAAAGAAGAAGTTGAGACACGTTCTAGGAAAAACACCAGAATCTTGGGGAAACTTGATATATTTTCTCTTTCTACCTCCAGTGAATGTTGGTAGTACATCGACAGTGAACATCGGTGTTTGTGATCTTTTTGCTATCTTCAGTGAATGTTGATAGTTCATCGTCAGTGAACGGCGGTGATACGATATATTTTCTCTTTCTACCTTCAGTGAATGTTGGTAGTACATCGGCAGTGAACGTCGGTGTTTCTTATCTTTTTGCTATCTTCAGTGAATGTTGATAGTTCATCGTCAGTGAACGGCGGTGGTATGATATATTTTCTCTTTCTACCTTAAGTGAATGTTGGTAGTACATCGGCAGTGAACGTCAGTGTTTCTTATCTTTTTGTCATCTTCAGTGAACGTTGATAGTTCATCGTTAGTGAACGGTGATGGTATGATATATTTTCTCTTTCTACCTTCAGTAAACGTTAGTAGTACATCGGCAGTGAACGTCGGTGTTTCTTATCTTTTTTCTATCTCCAGTGAACGTTGATAGTTTATCGTCAGTGAACGACGGTGATATAATATATTTTCTCTTTCTACCTTCAGTGAACGTTGGTAGTACATCGACAATGAATGTTGGTGTGATACGGTGGGAGAACTGACTTGAGGGTTTGCGTTTGTGTTTGCAAAATGTCGCGGGTAGCAAGAGTCGCCACCGACTTTTATTTTATTCATAAGGAAAGGTAAAAAAGCATAGGAAAGACCTTTGAGATGTTTTCTTGAGTTCGGGGGTAGATTATGAAAAGGGAAGGTGCTAGCACCCTTTTCATCCATGGTTTTCCACGGGCTCTTAGTTACTTGCTTAGATCACTTTCTTTGCTTTTGAAATTGTTTTAAATGGTGCTTTGTGTGGTTTTGAAAAGTATTTATAAAAATAGGCCTTTTGTCTAGGCAACCTTTGTAATGATTCTCGTTCGTAAGAATGTATACAAAGGTGTTTGTCTTTTTTGAAAATGTTTTCAATGTTTTTGAAAGTTGTTTTGAAATGTGTGTGTGCTTGTTTTGAAAATAGCAAGGATGTTTTGAATTGGAGCAAGTAACTTAGAACCATCTACCTACTCAATTGTCTTTCTTGTGCATTTTTATTCCTTTGATGTTGTTGACCTACCATTGTTTTGGTAGGCAACCCTATCTTTGGATGTTAAACGGGGCGGGCGCGGGTCATCGTATAACCATGATAGCAATGTTTCTAGGTATCTTGGCATTTTTTCCTAGGGACTAAGATCATTTGTTTTAGGCAACCTTGTCGAGCGTCATCGAGGGACTATGATCTTTTGTTTTGTTTTGTTTTGCCAAGATACTTTGCATGCATACCATGGCCATTTTAAGGCACCAAAGTGGGTGAAACCCTAGAGGTGCTTGTATGCAATGTGTTGTCATTTTTCATGCATTTGATTTGTCTTGTATTAGGTCATGCTATTTATTTTAATTTTTGACTTATCATACAAACCCTAATTTACTAAACATGTATATAATGCGATAAATTGCGTAAAGTAAATCTAAACTATTACAACAATATTATGGGAGGGGAGATACAAGTTTGAATGAGGGATATTGCTCAAAATAAAACCCTAGAAACTATTACAACCCAATTGAATTTATTGTACAATAAATAAATAAGCAATTATTTAAATATTCAAATAAAATTTATATATATGCAAAAATGTTTTATGTATGAGAAAATAAAATTATCTAAGTCCTAAAAATAAGAAAAAATAATATTATTATTTTTGAAAGGGGAAACCCTAATTTGGTTTTAAAAGAGAATATGTTTTCTATTATTATTTTATTCATTTTTTGTTTAAGAAAAATAAAAATAATATTATGTACCCATATTAAAAATTAAATATGTATGAAAAATAAATGTTTAATGTGTATAAAATAATGAAATAAAATATTAAGTATTTTATTATTATTTACAAGTTTATTTAAGAAAATAAATTCTATAAACCTAATAAACAATTTTTATGCCAAATAAATAAATAAAAATAAAATGCAAAAAATTAAGAAAATATTTTTGGGATTTTTTAATGTTCACAAAAAAAAAATCAAGTCAATAAACACAAAAATAAAAATAAAATATGAAAAATATCAAAATATGGCAAGGGGGTGCAGATAGGAAACAGTGGGGTGTGAAAAGCAACAGGCCCAAGGCGCCGGGCTCAACCAGCCTTCGTCCCTGACCTCCAGCCAACATCCAAACGCGCGTTTTTCCTTCAATCCTGTATCTTGCTCTAGCTTGTATAAAATCAAAAACTCATAACATAAAAAGTGTAGGTTGTAAACACACGATTCCAATGATATAAAGTTTGTGACCTAACACTCAAGGATCAAGGAGAATTTTATCACCCCTAATTTCTGACCTAAAATTTTCATGAACTTCAAGCTTCAAATTCTCACTACTCAGTTAATATAAATAACAACTATGCATATGTACAACTTAAGCAAGTTAAGGACTACATTTTTGCTTCACAAATCAAAGCTTAAGGATGCCTAAATAAGGAGATAGAACTTTGAAAAATACCTTGTTCAGTTGAGTTTGGATATGGAAATGTGGGGGCTTTGAGTGAGGCCTGAAGATTGTGTGAGCTTCCTTGAAGTTCCCTCAAGCTACCCCAATGCTCAGCTTGCCATAAGGATGCTTGAAACTTCCTGTAGAAGTCAACCTGCAACCTTCAAAAATGAAAATGGTGAAGCTTGAAACAGGGGTTACAGTTGCAAGACAAGGGCTTGAATAGTTTAGGTAGGATGTATGTAAAGTGTTTGAAGTGTTTCAAAGCAAAACGCACAAGCCAATATTGATTTGGCAAAGGTTCTGCAGAAGATGCCCTGTTTGGGCAGGAACTTATGATTTTGGTGTTTGATAGTGTTTGGGGTGTTAGCAATTCGTGCTTTTTTGCTTGTGACAAAGTTCTGAAGTTGTTTCAAATGAAACCAAGCCTTTCCTTTATCAGATGGACCAGTTAACTTGACTTTTGCAAGTTTGCTTGCTTTTGAAGAAAGTTGACATGACTATGCCAAAGGCCTGTACAGGCTAGCTTGTGGACTGCAGAGGGTTGGTATACTTTTCCTGATGTTTGTGGATTTTATTGCAACAAAAGATCAGGTCCATGGCTCAAGAAATGTAAAGTTGCAAAAAGGCTTGCTTTATCAAAGTAGTATTATGAACTTTATGCCATTTTTGGATTAATTCATTGTGCAATGCTTCAAAAGTTAAAACAAGACCATTATCCATTGAGTTTGCATTTAATTATAGAGTGTAGAAGGGATTAGGACATGTAATGCAAGGTACAAGCATGCTAGGATCTGATTTGCAACTTGAAGCATTGTGAAACATGGCTTGAACAAAAGTGACAAATTTCCATTTTCTCTTCTTCGTTTCTACCTAACCACAAATGATCTTGGAGAGTTCTTGGACATTTTGGAAAGCTTGTAACATGATATACAATCCATATTTGAAATGCAACTTGATATTCCTCTTGGAACTAGGTGAAAGGTTGCCATGAAGTTAGGTCAAAAACCTGCCTAAAATAGGGCAAAATTTCACTAAGTTATTTAGTTCATGGACCCCTATTCACAAAATCATAACTTGAGATCCAAGCATCGTTTGGGAAAACTTTGTGAATCAAAGTTGTATATTTTGTGGAGGACTACATCTTTCATGTTGGAAGTTTTCTTTGAATCTAATTGCATCATGGTGAAAAAGTTGGGAAAAAATAAGAAATTTTCAACAATTAGAAAAATTCTAAGTTTTGAAAATTTTTCAATTTAAACCCTAATTTCCAAATTTAAGTTTCTTGGTGAACAAGTTTCATGTTTTGACATATCTTGATGAAATATGACCCTTGGCACTTGATTTTGACCAAAAAGTAAAGGTTTGACTTTTCAGTGTATAGTTGATTTTTGATCAGTTGACTGGAAAATTCATCTGTCAATCCAATGCACTTGAGATCTTTTGAACCTTGTGATTAGGTCAAGGTGAAGCCATTGAGTCCTTGAAACCATGCTTGAACCCAATTGGTCATTGGCTAGGTCAAAAAATCAGAAATTGCCCTTCCTCAGTCAAAACCCTAATTTTGACCATTTTGCCCTTTTGATGATCTGATCAAATTTCTTGAGGAGTTGTGGTCCAAACTTGATCAAATGGTTAATATGAGTCTATAATGTTGACGTGGATAAAAAATTATGAGTTTTGACTGTATATCAGCCATGGTTGACTTTTTCCCCAATACAATTGATTTTTAGGTCAATTGTACAATTGACTGGTCAAAAATGTGATTCAAAGCTTGAAACTTGGTATGATAAATCTTAGGAGTCCAACATGAAGAATGAAAGTCCCATGAAGCATTGAAAGTCCAAAAATCCCTGTGCAAACTCAAACCCTAATTTCAGGTCATTAGTGCAAGAGGAGGTGTCTTGAGCTGGCAAACCCTAATCTTGTCTTGAGTCCAAGAAGTCTAGTGAGGAAATCCTTGATATATGAGAGGGAAAATTTTGGGGTACAACAACTGCCCCTGTTCAATCTTCTTGAACCTGAAGAGGTAGATTGGTGAGTTCTGCCGTTCAATACTCGAAGGTAAAAGATGATTGGACACTAGAGTGCCCCTAAATTTGCACTTGATGAAGTAGTTGAGGGAATGGGCTTAAAGATTCTATTTGGAGAGGTGATAGAATCTTGTTTGGAGATGGGCTTGTAGATGCCATCCAAGACTGTTTGTTTTAAATCAGGAGAATGAACATCAGAATGGTATCCGTATCTGGAACATATCTGAGCTGTATCTAGAGATTTGAATTTGAATAAGTGACAGAATGGCTTCCGTGTCTGGAGCGTATCTGAACTGCATCTGAATAATAGAATGAGTGACAGAATGGCAACCGTGTCTGGAGCGTATCTGTACTGTATCTGAATAAGAGATCTGCGTAAGTGACATAATAACTTCCGTGTCTGGAGCGTATCTGTACTGTATCTGTATTGGAAATCTGGATGAGTGACAGAGTGGCAACCGTATCCAGAACGTATCTGGATTGTATCATGAAGTTAAGGTCTGAATAAGTAATAGAATGACTTCCGTGTCTGGAGTGTATCTTTACTGTATCTTGACTTTGAATTCTAAATGAGTAATAGAATGACTTCTGTGTCTGGAATGTATCTACTGTATCTGAATAAGAGATCTGAATGAGCAACAAAATGACTTCCGTGTCTGGAGTGTATCTGTACTGTATCTGAAATCTTTGAATTTTGAATGAGTAGTAGAATGACTTCCGTGTCTGGAGTGTATCTTTACTGTATCTGAAATATTTGAATAGTTGTTAAATATATCTGTTAATCTTATTCTGAAAAGGGTAAAATGTTAGCTGAAACAAAAAGTTATGTTGCATGAAATGTATGATGCAATAAATGTGCTTTATCAATGTTCATGATATATGAGTGTAATGTATGTGCATGTAAGCTGATTTACTGTATTGCTGAGGAAAATAAATCCTTGACAGCTGGGGATAACAAAACCCTTGACTGCTGCCGGGGAAAATAAATCCTTGACTGTTGAGGATAAGGAATCCTTGATAACTGCTGGGGATTAAGAAAAATCCCGACTTCTCTGGGGATGTAGGGATCCTTCATGTCCTTGAAGTTGGAGGATGATAAACATTTTGTTGTGAGAATAATGCCAAGTGTTGCTTAAGAGACCTACTTGGGGAATCCCGAGAACTTTGATGACTGTGGCTGGGGATGGCAGACTCCATTCTGTTGAGAATTAAATAAAAACTCTGCGGGGAAGAAGTTTATCCTGGTGAGTAGTGAAAACTCTGTGGGGAGTAGCTAGACTGCTCGGGAGTAGCTATCCTGCTGGCGAGCTTAGAAGTTTGGGTTGTATGCCAATCTAACTGGGGAATTATCCGAAGTTGTTGTCTGGTTAGCTATCAGGCTTCAAAGCAACTTGCTGGGGAATTATCTGGTTTTAAGACAACTCGCTGGGGAATTTGAGGAAACTGGAGGGTTTCCACTGGGGATTTAGAGGTTGAAGTTTTAGTTCCGCTGGGGATCTTGATGATGTACTGTAGGGATTGCCCCTGGAATAGCTTAAAGACGTTTTCCTATACTTTCAACCTGTAAGTAATTAATCTTTTCAATTCATTCATTTGTAAACAATGATTATATTCAAATGCATATGCTCATTAATAAATCATTGGACATTTTCAAAAAAAAACACAAGTGTAAAAAGGAAAAGACAAATAGTTTTTCTGCACTTTGAAGAGGTATTTTTGTATTAACTTTGAGTAAGTATTTTATACAAAGGAGACAAACATCCTAGTAAGAGAATGTTGTTATAAAAAATGAGAAAAATTTATACAAAAAAAGATGGCTATGTGTAAAAATCCCATGGGGTTCCCATTCTGCTATAGCCTTCGTAACTCTAAAGATCTTGTCCATTTGCTGCTTCGTCCGAAGATGATTGAGTTGATCAGAAGCCCGGAGCTTGTCTGTGAAGAGATTGTCCTTAAAGTGATCCGAAGAGACATAGTCATACGCTTTAATTCCCTAACTTTTGCCTGGACCGCCCTTTCGGGTTTTCAGTCCACCGGGAAACCCTTTTTTTCCCAAGTCACCCTTTCGGGTTTTCAACTTGCCGGGTGTACAGATTTTTTTGTTTATCCCTAAATTTTGCCTGAACCGCCCTTTCGGGTTTTCGATTCACCGGGATGCCCCTTTTTTTTGCCTAGGTGTGTCAACCTAGCGGGTCTCTTATGCGTTGTATCTTTTGACTATGTATGTGTTCGCAGGGTGCGGCAGGTCGTCACCGTCCATGGTGGTTAAGATCATTGCCCCACCAGAAAAGATGTTTTTGATTACAAATGGTCCTTCGTAGGTAGGAGTCCATTTGGCCCTGGGATCACTTTGCGGCAAGATGACGCGCCTGATCACTAGATCTCCAACTTGATATACCTGGCGTCTGACTTTCTTATTGAATGCCTTGATCATCCGTTTTTGATACATCTGACCGTGGCAAACAGCAGTAAGTCTCTTCTCGTCGATTAAGTTCAGTTGGTCAAGCCGGGTTTGGATCCAATCATTTTCACTTAGACCGGCATCCTTCATGATTATCAGAGATGGGATCTGAACCTCGATAGGCAGGACAACTTCCATGCCGTAAACCAAAGAATAAGGTGTTGCCCTAGTTGACGTGCGAGCCGTGGTACGGTACCCGTGGAGAGCAAACGGTAGCATTTCATGCCAGTCTTTGTAGGTGACTGTCATTTTCTGTATGATCTTCTTAATATTTTTGTTTGCAGCTTCGACAGCATCATTCATCTTCGGTCAATAGGGAAATGAGTTGTGATGTTTAATTTGGAACTGCTCGCACAAAGTGGTAATCATAGTATTGTTAAGGTTCGTACCGCTGTCAGTGATGATCCTTTCGGGGATACAATACCAGCAAATGAGGTTCTGCTTGATGAAGCGGGCAACAACATTCTTTGTAACGGATGCGAAGGAAGCTGCTTCGACCCATTTGGTAAAGTAATCAATGGCCACTAGAATGAAGTGGTGTCCATTGGAGGCTGCAGGCTTGATCTCCCCAATAATATCGATTCCTCACATAGCAAAGGGCCAAGGAGTTGTTAAGACATTGAGAGGAACTGGAGGCACGTGCACCTTGTCCGCATAGATTTGACACTTGTGACAAGTCCTGGAATGTTGATAGCAGTCAGCTTCCATGGTAGACCAGTAATAGCCTGCCCGTAGGATTTTCTTCGCCATCGTATGCCCGCTTGAGTGGGTGCCAAAGGTACCGTCATGCAGTTCAGCCATGATCTGTTCAACTTCAATCTTGTCCACACAACAGAGCAGAATACAATCATGATTGCGCTTGTACAGGATACCATTGCTCAGGAAAAACTTAGCCAAGAACCTCCTCAAGAACTTTTTGTCCTTGACTGAAGCTCCTTCTGGATATTCTTGAGCCTCGAGATACCTTTTGACTTTGTGAAACCAAGGTCGGTCCACTACTTTTTCGGTATTAATCTCGTGACAATGAGCTGGTTCATCCATACGTTCGATGGTAATCTGGGGAGCCTCATTATCCCAGTTAAGTTTAAACATAGATGACATTGTAGCTAGAGCATCTGCTAGCTGATTTTCTTCTCACGGGAAGTGCTCGAAGGTAATCTGCTCGAAATGTGGTAGCAATGTCAAGACATTTTCTTTGTAGGGGATAAGATTGGGATGCTTAGTGTCCCACTCTCCTTTGATCTGACTGATGACCAAAGCTGAGTCTCCAAACACAACCAAAGATTTGATTCCCAGGTCTATAGCAGCCTTGAGACCAAAGATGCAAGCTTCGTACTCTGCCATATTGTTGGTACAGTTAAAGCAAAGTCTGGCAGTGAAAGGAGTGTGGCATCCTTCTGGAGATATGAGCACAATGCTGATATCGTTACCAAGTGCATTGGAGGCACCATCAAAGAACAGGGTCCATCGGGATCCTTGTTCAGGTCCGTCATATGGTCTGGTTCCTTCATAGTTGTCCACAATCATGATGTCCTCGTCCGGGAATTCAAACTTCATGGATTGATAATATTCAATAGCTTGATGAGCAAGATGATCAGCTAGCACACTACCCTTTATAGATTTTTGGGTCGTGTACTGTATGTCATATTCTATTAGGATCATTTGCCATCTAGCTATCCTTCCAGACAAAGCAGGCTTCTCGAAGATGTATTTGATCGGATCCATCTTAGATATCAGCAAAGTGGTATGAGTCAACATATACTGTCTTAGCCGGCGAGCAGCCCATACCAAAGCGCAACAAGTTTTCTCGAGCAGTGAATATCTGGTTTCACAGTCGGTAAACTTTTTGCTAAGGTAATAAATGGCATGCTCTTTTTGGCTAGACTCGTCATGCTGCCCCAGTACGCACCCCATTGATGTCTCTAAGACGGTAAGATACATGATTAGCGGTCTTCCTTCGACGGGAGGCATCAAGACAAGAGGTTATAGAAAATATTCTTTGATTATGTCAAAGGAAATCTAGCATTCGACATTCCACTTAACCACCTGATCTTTCTTCAACAACTTGAAGATTGGCTCACAGGTAGATGTTAAGTGAGAGATGAACCTAGCAATGTAGTTTAGGCACCCAAAGAAACCTCTAACTTCCTTCTCAGTGCGAGGAGCAGGCATTTCTTGTATAGCTTTGACTTTGGCAGGATCAACCTCGATGCCTTTGTTGCTGATAATGAAACCCAAGAGTTTACCGGATCGGACTCGGAATGTGCACTTGTTAGGGTTCAGCCTTAGCTTGTACTCCTTTAGTTGGACAAACAACTTCTGCAAATGATTAAGGTGTTCTTCCTCCATTTGTGATCGGGCTATCATGTCGTCTATGTAGACTTCTATCTCATGATGTATCATGTCATGAAACAAAGCTACCATGGCGCGTTGATAGGTTGCCCCGACATTCTTCAGTCCGAATGGCATCACTTTGTAGAAGAATGTACCCCACTGTGTTACAAAAGTAGTTTTCTCCATGTCTTTAGGTGCCATTTTGATCTGGTTGTAACCTGAAAATCCGTCCATGAAAGAAAATACCTTGTGTTGAGCTGTGTTGTCAACCAGGATGTCGATGTGCGGTAGTGGAAAGTCATCTTTAGGGCTGGCCCTGTTTAAGTCTCTGTAATCCACGCACATCCGTACCTTTCTGTCTTTTTTTAGGCACAGGCACAATGTTAGCAACCCATTGAGGATAGGAAATAACAACCAGGAATCCCGCATTGAACTGCTTCATAACTTCTGCTTTGATATTTTCCGACATGTCAGGTCTCATGCGTCAGACCTTCTGCTTAACCGGTGGACAGTCTTCTCTTGTGTGTAGACGGTGTACCACGATGTCTGTGTCTAGTCCCGACATATCTTCGTATGACCATGCAAAGATCTCAACATTGTCATGTAAAAGCTGAATCAGGCGTTCCTTGACACTCGGCTCCAGGTTAGCACCCACTTTGATCTCTTTTTTATCCTCCTCACTACCTAAGTTGATTGTATCCAATAACTCCTCATGAGGCAGGATAACCCTTTCTTCTTGTTGTAGCAGTCTAGCTAATTCTCCTAGCACTTCACAATCTTCCTCACCTTCGTATTCGGCTTGGTAGCCAGATCTTCAGAGTCACTGAAGGCCATAGCAGAATTGTTACCCATGGAGTCCGGAATGGAAGGGTACCTGCATTTGTGAGTGTGGGTGTGTGTAAGGGATAACCACCTTTAAACAAATAAAATGTAAAAATAAAAACAATGAACACAAAAGTTTATATGTGAAAACGTCCATGATTCATTAAAATGGCATATGAAGATGAAAAATCAAACCCCTTACAAATGGACCTATGTGCCTCGGGTAAGACACAAGGCTAAAAGTGTACGAATTGTTTGAGAATTATTACAAGCCAACAGAAATGTTTGAAAGATAAATTACTGCGGTATGAAAGTAATCGGAACAAAGTCTTTTGATTCCCAGTTGTACAGTCCTCCGTCAACAGTTGGAAATATCTAGTCTTCAAAACTGCCCTCCTCTTCACTATCCTCTAGAGAATTGACTCCATGGTGGCTGATCTTCACAGGTGGCCCTCCAGCACGGGCGTGACGTACAACCTTTTGAGCAGAAGAAGTGAACCCCAAGCCGAATTTATCTGATTTGTAAGGAAAGTCTAGAAGCTGCCCCCAGATTGTGCTTCCTCCTTCTTCAACCACTGCTTTTACATCCTTGAGAGACGACATCTGAGGCTGAGGTCTGGTAATCATGGGTACAAAGGATATTGTCTTGGTCGTCGCAATCTCCTGAGCTACCTCTTCAAAATGCTGGAAAGGGGTTTCGATGAATTCGCCATCCAATTCTACATAGCGAAAAGAATTTAGATGGCTTATCATGTATTCCTCTTTGCCATGAACAATTATAATTTTCCCCTCGACAGGGTACTTGAGCATTTGATGCAAAGTGGAGGTGACAGCTCCAGCATTGTGAATCCAGGGTCTTCCCAACAAATAAGAGTAAGAAGGACAAATGTCCATTACATAGAATGTGGAGTTAAAGGTTTCAGTGCCCACCTTGATCGGGATGTCCACCTCCCCGTGGACCATCCTTTTAGAACCATCAAAGGCTCTGACAATTATATTGCTAGGTTTCAGAGTTAAGCCTTCACAATCCAGTCTATCCAAGGCTTTCTTCGGCAATACATTCAGTGACGAACCAGTGTCTACCAGTACGTGTGCTAGAGTAGTCCCTCTGCATTCCACCGAGACATGCAAAGCATCATTATGTTTTCTCCCCCTTCGATGTTAAATCTGCATCGGAGAATCCTAGACCATTATCAGCTGTTAGGCTAGCTACACATTCGTGGAAATGATCAGCGGAGGTTTCCTGTGGCACATGGGCCGTCTTCAAAAATCTGATCAAAGCTTTAGCATGAGCTTCTGAACAAAGCAGCAGGGCCATCATAGAGATATTTGAGGGGGTTTACCCCAGTTGTTCCACCACATCATAGTCGCTTTTCTTGATTATTTTCAAAATCTCTTCCATTTCTTTTTGAGAGGTCTCAGGGATGACCAATGGCTGAGCCCTCGTCCTGACGGGCTCTTCTTGGATCCCTTTCCCTCTATCATCATCATCAGCAGAGGGTACAACCACAGGAGTTATAACTTCTTCAATAAGTGGAGTTCTTGCAGATATGTTGACCGGTGTAAGGGTAACCTTAGGAGAAGCTGAGGCTCCAAAGATTTCCTTTGGAGGGGCAATCTATGGAGAGAAAATTCTTCCACTGCGAGTGATTTTGCTCATTCCGGCAATGTTTCCAATGTCGGAAGTCTCTTCATCAAAACTCTCTTCAGTTGATTCAATTTGTTTAATACCGTGGTAGTAGATTTCTCCACCATAGTTCCACGGTACTGATTTGTCAGACTTGTACGGGACGGGCCCGAGCATAGTTATCTTCAAAGGTGTAGTCTTTGGAGCGGATGTAATCTTAACAGGTCTTTTGGAGACCTTGGAAATATTGGTGGATATGGTTATTATTGAAACATCATTAACATGAGTCGGTGTAACAAGAGTCTTCTCAAAAAGGATTTCTTGGTTATCCATTAGTCGTTGGATGCCTAACTTCAACAGTGGACAGTTGGTTGGTAAGGATGAACAAAGACAACAATCTTCTTCACAACCTGGGAAAATCCCAGCTTTCAGCAAATTCAACTTGATTATTGGGAGCGGAGTTATCAAATCATCAACAGTAGCAACAAACAGATCCTCTTCAACAGCATGGGCATTGTAGCCGTGCCTTGGCATTGGAGCAGAGATTACATTTGGCTTTTCAGGGGCGTCGAATTCCACTTCTTTAGCATCTATCAAATCCTGAATCTTGTTCTTGAGGGCCCAACAATTGTCGGTGTCGTGCCCTGGGCTCTCTGAATGATAAGCGCACCTGGCGTTCGGATGGTAATGCGGAGAAGCAGTATTCGGATTCTTCGGGGTCTCTTTCAAACTCGCAAGGTTTAACTTCAAGAGATTGGGTAGAACTTGAGCAAGAGTCATGTTTATCCTGGTGAATTTCCGTACAGGCCTTTCCACCCTAGTTTGATTGGTCCTCGGTTGATTGTTTATGGGCTGATCAGCTACAGACTTCTGAATCATAACGGCCCCCACCGCTGGCTGACGCTCGACTCTTCCTTTCCCTCTCTGAGAGTAGACAGCTGATACTTCCTTCTTTGCTGGAAAAGGTTTTCTGATAGCAGTAGAAGCAGATGCATCTTTTTGAATTTTCCCGCTTCTTATACCGACTTCTATTCTCTCACCAGTTAAAATCAACTCAGTGAACCCCACAGAGGAGCTTCCAATCAGATGATTAAAGAAAGGTCCTGATAGAGTTCCCATAAACATGTCCACTAGCTCCCTTTCAGATAAAGGTGGTTGCACCCTTCCGGCTAGATCCCTCCACTTTTGGGCGTAGTCTTTGAATCCCTCATTGGACACCATGGCCATACTCTAGAGTTGAGTACGGGTTGGTGCCAAGTCGGAATTGTATTGATACTGTTTATAGAAGGCGGCTGCCAAGTCTTCCCAGTTATGCACATCAGACCTCTCTAACTGGTAGAACCAATAAAGCTGCGTTTCTGACAAACTGTCCTGGAAAAAGTGGACCCACAAATCTTTGTTAGCAGAATGCAGTTAAATATTCTTGACATAAGATCGTAGGTGCATCTTGGGACAAGACACCCCATCGTACTTGGCAAACAGTGGTACTTTAAACTTGGGAGGGATTACTATTCCAGATACCAACCCTAACTCTTCAAAGTCCAGCCCCGGTACCCTTTGTATCTCCATAGCTGCCAGACGCTCTTCCAAGTTTTTGTATTTGTCATCGACCGAAGGGTACTGTTGTTCAGAGTAGTCCTCTTCTTCCTCTTCTTCAGCTTCAGAATCTGAAGGCACTGCATTCTCTTTACCTTTCCTTTCCCCTTCCTCAGAGGTTGATGGAAAATCTAGGACCCTTCTGGCTTGTCCTTTAAATCTTCTGCCCTTGGTAGCCACACCAGCTCTCTTCTTCTTCTTTTTCTATTTTTCTTTCTCTAGCAGAGTTTTGAGCTCCTACTGCCCCTTGGCCAAGGTCAAGAGTAGCTGTTGGAATTGTGAGTTCTGAGCTTGCAAGTCTTTAACCGTTTGTTCAAGATCCATTTTGCTGAAATAAACAGCAGAGGGATGAGGAAAATTGGTGTGAAGACCTGTTTATGCATATGATGAATGATATGTATTCATGTAATGCTTTCAAGGATTCAGAATTTCAAATTTGTTTAAAACAAAAAGGAACAAACGTTATATTAATAAAATAGAATTTGTTTACATCAATGCCCATAGGGCAAAATAGTACAAAACTCTAAGATAAAAAGACGTTGCGCATCCTCTTTGGTGCGATGTAGGCGTTAAGAGTTCACTCCTCCTGAAGTAGCTTGGTAAGTTCTAAAACCTTCTTCTCACTGTCGTAGAATTGGGCTTCAAAAGTATCATACTCTCCCTTGAGCTGTATCCAACTCCTTTGCAGATCTTCGAGTGATGTCGGCATATCAGGATGTAGGACAGTGTATGGAACCTCTCCTTCCTGAACAGGCTCTATAATCACTGGGAGAATAGAGGGGTAAGGCATCATAATATTTTGGGCGCAGATTCGTACCCACTTGAGGTAAGGCTCAAGGGGGATGGAATTTTTGTGTCCCAAAGTCTGGTTGTCTACCTTGTTGGGCATTCTCCATGCTCGGATGAATCTCTGGCGGAGAGCTTGATCGTTGTTGTCGAAGTCGAAGACCAATCCTTGAATAAGCATGTCATGTGGGCCATCCCGTCGGGCGTAACCAAACTGTCTCAGAGCCAAGAAGGGGTTGTAGGTATTGCCTCCCCTAATGCCAAGTAGTGGGACATTATTGAATTCCCCACAATGGTCAATGATGATAACATTTTATCTGGACCGAGATCAACAATGAATATCAGAATGCTTAAGTGTCATCAGCCGTTATGACCACCTTAAGCCTTTCTCATTCTTCAAGACTGACTGCGGAAGATGAGAAATAAACCATCTCGCCAGAAGAGGAGTGCAGGACATGAGAACACCTCTTTTCCTCATTGTTCGAGTGTGAAAAGAGTGTAGGATATCCCCAAGTAATGAAGGCACTAGATTACGAGACATGAAGATCTTGACAACATTTACATCTATAAGCTGGTCAGGGTTTGGGAACAAGACCAACCCATAGATGAGAAGAGCTACAATCTCCTCAAAAGCTTGCAGGTCTAGAGAATTCCAACAGTCTTGGGCCTTCTCAAATAAGAACTTTTCCAAGAAACCCTTGACACCACTTCTAGTTTCCCAATGACCTGTGACATTTGATGGTTGCAAGTGTAGGGCTTGAGCAACATCTTCAGGCTTTGGATCTCTTTCTGTACCGTTGAAAGGTAGTTGATTGAGAATAGGAATCCTCATGAGTTGAGAAAATTCCTCCAAAGTAGGTACCAGCTGGTAGTCAGGAAATGTAAAGCAGTGATGCAGGGGGTCAAAGAACTGGAAGAGAAATTTCACCATGTCTTCCTCTGTGTTGGAGTTGACCAAGTTGAGTAGTCGACCATGTCTTTCAGTGAATGGAGAATACTCAGGAATCCTGGAAGCAAGCTCCTTAAGTTGAGGAGGAATTCTCACAAGGTTGACCTGGATAGTTTTCCTGCGGAGTGAATCCATAGCCTACAAAACAAGAACAAAGATGAAATTCCAAAATCCTTGAAATGGTTAGTGGATGCAAATGATGCTTCATGATGTTCATGATGTTATGCACAAGTATATATGTACAAGCAAGTCACACAAGTTCCTAGTTTAGGCTTGCATGGGGTTTCATAGGTAAGTACCCTCTTGAAGTTTAGTTGGCTCAACCTGTCCTAGAAATAGTAACCGAGTTCGAAGGAGCTCAATATCACTGGACTGTTTTCTGTGTTCATTGTTTCAGTTTAAGCCACTTTACTGGAGACCGAAATATTCCAAGAAAAGAACCCTCAATGAGTGTAGTATCGAGTATCTACCAACTTCGGACTGCACCAAAGCCGGTCATCTCACTACATCCTAAAAGGCCAAGATGGTCAAGTAAAGGTTCTAAAAGTCCATTAGTGCTTCATGACATCAATCAGCGGACCCGTATTCTCTTTGATTGACTCAAATTCTACCGGTACCCACAAATATGTCGCACTAATATAGCTATTGTTTAGACCGTATCAGTATACCATGTACAGTTTCCACAATGTATTGCTATTTACCTATGAATGTTTTCCCCAAATTCGGGTGGAGGATTCAAACCCAAACAATAGAACCAAAGTGTAAAGCAATCAAGGAAAACAAGATAAGCAAGTAAAGGTGATCTAAACCCTAATGTAACCCCACTTTTAAAAAATTTCCACAGCAGAGTCGCCAGTTCTGTGATACGTTGGGAGAACTGACTTGAGGGTTTGCGTTTGTGTTTGCAAAATATCGCGGTTAGCAAGAGTCGCCACCGACTTTTATTTTATCCATAAGGAAAGGTAAAAAAGCACAAGAAAGACCTTTGAGCTGTTTTCTTGAGTTCGGGGGGTAGATTATGAAAATGGAAGGTGCTAGCACCCTTTTCAGCCATGGTTTTCCATGGGCTCTTAGTTACTTGCTTAGATCACTTTCTTTGCTTTTGAAATTGTTTGAAATGGTGCTTTGTGTGGTTTTGAAAAGTATTTGTAAAAAGAGGCCTTTTGTCTAGGCAACCTTTGTAATGATTCTCGTTCGTAAGAATGTATACAAAGGTGTTTGTCTTTTTTGAAAATGTTTTCAATGTTTTTGAAAGTTGTTTTGAAATGTGTGTGTGCTTGTTTTTAAAATAGCAAGGATTTTTTGAATTGGAGTAAGTAACTTAGAACCATCTACCTACTCAATTGTCTTTCTTGTGCATTTTTATTCCTTTGATGTTGTTGACCTACCATTGTTTTGGTAGGCAACCCTATCTTTGGATGTTAAACGGGGCGGGCGCGGGTCATCGTATAACCATGATAGAAATGTTGCTAGGTATCTTGGCATTTTTTTAATAGGGACTAAGATCATTTGTTTTAGGCAACCTTGTCGAGCGTCATCGAGGGACTATGATCTTTTGTTTTGTTTTGTTTTGCCAAGATACTTTGCATGCATAACATGGCCATTTTAAGGAAACAAAGTGGGTGAAACCCTAAAGGTGCTTGTGTGTAATGTGTTGTCATTTTTCATGCATTTGATTTGTCTTGTATTAGGTCATGCTATTTGTTTTGATTTTTGTCTTATCATACAAACCCTAATTTACTAAACATGTATATAATGCGATAAATTGCGTAAAGTAAATCTAAACTATTACAACAATATTATGGGAGGGGGGATACAAGTTTGAATGGGGGATATTGCTCAAAATAAAACCCTAGAAACTATTACAACCCAATTGAATTTATTGTACAATAAATAAATAAGCAATTATTTAAATATGCAAATAAAATGTATATATGCAAAAATGTTTTTGTAATTGTTTTATGTATGAGAAAATAAAATTATCTAAGTCCTAAAAATAAGAAAAAATAATATTATTATTTTTGAAAGGGGAAACCCTAATTTTGTTTTAAAAGAGAATATGTTTTCTATTATTATTTTATTCATTTTTTGTTTAAGAAAAATAATAATAATATTATGTACCCATATTAAAAATTAAATATGTATGAAAAATAAATGTTTAATGTGTATAAAATAATGAAATAAAATATTAAGTATTTTATTATTATTTACAAGGTTATTTAAGAAAATAAATTCTATAAACCTAATAAACTATTTTTATGCCAAAAAAATAATAAAAATAATAAAATAAAATGCAAAAAATTAAGAAAATATTTTTGGGATTTTTTAATTTTCAGAAAAAAATAATCAAGTCAATAAACACAAAAATAAAAAGAAAATATGAAAAATATCAAAATATGCCAAGGGGGTGCAGATAAGAAACAAGGGGGTGTGAAAAGCAACAAGCCCAAGGCGCCAGGCCCAACCAGCCTTCGTCCCTGACCTCCAGCCAACATCCAAATGCGCGTTTTGCCTTCAATCCTGTATCTTGCTCTAGCTTGCATAAAATCAAAAACTCATAACATAAAAAGTGTAGCTTGTAAACTCACGATTCCAATGATATAATGTTTGTGATCTAACACTCAAGGATCAAGGAGAATTTTATCACCCCAAATTTCTGACCTAAAATTTTCATGAACTTCAAGCTTCAAATTCTCACTACTCAGTTAATATAAATAACAACTATGCATATGTACAGCTTAAGCAAGTTAAGGACTACATTTTTGCTTCACAAATCAAAGCTTAAGGATGCCTAAATAAGGAGATAGAACTTTGAAAAATACCTTGTTCAGTTGAGTTTGGATATGGAAATGTGGGGGCTTTGAGTGAGGCCTGAAGATTATGTGAGCTTCCTTGAAGTTCCCTCAAGCTACCCCAATGCTCAGCTTGCCTTAAGGATGCTTGAAACTTCCTGTAGAAGTCAACCTGCAACCTTCAAAAATGAAAATGGATAAGCTTGAAACAGGGGTTACAGTTGCAAGACAAGGGCTTGAATAGTTTAGGTAGGATGTATGTAAAGTGTTTGAAGTGTTTCAAAGTAAAACGCACGAGCCAATATTGATTTGGCAAAGGTTATGCAGAAGATGCCCTGTTTGGGAAGGAACTTATGATTTTGGTGTTTGAGAGTGTTTGGGATGTTTGCAATTCGTGCTTTTTTGCTTGTGACAAAGTTCTGAAGTTGTTTCAAATGAAACCAAGCCTTGCCTTTATCAGATGGACCAGTTAACTTGACTTTTGCAAGTTTGCTTGCTTTTGAAGAAAGTTGACATGACTATGCCAAAGGCCTGTACAGGCTAGCTTGTGGACTGCAGAGGGTTGGTATACTTTGCCTGATGTTTGTGGATCTTGCTTGCATTAAAAGATCAGGTCCATGGCTCAAGAAATGTAAAGTTGCAAAAAGGCTTGCTTTATCAAAGTAGTATTATGAACTTTATGCCATTTTTGGATTAATTCATTGTGCAATGCTTCAAAAGTCAAAACAAGACCATTATCCATTGAGTTTGCATTTAATTATGGAGTGTAGAAGGGATTAGGACCTGTAATGCAAGGTACAAGCATGCTAGGATCTGATTTGCAAGTTGAAGTATTGTGAAACATGGCTTGAACAAAAGTGACAAATTTCCATTTTCTCTTCTTCGATTCTCCATAACCAGAAATAATCTTGGAGAGTTCTTGGACATTTTGGAAAGCTTGTAACATGCTCTACAATCCATATTTGAAATGAAACTTGAGATTCCTCTTGGAACTAGGTGAAAAGTTGCCATGAAGTTAGGTAAAAAACCTGCCTAAAATAGGGCAAAATTTCACTAAGTTATTTAGTTCATGGACCTCTATTCACAAAATCATAACTTGAGATCCAAGCATCATTTTGGAAGACTTTGTGAATCAAAGTTGTAGATTTTGTGGAGGACTACAACTTTCATGTTGGAAGTTTTATTTGAATCCAATTGCATCATGGTGAAAAAGTTGGGAAAAGTTGGGAAAAAATAAGAAATTTTCAACACTTAGAAAAATTCTAAGTTATGCAAAATTGTCAATTTAAACCCTAATTTCAAACTTTAAGTTTCTTGGTGAACAAGTATCATTTTTTGACATATCTTGATGAAATATGACCCTTGGCACTTAATTTTGACCAAAAAGTCAAACTTTGACTTTTCAGTGTATAGTTGATTTTTGATGAGTTGACTAGAAAATTCATCTGTCAATCCAATGCACTTGAGATCTTTTGAACCTTGTGATTAGGTCAATATGAAGCCATTTAGTCATTGAAACCATTCTTGAACACAATTGGTCATTGGCTAGGTCAAAACTCAGAAATTGCCCTTCCTCAGTCAAAACCCTAATTTTGACCATTTTGCCCTTTTGATGATCTGATCAAATTTCTTGAGGAGTTGTGGTCCAAACTTGATCAAATGGTTCATATGAGTCTATAATGTTGATGTGGATAAAAAATTATGAGTTTTGACTGTAAATTGGCCATGGTTGACTTTTTCCCCAAAATAACTTAATTTTAGGTCAACTGTCCAATTGACTGGTAAAAAATGTGATTCAAAGCTTGAAACTTGGTATGAGAAATCTTAGGAGTCCAACATGAAGTATGAAAGTCCCATGAAGCATTGAAAGTCCAAAAATCCCTGTGCAAACTCAAACACTAATTTCAGGTCATCAGTGCAAGATGAGGTGTCTTGAGCTGGCAAACCCTAATCTTGTCTTGAGTCCAAGAAGTCTAGTGAGGAAATCCTTGATATATGAGAGGGAAATTTTGGGGTACAACTGTTGGTGTTTCTTATCTTTTTTCTATCTTCAGTGAGCGTTGATAGTTCATCGTCAATGAACGGAGGTGATATGATATATTTTCTGTTTCTACCTTCAGTGAACGTTGGTAGTACATCAACAGTGAACATCAGTGTTTGTTATCTTTTTGCTATCTTCAGTGAACATTGATAGTTCATCATCAGTGAACCGTGGTGATATGATATATATTCTCTCTTTCTACCTTCAGTGAATGTTGGTAGACATCGGAAGTGAACGTCGATGCTTGTTATCCTCCTCTCTGATTCCGTTCTTGTGGTTCACCAGTGATTTATTTTCCTGGTGGGGTTGCTCCTTTGTTTCTTCATTTTTGTTGCACCCCCAATGTTACTTTGCGTCTCTGGTTTTGTTCATATGCATTCATATGCATAAGCATTTGCATGGCATCTTAGGGCCAAAAATAGGGTTTGTTTTGTATTTAAGCATCTTCGATCACGTCGACACGAAGATTTTTAACCTTCGTACCCCAATTTCCCCCCCTAAGATCCCTTCATCATACCATATTATTTCAATCACAACAAGATCACATTAGGGCTTTTGGTTCTTCTCCCTATAAAGCCTTGCTCTTTTGAGGAGTTACCAAGCACCTTGACTTGTTTTCTTTTGTGATCATGGATGTTTTGCTTTGATTTTATCTCTAATTAACAAAATACAATATTGGTTTGTCTTACTTTTTAATAATGTAGGTAAAGGCAATGAGGTTTAGCAAGTTGCATCACGGGTTCATGAGTTTATTTCCATGACCTTGTCAACATAGCTTGAGAAATTCAGGCCTCACCATTGAATTTGTTTTGGAAGAATTGGTATGGAAGTGGTTTTGGTGGCCATGAGTCCTCATCATCATCCTTAACAATTTCTATTCACAAAGGAAGAATATTGGCACAAAAAGTTTGTTCAAACTTGGCAAAGTTCCTCAAAGCATTCTCTTGATCTAGAGGCTAGGATTTTGGACTTCAAAGGAGCATATCTTGCTCATCTTTTGGTATTTTTGAGTGATTCCAAAAACATCCTTCTCTTCAAATATTTACCAACAAATCACTTCAAAAGTTCCAAGGAGTTTCCATGTGGAAGGAACTTGGTGAAGAAGAAAGATTACAAGTCACCCAGATGAATTCCCAATTTTCCATGTGTGACTTCAAATGGTCATAACTTGGTCATTTTTTATCACCTTGATCCCATTCTTTTTTCATGATGATCCTAAGGATGTGTGATTCATGCCTTCTTTTATGTGCAAAGTAAGAAAATGGATGGAAGTTTCCTTAAGAATGAAAAATATTATAGGTCATTTCATGATTTTTGGCCAACTTCAACAAGTCATAAATAGCTCATTTTTTGGAGATTTTGAGTGGTTCAAATTTCAAAATGTCATTAAAGGGATCTACTTGATTCCATATTCTTTGGTCAAGAGCAAATTCTAAGTGTAAGGCCATGTTTGGATGCAAAAGATTATAGGCCATTTTTAAAGAAGAATTTGAAATATTTCTAAGTATGGAAAGTCAACTCTTTTTCTTTAACTTTGACTCCATGTAACTTTCAGCTCAAGCATCCATTTTATTCCATTCTTTTTCCATTGCAAAGTTTGTAACCTCATCTTCCCAAAGCATCAAGAATTATGCCCTAAGACCCTTTGAGGTGAAAATTCCATCGATTTGAATTTGGTAGTTTGAAACTGAATTTTGCGCAAATTCAGAATTTTGAAATCATTGTTTTGGCTTCTAATCACAAGATGTCCACGCGTTTTTGGTACTAATCATGTTTAGCAACTTGCCTGAAGTGATTAGCATCATGAAACGCATGATTTGGCTGAGTTTTGATCAAGTTTGAGTCACACTTTCTTCATGATGCAAACCCACACGAATTCCCTCCAAAACACATCATTTTCTATTCCTTTTGATCCCATTTGCTTCCCTATAAATAGAGGGTCATCCCACATTCAATTTCCCAAGCTTAGATAGCCAGAATCACCATGCCAAACTTGCTTTACAACCCAAAATTCATCTACTTCGAATTCTATTCTCAAGCCTTTTTCAATCCAATTTTTCCATCAATTCACCTTCCTTGATCTTCCCGGAAGCTAACCATATAACTACATTCAAGAATCGTGCCCTATATTGCTCCATAGAAGTCCAGTTTCAGAGCTCTACAACTCAACTTCAATAGGTAGATTCCTTCATCAATTCTTCAAAACTCTGATATCATTGTGTTGCTCTCATTCCCCAGGTTCTAGTCGCAACACTTACATTTCACTGGAAGCACGTTTTGACCATGAATTTTCAAATCCCTTTTCAAAAGTTTCTTTCCAAATTGCTTGAGCTACAGTTTATATAAATTTGGCGCGAGGGTGTGGTTGTCTTCATCTTGAAGAGATGAAGTGAATGACATAGGTCTGAGCTTTTGATTTTACATTTTGAGAGACCTGCAATTCGTGGTGGCTGGAGGTTGAAGATGACCAACGTGTCATCTTCTAACCAATGAAGACGTGCCATTTGTTATTTTCAAATTCTGATTTTATTATTGATCCTGTACTTTATTCATTAAAGACCATAATATGCACAGCGCGCCAGATCCCTTGGATTTGATTACTAACGCGTTTTGACTTTCATCCAATGTTCCACATCTTTTACTTTTATTTTCTTTTTCTAATTTTTTATATTTTAATTGTTTTATATTTCAAAAAATCATAGAAAATTCATTTTTAGTCTAAAAAATCTAAAAATATTATGAAAAATATTTTTGATTATTCTCTTTCTGATTTTTATTTTTTCACAATTTAATTTTGTGTTTTGGTATTTTTTTAATGAATTTTACACTTATTTGATTTGTTTAAAATATTTAAAAATAATTTTACACATTTTTAAATTCTGAAAAAATTATGGAATGATCCAATGGTATTGTGACAAATATTGGTGACCTTATTTTATTTTTGTTTCTGAATTTACTATTGTTTACTATTTTTGTTTATTTTACCCATTTATTTTAATTTTTAAAAATAGTTTCTGACTTTTAAAAATTACCAAAAATTTTATAAAATTACTTGGCCTCTTTTCTAATTTTTCTATGGTCTTATTTTTTATTTCTTGATTAATTTGAATACAATTGACATTTCCCTCATTATTTTCCATTTTTTAAAAACATTTTTAAACCCTTTAATGTATATATTAATTATATTATTATTTTGTGAATATTTTCTGGCTGTCTTGGGTTGATTTTTTGGTCATGGCTTTATTAACATCATTGGATCCATGGTGTTGAGTTCAACTCCACAAAAAATGGATGAATGATTTTAATAATAGTTTGATTAAATATTAATTCAAATGTGGTTTCTCTTTTTACCCTAATTCCTCTTCATCTCACCCCCTTCTCATTGCATTAAATGTTGTTGGAGCATGATCTCTATATCATGTCTCAAAGCAAATGGTGCATAGATTGCTATTGACCGACCTCAAAATAGGTGCGACTTCTATATAAGTCCACTTACGATTGCTTAACATAGCACTAAATTTTGTCCCGATTTGAATAAATGATCATTCATGGCCCAAACTTATGATTGCAAGCCAAAGTATGTTAGTTTGATCTCTTTGATCCAATAACATTGAGATTCATTGTGTGGAGGCTTTGGTTCTACCAATCCTCTAATGGATCTACAACACCTTTGGTCAACGCGGATCACGTAAACATCGTTGATCATTAAATGATACTTATGAGAATTCCAAATGGATGATATACTTGACAAAAAGCAAATGAAACTTGTTGTGCGGAGGCTTTGGTTCTACCAATCCTCTAATGAGTTCCAAATGCAAGTTTCAAGATGGTCATCCAACTAACCACTAATTATTGACTTGTTTATTTTAAGCCTTTACTCTTTTATGCTTTATGTACTATTTATTTTTTAGCATTTTTTTCATTTCATGTCATTTTCATCTTTGCTCATTTGAGCATTTATTTCCTTGTCATTTTTTTACTTTGCTCACTTGAGCTTTTCTTTTCTTTTCCTAAGATACTTAATAATCAACATAAACCCTAAAAAACTCTTAATGGTACTTGGACTATTTGATTACTATCCTTGGCATTATGGAGCAATGGACTATTTCTTGGACTTAGGATTAGAAACCTTGGCCTATCTTGGAGACCTTGTGATCTTATCTGATTATTTTGTCTGGAGCTCTTGAGGTTTACCTCAAGAAATTGGGTTGCTTGTTTGTTTTTGTGTGCAGGTTTTTGTGATTACATCCTTTGTTTGTAATATGGAATTCACCCGCATACAACCGTTACTCTGCCCAATTTTTGTGAAGACTTAATACACTTGAAGAGGTCTAGTATCTTTGCTTGCTTGGTTTTAATCCAAAGAATGGGAATTATATCTTGGATCATAATGTCAAGTTTTGGCTTCTTGTCGATTAGATGTTCCTTATCCTTGGCTTTTACCTTATGCTTTAGGATAGTCTCTTCTTCTCCTCCCATCTTCTTTAATTTCAAAAATCTTCTCCCTCCTTTTCAAACTCTTCTTGTTTCTAAACTTGAAACACTTTCATAATAAACTTGGACTTATGTCCATGCATTTTCAAAACATTTTCATCAATAAACTTCAATCAATTTAATAATACCTTTACATTTTTTGTGAGAAGACTAAAAGTCAATCAATCTTATTCCAAACCATTTTTTGCCACTTTGGCTTTTATCTTTAAACTTTTTCTCAAAAGATTAGACTCTTGTCAATCCTTGTAGTGATGTAAACAACTATACTTCTACAATAAGTAGTGAAGTGAGATATTTTCCACTTGGGTGTTGAGTGAGGCATTGTTGATTTTAAAATCCAAGCCATTATCCTCCACTTTGAGATGATGAAAATTCTCCTTTCTCATGATTGTGGGTAGTAAGTATGTTTTCCGCACGGACAATGACGATGATGTCTTATCTCATAAAATTAACCAACACACTTGTGTTTCAAATTTTTAAAAGAGGAATTATGTGTACCCTGACCCCCTATTGCACGAAAATGGGTACGTAGGAACTAAAGGTTCGCAACCGCGGCGGGTTCAAAAATCATAAAAAATATTTCTCTTCTCACCTCCACTATCCATTTTATATACAACACATTTTTATATAGCCAAAATATACAGATTTACAAAGAGGTTCCTGCGGAGAACCGTAGATGTTTAGGATGATAATACCTTCCATTTTCATAACCAACCCCCTTACCTTGAATCTTCCCCTTTTTTTTGGGTTATTCGCTCTTTTCCCATTCCTTTGGAAATAATAAAGCGCGGTGGCGATTTTTATTTTGATTTGTATAAAGTCTAGTCAATCCAATGGCTTAGTCTTGAACATTTCTACCGCTACAACTGCCAAAGGGAATTTGAAAGTATTAAAGAATATCTGCTTGAACCTCATATCTTGCTCCCTCCTGTTGAAGGAAGACCGTTGTTATGTATCTAACAGTGTTAGATAATTCCATGGGCTGTATTCTGGGACAGCAAGATGAAACAGGGAAGAAAGAGTATACCATTTATTATCTCAGTAAAAAGTTTACTGATTGTGAATCGCAGTATTCCATGCTGGAAAAGACATGTTGTGCTCTGGCTTGGGTGGCAAAAAGTTTGCGGCAGTATATGTTGAATCACACTACTTGGTTGATCTCCAAAATGGATCCAATCAAGTACATTTTTGAAAAGCCTTCTCTTACTGGGAGAATTACTCACTGGAAGATGCTGTTATCTGAATATGACATTGAATACCACACTCAAAAAGCTATTAAAAGCGACATGTTGGCAGATTATGTTGCTCACCAACCAGTAAATGATTATCAGTCTGTGAAGTATGATTTCCCCGATGAGGATGTGATGTTTCTGAAAGTGAAAGATTGTGATGAACCATTGCCTGAGGAAGGTGTTGATCCTGAATCTTGTTAGAGTATGATATTTGAAGGAGTTGTGAATGCTTATGGTAAAGGAATTGGTGTTGTGATTGTCACTCAACATGGATCACACATTCCTTTCACTGCAAGGTTGACATTTGATGGTACTAATAATATGGCAGAATATGAGGCTTGCATAATGGGTCTCGAGGAAGCTATTGATCTCAAAATTAAAATTCTAGATGTGTATGGCAATTCAGCTTTGGTAATCAATCAGATTAAAGGAGAGTGGGATACTTGTCACCCAGGCTTGATCCCTTACAAAGATTATGCTAGAAGATTGTTACCCTTCTTTAATAAAGTTGAATTCCATCACATCCCTAGAGATAAAAATCAAATGGCATATGCTCTGGAAACTCTGGCTTCTATGTATCAAGTGAATACTTGGAATGATATACCTCGAATTACAGTTCGGCGATTGGATAGGCCTGGTCATGTGTTTACAACATAAGAGGTAGCAGATGAGAAACCTTGGTGTTAAGATATCAAGAATTTTATCCAGACTCAGGAATACCTGATTGGTGCTTCGAATAAAGATAGAAAGACATTGAGAAGATTGGCTGGCAGCATCTTCCTCAGTGAAAATGTGTTGTACAAGAGAAATTATGACATGGTCTAGCTTAGATGCGTGTATAGAAATGAAGAAAACATGTTGATGCATGAGATTCTTGAAGGTTCATTTGGCACTCATGCCAATGGACATTCAATGGCTAAAAGGATGCTAAGGGCAGGTTACTATTGGCTGAAAATGGAATTCGACTGTTACAAATTTGCAAAGAAGTGCCATAAATGCCAGATTTATGCGGACGAGATTCATGTGCCTCCGACACTTCTCAATGTTATTCTTCCCTGTGGCCTTTCTCTATGTGGGGGTATTGACATGATTGGGATGATAGAACCCAAAGCTTCGAATAGACACCATTTTATCTTGGTAGCAATTGATTACTTCATCAAATGGGTGGAAGCTGCTTCATAAGCTAATGTTACTAAGCAGGTGGTTGTGCACTTCATTAAAAATAATCTTATATGTCGGTATGGTGTGCCGAGCAGAATCATAACCGACAATGGATCGAATCTGAACAAAAAGATGATGATAAAACTTTGAGGAATTCAAGATCATCCGTCACAATTCATCTTCGTACAGGCCAAAGATGAATTGAGCCGTTGAAGCTGCTAATAAGAATATCAAGATGATCATCCAGAAGATGGTTGTTACTTATAAAGATTAGCATGAAATGTTCTCTTTTGCTTTACATGGATAATAGACATCTGTCTGTACTTCAACAAGAGCAACCCCGTTCTCCCTTGTGTATGGAATGTAAGTGGTGCTCCCAATCGAGGTTGAGATTCCCTCTTCGCGTGTGATAATGGAAGCCAAGTTGTCAGAGGCTGAATGGGTCCATAACAGGTTTAACCAATTGAATTTGATTAAAGAGAAGAGAATGATAGCTTTCTGTCATGGGAAGTAATATCAAAAGAGAATGAAGAAAGCTTTTGATAAGAAGGTCAAACCTCGTGAGTTCTGGGAAGGCGACCTCGTGCTCAGGAAGATCATTTCTTTTAACGCTAATTATAGGGGCAAGTGGACTCCCAATTTTGAAGGCCCATATGTTGACAAGAAAGAATTCTCTGGCGGAGCATTAATTCTTGAAACTATGGATGGCGAGGAGTTCCCATGTCCCATGAATGCTGATGCAGTCAAGAAATACTTCTCCTAAAGAAATAAAAGAACAACTCGCTAAGTTTAGTGATCTGATTTGCATCAAAACTCATCCAATCCTTGCGTTTTAAGGCTCTAATACACTTTGGCAACTCGGTTAAACATGTTTAGATCACAAACACGTGCTAATTTGATGTTTAGAGGCCAAACATGAATTTCAAATTCTGACTTATGAAGAAACTTCAGTTCCAAGTTACCAAGTTCAATCCAATGACATTCTCAGCACAAGGGGTCTTGAGGCATTATTCTTGATTCTTTAAAAAGATGAGGTTACAAGATTTGCAATGGAAAAAGAATGGAATCAAATGGATGCTTGAGCTGAAAGTTGCATTGAGTCAATTTTGGGGAAAAAAGGTTGACTTTTCATACTTAGAAATATTTTAAAATTTTCTTCAAAAGTGACCTATAATGTTTTGCATCCAAACATGGCCTTTCACTTGGAATTTGATCTTGAACAAAAAATATGGCATATAATAGACCTCTTGAATGACATTTTGAAACTTGAACCATTCAAAATCTCAAAAAATTGAGAGAGTTATGAATTGTTGAAGTTGGCAAAAAATCATGAAATGAACTATAATATTTTGCATCCTTAGGTCATTTTCCATCCATTTTCTCACTTTGAACATAAAATAAGGCATAAAGGTCACATCCTCAAGATCATTATGGAAAATAGTGGGCTCAAGGTGATAAAAATTGACCAAGTTATGATCATTTGAAGTCACACATGGCAAAATGGGGGTTCATCTGGAGAACTTGTACTCTTTCTTCATCATAAAGTTTCTTCCTCATGAAAACACCTTGAAAATTTTGAAGTGATTAGTTAATAACCCTTTTAAGAGAAGGATGTCTTTCGAATCACTCAAAAATACCAAAATACGAGCAAGATATACTTCTTTGAAGTTCAAAACCGTAGCTCCTAGATCAAGAAAATGCTTTGAGGACCTTTGAATATTTTGAACAACCTTCTTGTACCAAAACTTTTTCTTTGTAGATAGGAGTTGTTGAGGATGATAATGAGAACTCATAGAAATCAAAACCACTTCCATATCTTGAGAATTGATAGAAATATGCACTTGTGACCAATGGGAGCAAGGCCTTGTCCAACCATGACAACGTCTTCAATCAACCCCCTGTACTTTTGAATCAATCTTGATAACTTTGAAAAATGGTGAACCAAAATAAACCTAGCCATGCTATTTCTTCCCAAATAACTTCAGTGGCGAGGTTTGAATTTCTCAAGCTTTATTGACTAGGGCATGGAAATAAACTCATGAACCCATGGATCAACATGCTAAGCCACACTGCCTTCACATACATTATTAAAAAGTAAGACAAACCAACATTGAATTTTATTAATTAAAAAGAAAATAAATACAAAATGTTCACGATCACAAAAGAAAACAAGTCAAGGTGCTTGGTGATTCCTCAAAGGGCGAAGCTAAAGACAGGGAGGAGAACCAAAATCCCTAATGTGATCTTGTTGTGATTGAATCAACATTGTATGATGAAGGGATCTTAGGGGCAATAATTGGGGTACAACAGCTGCCCTTATTTAAGTTTCTTCTATCCAGAGATACGAAGGTTAAAAATCTATGTGTCGACGCGATCGAAGATACTTAAATATAAAACAAACCCTATTTTTGGCCCTAAGATGCCAGGCAATGCTTATGAGCATGAATGCATATGAACAAAATCAAAGAGACGTAAAACACCACTGGGGATGTAACAAAGGAAATAAAGAAACACAAGAGAAAATCGACCAGGAAAATAAATCACTGGTGGATCAAAATACCCGACTCATAGAGGATGATAAAAAGTTAAAGGACACACCAACTTCTATTGAATGTGAAACTACCAACGTTCACTGAAGTTAGAATGAGGAAATAAATAACAACATCGACGTTTACTGACGGTGAGCTACCAACGTTTATTGAAGGTAGAGAGAAAAAATCATCGACATACACTGAAGATGAACTACCAACTTTCACTGAAGCTAGAAGGAAAAGAAATATCATGGCATCTTCGTTCACTGACGATGAACTACCAACGTTTACTGAACGTAGCAAAAAGATAACAATCACCAACTTTCACTGATGGTGATCTACCAACTTTCACTGAAGGTAGAGAGAAAATATATCATAGCACCGCCGTTCACTGACGATTAACTACCAACATTCACTGAAGGTAGCAAAAAGATAACAATCACTAACTTTAACTGATGGTGATCTACCAACTTTCACTGAAGGTAGAGAGAAAATATATCATAGCACCGCCATTCACTGACGATTAACTACCAATATTCACTGAAGGTAGCAAAAAGATAACAATCACTAACTTTCACTGATGGTGACCTACCAACATTCACTGAAGGTAGAGAGAAAATATATCATAGCACCGCCGCTCACTGACGATGAACTACCAAAATTCACTGAAGGTAGCAAAAAGATAACAATCACCAACTTTCACTGATGGTGACCTACCAACTTTCACTAAAGGTAGAGAGAAAATATATCATAGCACCGCCGTTCACTGACGATGAACTACCAACATTCACTGAAGGTAGCAAAAAGATAACAATCACCAATTTCACTGATGGTGATCTACGAACATTCACTGAAGGTAGAGAGAAAATATATCATAGCATCACCGTTCACTGACGATGAACTACCAAAGTTCACCGAAGGTAGCAAAAAGATAACAATCACCACCGTTCACTGATGATGAACTACCAACTTTCACTGAAGGTAGAGAGAAAGTATATCATAGCACCGCCGTTCACTGACGATGAACTACCAACATTCACTGAAGGTAGAAAAAAGATAACAATCACCAACTTTCACTGAAGGTGACCTCCCAACTTTCACTTAAGGTAGAGAGAAAATATATCATAGCACCGCCGTTCACTGAAGATGAAATACCAACATTCACTAAAGGTAGCAAAAAGATAACAATCACCAACTTTCATTGATGGTGATCTACCAACTTTCACTGAAGGTTGATAGAAAATATATAATAGCATCGCCGTTCACTGACGATGAACTACCAACGTTCACTGAAGGTAGCAAAAATATAAAAATCACCAACTTTCATTGATGGTGACCTACCAACTTTCACTGAAGTTAGAGAGAAAGTATATCATAGTACCGCCGTTCACTGACGATGAACTACCAACATTCACTGAAGGTAGCAAAAAGATAACAATCACCAACTTTCACTGATGGTGACCTACCAACTTTCACTTAAGGTAGAGAGAAAATATATCATAGCACCTCCGTTCACTGACGATGAACTACCAACGTTCATTGAAGGTAGCAAAAAGATAACAATCACCAACTTTCACTGATGGTGACCTACCAACTTTCACTGAAGGTAGAGAGAAAATATATCATAGCACCGCTGTTCACTGATGATGAACTACCAACATTCACTGAAGGTAGCAAAAAGATAACAATCACCAACTTTCACTGATGGTGATCTACTAACTTTCAATTAAGGTAGACAATATATATATCATATCACCTCCGTTCATTGATGATGAACTACCAACGTTCAATGAAAGTAGCAAAAAGATAACAATCACCAACTTTCACTGATGGTGATCTACCAGCTTTCAATGAAGGTAGAGAGAAAATATATCATAACACCGCCGTTCACTAATGATGAACTACCAACGTTCACTGAAGGTAGCAAAAATATAAAAAGTTTTGTCAACATTCCGGCGTTTCACCTAGAACGGGTCTCAACTTCTTCTTTAACCAAGACATTCTGCTTGGAAAGGGTAATAAGCTGTCTCAAATAAAGAGACTACCACTTGTAAAGATTTCACAATGAACTGTTTCTGCGATATTGAAAGACTTGCCATCCACGGGAGTAATTTGACAATGAACTGCAAACTATCCACTCATAGAGAAGATAGCAAAAAGGGTAACATCGACTTTTACAGGGAAGTATAAGTTGCTCAAATAAAGAGACCTGCTACTTGTTGTTATAGGAAGGATTGAAAAAATGACTTTTGGTGAAAGCAATATGACCTCCTTGGGAAAGAATCATGATTTCCTGGGGAAATGCAAATATACTCCTATTGAGGAGATAAAGTTTTCTTGTGCAAAATAAATGCACATTCTCAAACCAAAACTCGAAGCTTGCAGAAATCCAAAGTAGTAATATTGCTGAGGATCAACGATTCAAACCATAAATAAACTAGAATAAGACGGTCTTCCAAAATACATTCTTTGAGAAATAAAGTCAAGAGGGAAACCCAAATCATCCAGACAAAGAGCTGTGTAAAAAGGCTAAAGCAAAAATCTTCCACGAGGGATAACTCAGTGGGGAAATTGAAAGAATATACACTTTCTGCTTATGGCTGACACTCTATTGTGGAGAGGATAACACAACTCTGTAGAATAGGGTAATATGTCAACAAGATATTAATGGATACGAATGAGAAATAATATGCTAAGTTTAGCTATGTACGATGTATGTATGAATGCATGAGTTTTATTATGCATATGCTGACAAAACATACATATAAAACTGGGGATAAACAAACAAAACCAACTCGGGTGCATACAAGACTCGACTAAATCACACCCAAGATGAACATTACATAAGAAAATAAGCACCAACCGAGGAAACAAAGTCCTACTGCATGGTTAACTTTACTAGGGAGAAACACAACATAGTGATAAAACAGTACAGATACAGGGATATAACATTCTTCTCCAGGCTTCCCCAGGGAATAACACTCAGACTTCAACGGGGAAATAATTGTTTTCATATGTAGCACTTCTAGTGGGGTTTGCAAAACTGATTTAAAATAAGGCAGATGGGAACCAAATTGTCAAAACATCCATTGGGGAATTTAGGCCAACTTTAATGAAGAAAAACCATACAGACTTCACTAAGGGAGATAATGCTTCATCATCAAGACATCAACTGGGGACCTCGTGCTGACTTCATTGGGGAGGTCAACACCACATCATCGGGGGAAACCAAAATACATTATTCTTTGAGAGTAATTATTGCACCAACTTCTCTGGGGAGAAAGGACTTATATCAAATAAGCGAGGCCTTCACTGGAGAATCTTGGATTGAGACTTCATGTCATGCAAACTTATTCCATAAAAGATGCCCTCGGATAGCCTTCTTATGAAGTAACTAACAATAAAAATGCCAATTACTCCCAAAAAGGGCAACATTCAGCAAATGGTTTCATCTCAGCATACCAAGGGAACAAGACCTTTCGTCATATGAGAGAAAACTTTACTAGGGGATCTAGGATAGAGATCGAGAACACCTTCCTGGGGAAAACAAAACTTCTAAAAAATACCGGAGTTCGTCCATTCCTGGGATCACTACTTTTGTTTTCCTCTTGAATCTCAAAATCTTAAAGTAAAAGTAAGTTGTAAACTATTTTTGGAAAAATAATTTTGTTATTTAATCCTTTTTGCTTTGAAAATTATTGTCAATAATAAATGGAGTCTTTGTAAGCTGAATAAAAATAAGAACTACAAAGAATTGGGTAAAAGCTCAAATTTAATTAAAAGAATGGTAGTCTGCGGATGGCGAGACTCCATGGATAATTACAAATTTTGAAAATGGTAATATATAATAAAAAGATACATTGAGATACAATGACCACTATTCCCTCTAACAACTTTGAAATCCTGAGCAGCAGCTTTTGTTGAAGTATGGTGAGGATCCAAGAAGATTGTTGCTTCCATGATCAAGTCTTGTCTGATGTAGTTACTTGCCAAGAAAGTCTCTATCTTTTGCCTAAGCTTCCCTTGCGGGTTTTCAACTTAGCGGGAAATTTTATTCTGTTTATGTCTCTAATTTTTGCCTAGACCGCCCTTTCGGGTTTTCGGCCTACCGAGAAGCTCTTTTTTACCTAAGCCACCCTTTCGGGTTTTCGACTTAGCGAGTTGTTCTTTTATTTCTTTAGGCGAAGTATTTGTTGACTGCATCAACATTCATGGGACGTGGGAGCTCCTCGCCATCCATAGTTTCAAGAATTAATGCACCGCCTGAAAAGGCTTTCTTGACAACATATGGGCCTTCAAAATTGGTAGTTCACTTGACCCTAGAATCAGCGTTAAAAGACATGATCTTCCTAAGCATGAGTTCGCCTTCTCTAAATTCACGAGGTTTGACCTTCTTATCAAAAGCTTTCTTTATTATCTTCTGATATAATCGCCCATGACACAAAGTTGTCATCCTCTTCTCTTGGATCAAATTCAATTGGTCAAACCTGTTCTGGACCCATTCAGCCTCTGACAACTTGGCTTCCATTATCACACGTAAAGAGGGAATCTCAACCTCGATTGGGAGTACCGCTTCCATTCCATACACAAGGGAGAATGGGGTTGCTCCTGTTGAAGTGTAAACATATGTTCTATATCCATGCAAAGCAAAAGGGAGCATTACATGCCAATCTCTATAAGTAACAACCGTCTTCTGGATGATCTTCTTGATATTCTTATTAGCAGCTTCAACAACCCCGTTCATCTTCTGCCTGTACGGAGATGAGTTATAATGGACGATCTTGAATTCCTCACAAAGTTTTGTCATCATCTTGTTGTTCAGATTTAATCCATTGTCGGTGATAATTCTGCTCGGCACACCATACCGACATATAAGATTATTTTTAATGAAGCGCATAACCACCTGCTTAGTAACGTTAGCATATGAAGCAGCTTCCATCCATTTGGTGAAGTAATCAATCGCTACCAAAATAAAACAGTGTCCATTCCAAGCTTTGAGTTCTATCATCCCAATCATGTCAATACCCCACATAGAGAAAGGCCATGGGGAAGATATTGCATAGAGAAGTTTCGGAGGAACATGAATCTTGTCCGCATAAATCTGGAATTTATGACACCTCTTTGCAAATTTGTAATAGTCATATTCCATTGTCAGCCAATAGTAACCTGCTCTTAGCATCTTTTTAGCCATCGGATGTCCATTGGCATGAGTGCCAAATGAACCTTCATGAACCTCATGCATCAACATGTCTGCTTCGTGTCTATCCATACATCTGAGCAAGACCATGTCATAATTTCTCTTGTACAACACATTTTCAATGAGGAAGAAACTTCCTACCAATCTTCTCAATGTCTTTTTATCTTTATTCGATGCACCAATCAGGTATTCCTGAGTCTGAAGAAAATGATTGATATCATAATACCAAAGTTTCTCATCTGCTACCTCCTCTGTTGTAAACACATGAGAAGGGCCTATCCAGTCGCCGAACTATAATTTGAGGTATATAAGTATTTACTTGATACATAGAAGACAGAATTGCCAGAGCATCCGCCATTTGATTTTCATCTCTGGGGATGTGATGGAATTCAACTTTATTAAAGAAGGGTAACAATCTTCTAGCATAATCTTTGTAAGGGATTAAGCCGGGGTGACGAGTATCCCACTGTCCTCTAATCTGATTTATTACCCAAGCTGAATCGCCATACAAATCTAGAATCTTAATTCTGAGATCAATAGCTTCCTCGATACCCATGATGCAAGCCTCATATTCTTCCATATTATTAGTACAATCAAATGTCAACCTTGCAGTAAAAGGAATGTGTGATCCATGTGGAGTTAAAATCACAACACCAATTCCTTTACCATAAGTATTCACAGCTCCATCAAATATCATACTCCAGCGAGACTCAGGATTATGACCTTCCTCAGGAAATGGTTCATAACAATCTTTCACTTTCAGAAACATCACATCCTCATCGGGGAATGCATACTTCACAGACTGATAATCATTAACTGGCTGGTGAGCAAGATAATCTGCTAACTCGCTGCATTTAATAGCTTTTTGAGTGCGGTATTCGATATCATATTCAGATAATAGCATCTGCCAACAAACAATTCTCCCAGTAAGAGGAGGCTTTTCAAAAATGTACTTGATTGGATCCATTTTGGAAATCAACCAAGTAGTGTGATTCAACATATAATTCCGCAAACATTTTTCTGCCCAGGACAGAGCACAACATGTCTTTTCCAGCATGGAATACTGCGATACACAATCAGTAAACTTTTTACTGAGATGATAAATGACATGCTCTTTCTTCCCTATTTCATCTTGTTGTCCCAGAATACATAATCAATGGTCTTCCTTCAACAAGAGGGAGCAAGATAAGAGGTTCAAGCAGATATTCTTTAATACTTTTGAATACCCTTTGGCAGTCATCTGTCCACACACAACCTTGATCTTTCTTTAACAACTTAAAGATCGGTTCATACGTTGCAGTCATGTGGTAAAATGAATTTGGAGATATAATTCAAACGCCCGAGGAACCCTCTAAATTTATTTTTAGTTCTCGGCGCTGGCATCTCTTGAATCGCTCTGACTTTATCAGGGTCAACTTCAATTCCTTTCTGGCTAAAATTGAAACCCAACAATTCCTCTGACCGAACACTGAAGGTACATTTATTTGGATTCAAGGGGAGACGATACTTCCTCAAATGCTGAAACAACTTCAATAAATCTTCTAAATGCCCTTCTTCAGTCTTGGATTTAGCTATCATATCATCAACATATACCTCAATTTCCTTGTGCATCAGATCATGGAATAGGGTTGTCATAGCCCTCTGGTACGTCGCACCCGCGTTCTTCAACCTGAAGGGAATCACTTTGTAACAGAATGTTCCCCAGGGTGTGATAAACGTTGTATTTTCCATGTCCTCAGGCGCCATTCTTATTTGATTATACCCAGAAAATTTGTCCATGAACGAGAAAACTTTGACTTTTGTTATGCTATCCACTAACATATCAATGTGTTGCAATGAAAAATCATCTTTTGGACTAGCTTTATTTAGATCTCTGTAATCTACGCACATGCGAACTTTTACATCTTTCTTCGGTACTGGGAAAATATTGGCAATACACTGAGGGTACACCGATGTCAAAAGAAAAACGACATTAATGTGTTTTAGAACTTCTTCTTTGATCTTTACTGCCATATCTGGGTGAGTTCTTCTCAACTTCTATTTGATTGGTGGACACTCTGGCTTCAGTGGCAAATGGTGCTCTACAATATCTGTATCTAGACCAGGCATATCTTGATAAGACCAAGCAAAAATATCCACATAATGTTTCAACAACTCAATCAACCAGCTCTTCACATCAGGATGCATCAATGCTCAAATCTTGACTTCTTTCGGATCTTCTACTGAACCCAAATTGATTACTTCAAATGGCTCTTTATATGGTTGAATGGCATTCTTCTCACGCTCAAGCAACCGTGAGACCTCTTCTGGAATCTCATCATAGTCTTCTTCTTAGGCCCCATACATGGGACATTCAAAGTTGGGAGAGGTTGCAGGGTCATTGTATTCAACGGGTTTTTTAATTAATCTGCACATATGATTTATGTTTGTTTTTAGAAACTGACACATATAACAAGTGATCATGCAGATTGAACTCCAGTTATTATTTATTCTGAAAGGTTTTTTCTGATTACCATTTTCCAAGAAAAAGCAAAAAAATAAAAACACAATTTGGAAATAAAGACAACTTTTATTATTGATTTTAAAAGTTACAGCAAACAGATAAGCCCATACAATGTTAATACTTTCACCTTGGGCAGAGTGAAAGCTTTTCAAAAATATTAACAAAACAAATTACTTTGAAACATGTATGCAAGATGGAACATCAATGGTGATCCAGTTCTGAACCATAACTCCATGCGTCACATAATTTGGCATTTCTGGCTCTGCTTCATCTTCCACAATGGCATTAATCCCGGAAATAGTTGGATGAAGATAACCCCCGCTACGGAAGATGTCTTAATAATTGCCTACAACAGACTTCAGCTTCATTCCCTTACCTTTATCATTCTTCATAGAGAACCCCAAGCCAACTCTATTCTTGTTCACAGGTGGGTCAATAATCTGTCCCCAAACATCGATATGGCCATTACGCACAACTTGTTGTGCATCCTTAAATGAAGCCATAGAATTCTCATTTCCTCATATGTTGTCAATGGATAAAGCTTGGAATTGGGTTCCAACAACAGCTTCATCCGCCTCCACAATGTTGAAAGAGGACAAATGAGATATCAATATTGCATGTTCTCCATTTATAATTACCACTTTACCTTCACGTACAAACTTCAGCTTCTGGTGTAAAGTCGAAGTGACAACCCCTGCCTCATGTATCCACGACCGTCCAAGCAAGAAACTATAAGCAGGTACAATATCCATGATCTGAAAGGTAATCTTAAACATGTGTGGGCCTATATGAATAGGCAAGTCCACTTCACCAATAACAAATTTCCTTGACCCATCAAATGATTTCACAATAATGCCACTTGGGCGCTTGGGAGTTCCTTGATATTTCAACTTCATGAGCGTGCTCCTCGGTATAACACTAAATGTGGATCCATTATCAATCAACACATTGGATAGTGAATCATTCTTGCAGTTCATAGAGATGTGGAGGGCCAGGTTATGATTCCTTCCTTCATCGGGCAATTTATCGTCACAGAAACTCAGGTTATTACATGACGTAATGTTCCCCACTACGCTACTGAATTGGTCTACAGACATATCACTTTCTACAAAAGCTTGGTCCAATACCCTCATCAAAGATTCTCTGTGAGCATAGGAGTACATTAATAAAGCCAAGATAGATATTTTTGAAGGAGTCTGCAGTAGCTGATCCACAATTTTGTAGTCGCTCATCTTGATTATCTTCAAAATATCATCCACCTCTTTTTCTAGCGTAGCTCCACTAGATTCACCGAATACCTTCTTGGGTTCAACATTTTCAACAGTTTACTTTCTAGTACTAACATCTCCATGAACAACTGGTGAAAATACATGACCACTGCGGGTCACTCTGCTAGTCTCATCAATATTTCCAACATTAGGCATTGGCTAGATGGGAATTTCCACACCATCCTCTTAGATTGTAGCATTATATTTGTAGGGTACAACCTTATCTGACTTGTGGGGGACATGACCCGGAAAACTAATCACCAATGGAGTAATAGCTGGCTTGCTATGATATTCAACTTCAAAATGGGAGGGTGCACCAAAACAAGGCACAACGACATTTACCCCTTCTTACACAATCAGTCATTACGGAGTCATCTATGAAAATAAATCCTCATATAAGGAAAAATACTCATCTGCAGAGGCATACTCATCATCCGACTCTTCTTCAGCCAAACGTACCTCAATCACATCAATTCATGGTAATCATCCCTTTAACTTGTAACCTTGATGGTACAATTATCCAATAACAACTGGAAAACTTTCCTTACAATTGAACATCCTCGGGAGTCCCGACAACAAATTTCGGCAAGATCGATACTGATATTCCACCTGACCAACCATGTGGCAGAAAGTAGCTGCAATTGTATAAGATCCTCATTCATATGTTCCACATCAAAGATTATGAACTCTCCAAGACATCCAGAAACCATGTTTACTTCCTCTTCATACTCTGCCCTAGGCCTGATTATGTGGATGAAGCCCTCATCCATCATGTTGCATCCCGAAATTTTCCCTCTGATATCTCTCAAAACATGGCAAGAAAAATCTCCAAGTGGTTCAAGATTGCTCAAGAGTTGGACACTCAAATCATCTCCTAAGGCAGACAATCCCAAATTAGGGTTTTTTGTTGCATCAAGATCCTTGAGTCCAAATGACCTCAAGTTCTCCCTAATGTCCTAATATGTTCTCAAGTTCATCCATGTCAAATTTCAAGCCTTGTAGAGGAAGTTTTCTCAGTCAATTGCTCAAAGGGTCCAAAAATCGACTATGCTAGGGCAAAAGTCAACTGTGACCTATAAACAATCAAACTTCAAGATTTTTGTCAACATTATCATTTTGAAGGATATTTCATCATTTGATCAAGGGTTGATCATGATTCATCAAGGATTGCTCAAAATTCATCAAGACTCAAAAGTTGCTAAATTAGGGTTTTGCAAGAAACGTCAACTCAACTTTGACCAAGCATAATTGTCTCATACTTTATGAGAAATGACCCATCCAAAGCTCATTTTGAATAGGATGCAATTTCCTACAATCCATCTTCATACCCCAAGATCAGAAAATGCACTCACAAGAAGTTATAAATTTGGACATTATAGGTCATTTGTGAAAGTCAACAAAAACACATTTTTTCCAAAGCTTATAAATTAAGCATGGAATATCAAAATGAGATGAGATAAAAAGTTTTGGTTAAAGGACATCTCAAGCTTTCTAAAAAGTCAAATAACACTTCCAAAAGTTCAAAAATGAAGAAGTTATACATTGTTGAAGTTAGGCATTTTTGCAAAAGTGCCAAAACTCAACCATCCCCAAAACTTCAAATTTTGTCAAATGGGCCCATTCTTTTCCACTTGATTTGATCTTGGAACACTACACACGTGTCCTAGCTTCAGCCTTGTGACCATTTATCAATTTTATTATTTAATTTGATTTTTTAATGAATTATTCCATTTTAAATCAATTTAAATCAAATAAAATCCCAACATTGATTATTTGATCTCTTTTTGGCTATTTCAGGACCTAATCTTCATCATCAAGTGTATCAAATTCGTATCATACATTCCATGTGCAAAAAGATTGGATTTTGGACAAAATTTGAAAGTTATCAATGGTGAATCAAATCAAATCTCAAGATATCAATGTGCAAAGATTCAAGACCCAAAAGTTAACCTAATACGTTGCAGCATACATATACAAGTGAAAGGCACACGAATTGGAGGCTGGAGACTGCAAGAACCTCAAGAACAAAAACTTGGAAATTGCCAAAAAAGTGTGAAACTGAAATCGTGCTTAGAGGCAAATTCAACACCAAAACTCCACGCTAATCCATTGCCGGGTGTCCACTGAATCTCCTGCAACCCCTAGCAAGCTCTCACACCCTCTCAATCGCGCTATAAGTATCTCAAAATACCGCCCTGTGTTCGAAATCGAAACTCCATATTCTTGCATTTTTCTTGGCAAATCGTTGACATATTCATGATCCTTGTTCAATTTGCAAGCTTTCTGCGTTATTTGATTGCATTTATATGGATTGTAGCCTTATGACCGAACCTAGGGTTTCGTAGCTTGTGTTTTGGGTTTTTTATTTACAGGCAAAATTGATGCCATTGATGGACATAGGCATGATCAGTGGAGGAAGACGAGCATGACCACGGTCTTGGATTGAGTTTTCATGGCCTATAATCAATTTTAGGAACGATATATGAATTTAGCTGCGGATCTAAATCCGCAGGTAAATATCCAGGGTAAACGAAGAAGATGAAGACGTGCCCCCTCCCATTGGTTGATTCAAACTCCACGCTTTATTTTTTATATTTTCTGGCATTTAATTGTTTTCCCATATTATTATTAGTTTCTAATACTATAACAGATGAAGCGTAGTGGTGCAGTGGCAAGGGCGTGTGTTCAATGACTTACAGGACCTCGGTTCGAATCCCAGGTCCCCCATATGCATTTTATTATTTTTCTTCAAGTATTCCAGCGCGTTTCAGGAATTGTGGCGCACCATGGTCCTCAAATCTCAAGGCGCCAGATGGCCCCCAGGCCAGATCTGGTGGCCCAGATGTGATGTTGACCATATGCCCTAGTCAACCTGCCACAGGGAATTAGAAAAGTCAGCCCAGGCCAGCGCCTGTTGGGCCTTTGGATTTCCATTCTCACCTCCAATTTGGGCCCAGAACCCCCCTGAGTTTTGTTTTCTATTTCATTCTTTTCTTATTTTATTTAATTGTTTTTGTTTTATTATTTAATCACTAACCAATTAAACTTTTTTCTTAATAAAATTAAAAACCAAAAATATATTTTATTTATTAAATTAAATTTCAGCATTTTATTTTTGTTAATAAATATTAATTGAATTAATTTAGTTTTAATTAGGATTTACTTTGATATCTTTTTTGCAATAATTAAAATTAATTTAGACAAATAGGTTTTATTAACATTGATCAAATTATTTTTATTTCTTTAAATATCAAAAATCCAAAAATATTATTTTCATTAATTAATTTATTTATTTATTAATTTAATAATTGACTTAGTTTAATTCTCTTTTTAATTCAAAATAACCAAAAAAATCTTTTCTTTCAAAAAGGGTCAAAAGCCTAAAAACTCGCCCGATTTAATTTCCCGCACGCGTTCCATTTTTATTTCAATATTGTATCTGTTTCCTGGAATGTAATAACTTAATAGGACTTTACTATTTTTACCGCTTTATTTATTTTCCGCATTTTAATTTCAAGGGTTGCTTTTGGCGATGTAAATACCCGACGCATTGTAATAGTTAGTTTAATTTCCGCAATTTAATTTCCGCAACTTATAAACTGTTAGATGTTTGATAATAGGGATTGCATGACAAGATCAAATGTTTAAACCTAAAATCAACATAGATAACCATTGACATGTACAAAGACAAATTAACTGAAAACAACACACTCGCACATGCGCACTCTTAGGGTACACCTCACTTGGTTGCCTTCGTACGTGGTCATTAAGTATAGGAAGTTTTAGAGGTCATCCTCTTGTACAAAGATCATAGTTGCCTCGAAACGGTTGCCTCGGAAAAATGATCTAAGACATTATGGTTACCGCTAAGGCGTCCTAACATTGCTTTAGTGACCGCACGTCCTTTAATCAAATTGACCCTAAACTCCAACGACGATGCTACCTACTCATCAATAGTGCGATAGCACTGTCCAAAGGAAATTAGTACAGATTGATTCCTTTTTCGAGTAGGTAGATGGTTCT
The DNA here is from genome assembly GCA_948472305.1 of Vicia faba. NCBI lineage: Eukaryota > Viridiplantae > Streptophyta > Magnoliopsida > Fabales > Fabaceae > Vicia > Vicia faba. The sequence continues at coordinate 41,289,177 of OX451735.1, forward strand.
TAAGTACTTGCTCTTTCCAAAAACAAAACAAAACTTTTCACACTTACACTCCCTTCAAAACAAAAACTTCTTTCAAACCCACAAACACAAAAACCAATTTTTGAAAACACTTTAAGCAAGTACCTAAGAGCCCGTGGATAACCACAGATAGAAAGGGTGCTAACACCTTCCCTTTCTATAATCCACCCCCGGACCCGAGAAACATCTCGAAAAAGGAATTTTCCTGTGCTTTTTTCCTTTCCTAGTTGGATAAAATAAAAGACGATGGCGACTCTTGCTTACCGTGACATTTGGCGAAAACATATGCAAAACGCGAACCAGCATTCCAAAAAACAGTAAGTTCTTTCCCACGGTATCACACATCATTTCTTGAAAATCAGCCTTTATGTTGTCACAACCCTGTATATCTATACTGAAAATAGCACAACAGGTATAGTCATGCGTATAATAGCTAAATTCAAAGAGGTATGTATGCATTTTCACCAAATCTCCTCTAACCAAATTAAAATAAAAAATCCGGAATTCGCCTGGACAACCGGCCACCATGTTCACAACATTTGTCCCTCCATGCTTTAGTAGAGGATTATCTTTCACATTAGGGCCACATCCTTGAAAGATAGAATACCAGACTTCACCATATTCTGTACCTCAGTCTTCAAAGGATAGTAATTCTCAACATTATGCCCTGGTGCTCCCTCATGAAAAGCACATGTTTGGTCTGCCTTGTAGTACCAAGGCAATGATGATGGTACAATGGGAGGTGGTCGGGTATGAACCAACTTCTTCTGAATTAACGTCGGGAGTAACTCTGTATAACTCATAGGGATAGGGTCATAATTCTCCCTTCTCTGATTATACCCTTGATTCCCATGTTGGGATGGTCTCTAATAAGCAACGATAGTTAGAGCTACACCAACAACTGGAGTAACTGAGGAGACTTCCTGATGACGCTGATAAATTCTTCTAGGAGGATTAACTCTCCTTTCTTGCATGACAATGTTTGTATATCCTTCCTTCTTTTTGGAAAACCCATATGATGGCTTCTTCGTATTTCCATAACTTTCACCCTTCGTTAAGCGGCCCTCCCTTACAGCCTCTTCTAAGCAGATACCCATGCCTACTATTTCAGTAAAGTCACTTGGCGCACTCGCTACCATCCTTTCATAGTAGAAAGCACCCAGAGTCTTCAAGAAAATCTTAGTCATCTCCTTCTCTTCGATGGGAGGAATCACTTGGGCGGCTACCTCACGCCATCTCTGTGCATATTCTTTGAATGATTCCCTGTCTTTCTGGACCATAGCCCTGAGTTGATCAAGGTCAGGCACCATGTCCACATTGTATTTGTATTTTCTGATAAATGCTTCTCCCAAGTCATTGAACGTATGGATATTGATACTATCCAAACTCATATACCATTTCAGCGCTGCACCAGTCAAACTATCCTGAAAAAAGTGAACCAACAGACGCTGATCATCAGTATGGGTAGACATTCTCCTTACATACATCACAAGATGAGCACGAATACAAGTGTTGCCCTTGTACTTCTCGAATTCCGGGACCTTAAACTTAGCAGGTATCTTAACATTCGGGACCAAGCATGAATCATTCACATTCTGCCTGAACAATTCCTTTCCCCTGAAGTCCTTTATCTCCCTCTGCATCTTGTCAAACTTCTCTTGAAAATCATCCATTATATCATAAAGACCCAAGTCTTCACTTGTTGGAGGAAAAGGACGACAACATATCATCATGAACAATTGGAACCATATTCACCGAAGGAGGAGCATCAGGAGCAACATGCACCACAAGAGGTGCAGGAGTAACAGTAGTCTGAACAACTGGAGCTTCTCGAGGACCAAGATTAAATCCTTCAAGCACAAAGTTCTCTGGCATTCCCCATGGATAACCTTGAGGCATGCAATTTTGGACAACAGCTGTAGTAGCAGACACAAGAACAGTCGGAGCTTCAGTAGTAATCCTTGTTTGTTGAGGTTGAACACTCGGTGGATGATTCTGAGCAGCCACTAGAGATTTCATCAGAGCATTAAGATTGGCCATGCCGACCTTCAAAGAAGAAACCTCCTCGCGCAGCTTGAGATTCTATTGTTCTAAGAAGCTTGGTAAGACACCCATATATGCAAAGAAATACAAGAAATATGTTCAATATGATGCATGATGTCCAATGCACATGATTTATTTTAATATTTCAAGGGACTTAAAGATTTATAGACGCATTGTAAATATCAAAGTAATAACATATTTGAAATACTGGAAAAACAATTATTATGATAACTTCAAAATGGATTACAAGTTTCAATGATACCAAGTACAAGATGAAAATAAAGTCTAAAACCCTAAGAAGCAAAGCTGATGGAGGTCACTCTATACGCTAGCGCTTCCCTGTAAGCCTGGAAATCTGAGCCTTCAACCTCTGGTTTTCTTCCATATATATGGTGGCAACCTCCTTCCAATCACCTGAATCAAGAAGTGAGCAACTACATCTGACTGAGGCTTAGGAGAAAATAAATACCCTTGCCTCTCCATTATCTCTACAGCCCAACTCTCAAGAATCTCAATCAAGTCGTCTTTCTCCTTCAAGTATGCTCTATAGGAAATCTCTAAAGTTTGACACTTATTCTTCCAAGCATCCTTTTCCTGCTGCATCCTGAATAAAGAAAGTTGTAGCTCTTCTATATCATCCAATAAGGGAGGAGTGGTCTTCACAAAATAATCAGGAATAGGTGTTTCCCGGCAATACGACATCTTCAACTGAATAGCTCTCGCTTGGACCCACTGAAGATATGGCTCCAAAGAAACAGCCACTCTCGGTCCCAATTCTTTCCTACTCTTCTTATGAGTGTGACGCCAGGCCTTCGCGATCTGCTCCCTAGCTTCCTTATGGTCTTCTCCCTCCTTTAGAAAGAAACTACTCAAATGAATACTATTTGGTTTATCCCTCATCGGATAACCAAGCTGTCGTCGTGCAAGAACATGGTTGTATTTAATTCCTCCCTTTGTACCAAGAAGAGGTACATTGGGGAAACTACCACAAATGTCGACAATCTATACATCCTGGTAAGCTCGATGATACCAATCAATATCCGAGTGAGTAAGTGCCATGATTTTAGGAGCCCAACGAGGTTCCTTCCCGACATCCCAAAAAGCATCAGACTGAGGCATACGAAAGATAAACCACCAGTACAACATAAGGATACAACAGATAATCATCCCCCCATGATAAGAATTCTGAAGATGAATAGAGTAATAAGCATCTCCCAACAATGTAAGAAATGGGTTTCAAATCATGAAGATCCTGATAGCATTAACGTCAACAAACTTGTCCATATTAGGAAATAAGAACAACCCATAAGCAAGTAGAGCAAAGATGGCCTCAAAAGCGACTGTACTCTTCATCCTGGAAAAGTATCAAGCTTTCTCCAATAAGAACTGAGCTGGTAATCCTCTACTCCCTACTTTAGTAGTCATATGGGCTTCAACCTCAGACATCCCCAGATGAATCAAAGCAGCAATCTCGTGTGGTTTTGGCTCACCCTCCAAACCAGTAAAGGGAACACAATCAATAATAGGTAAATCCAACAAATAAGAATACTCCTCTAGTGTAGGCATAAAATGATAGTCGGGGAAAGTAAAGCAATGATAGAGATCATAGAACTGGACCAAGGTCGAGAGAATGCCCTCCTTCATCCTAACCTTCATGAGAGGAATGATGGATCCATACTTCATCCAAAAATCTGCGGAACACTCAATCTCGGGAATTAGATTGATCGACTCATCTATCTTGGGATCTTTGAAACTGTATTTTCCAGTCTTTCATTTTCCAGAATCCATGGCCAAAAGGTATCTCGGATACTCACAAATGGTCAACTTTTAAGTCCCTTGAAATGAAATTTCTTCAAAGTATGCTTATGAGTGCATGGATGCATGATGCAACAATCACACACAAGATCAAACACATAGGGTTCATAGGTTCAACGTCACGAGCATGAGGTCGAAGGTACTACCCATAAGGTATGGTCTAAAAGTTATCACCTGCCGAAAAAGGTTCTAGAGGTTCCCAGAGTCCACATCCTTCTTTCGGATATTACTAACTTCCCGATTAACTCAGTAATTAGTAATATTCTCATAAAAAACTCGTCCGAGCGTAGTATCGCATGACAACTATTTCTGGATTACTCCGTCATAGCTTTCGCACTAGACATAAAAGGCCAAGATGGGTTAGGTATTCTACGGTCCTCAGCTTCAGCAGACTCCCAGGTCGAAAGCAATACGTCTTCCCGATTATTCGGTAAACGACACTACAGTCAAATGGGCCTCCACTGAGTGGGGGATCTCATGCCTCCTTTTTTGGGATTACTTCCTCCAAGTTAACATGACTATACAACCCGTCCTATCTTAAAGTTTGCCCATGTCCGGGTATAGGACTTATAAGTAATCACCAAGCACCCTGAAAACCAGGAAAGTCTAGACAAACATATATACAACATATAACACATAAACAATAATAACACATATACAAATATAAACAAAGGTAGGATTAACCCACTTAGGGATGGACCAACAACAGGTCAATCTTTCCCCAATGAAGTCGCCATTTTTCTGTAGTGATAGAAATGTTTAAGACTAAGCCATTGGATTTACTTGACTCACACAGATCAAAATAAAAATCGTCACCGCGCTTTATTGTTTCCAAAGGAATGGGAAAAGAGCGAATAACCCAAAAGAGGGGGAAAATATTCATGGTAAGGGGGTTGGTTATGCAAAGGGAAGGTATTAGCACCCTAAACATCTACGGTACTCCTCAGGAACCCCTTTGTAAAAATCTGTACATTTTGGCTATAAAGTGTTGTATGTAAAATAAATGGTGGAGGTGAGAAAATAAGTATATATTTTTTTATGATTTTTGCACCCGCCGCGGTTGCGAACCTTTAGTGCCTACGTACCACCTTCTGTGCAATAGGGGATCAGGGTACACGTAGTTCTTCTTTAAAAATTTAAAACACAAGTGTGTTGATTAATTTTATGAGGTAAGACATCATCCTCATTGTTCGTGCGAAAAACATACTTAATACCCACAATCATGAGAAAGGAGAATTTGCATCATCTCAAAGTGGAGGATATGACTTGGACTTTAAAATCAACAATGCCTCACTCAACACCCAAGTGGAAAATATCGCTCTTCACTATATATTGTAGAATTATAGTTGTTTGCATCACTACAAGGATTGACAAGAGTCCAACCTTTTGAGAAAAGTATTAAAGTAAAAAGCCAAAATGGAAAAATGGTTTGAAATGAGATTGATTGAATTTTAGTCTTCTTACGAAAAATGTCAAGGTATTATTAAATTGATTGAAGTTTATTTGTGAAATGGTTTTAAAAAATGCATGGACCTAAGTCTAAGTTTATTATGAAAATGGTTCGAGTTTCAAAACAAGAAAAATTTTCAAAAGGAGGAAGAAGATTTTTGAAATTAAAGAAGGTGGGAGGAGAAGAAGAGACTATCCTAAAGCATAAGGTAAAAGCTAGGGATAAGAACCATCTAACCAACAAGAAGCCAATACTTGACATTATGAGTCAAGATAGAATTCCTATTCTTTGGATTGAAACCAAGCAAGCAAATATACTAGACCTCTTAAGAGAACCAAACTTCAAATGTATTAAGTATTCATAAAAATTGGGTAGAGTAACTGCTGTATACGAGTGAATTCCAGATTACAAATAAAGAATGTAATCAAAATAACTTGCACACAAAATAAACAAACAATACAATGTCTTGAGGTAAACCTCAAGAGCTCCAGAAAAAATATCAATTAAGGTCACAAGCTCTCCAACATAGGCCAGTGCATCTAATCCTAAGTCTAAGAAGTCTAATGCTCCAAAATGCCAAGGATAGTAACCAAATAGTCCAAGCATCATTTAAGCTTTTTTAGGGTTCATGTTAATTATTAGGTGTCTTGAAAAACAAAAGAAAGGCTCAAGTGAGCAAAACAAAGACAACAAGGATATAAATGCTCAAGTGAGCAAAATACAAATAACATGAAATATATTGCTTAAATTAAATGGTACATAAAGCATAAAAAATAAAAGCATAAAGTGAAACAAAATAATAATTAGTGGTTAGTTGGATGACCATCTTGAAACTTGAATTTGGAAGTCATTAGAGGATTGGTAGAACCAAAGCCTCCATACAACAAGCTGCATTGCTTTTTGTCAAGTATATCGTCCATTTGGAATCCTCACAAGTACCATTTAATGATCAACGATGTTTAAGTGATTCGCGTTGACCAAAAGTGTTATAGACCCATTAGAGGATTGATAGAACTAAAGCCTCCACCCAATGAATCTCAAAGTTATTGAATCAAAGGGATCAAATTAACATGCTTGGGCTTGCAAACATAGGATTGGGCCACAAATGATCATTTATTGGAATCGGTACAAAATTTAGCGCTATGTTAAGCAATCGTAAGTGGACTTATATAAAAGTCGCACCTATTTTGAGGTCGGTCAATAGCAATTTATGCACCATTTGTTTTGAGACATGATATAGAGATCATGCTCCATTAACACATAGTGCAATAAGAAAAGGATGAGATGAAGAGGGGTGGGAAAGAATACAAACCACATTTGAATTAAATTTCAATCAAACTATTATTAAAATCATTCATATATTTTTACAGAGTTAAACTCAACACCATAGATCCAATGATGTTACCAAAGTTCATAATCAAAAGTTCAACCCAAGATCATCCAGAAAATAATCACAAAATAATATTGCATTTAAAATATACATTAAAAAGGTTTTAAAATGTTTTAAAAATAGAAATAAAAGAGAAAAATATCAACTATGTTAAAATTAATCAAGAAATAAAAAGTAAGACCATAGAAAAATCAGAAAAGGACTCAAATATTTTTACAAAATTTTTGGTAATTTTTTAAAGTCACAAACTATTTTTAAAATTAAAAGAAATGAGTAAAATAAACCAAAAATGATAAAAAAATAGCAAAGTCAGAAATAAAAAATAAATGAGGTCACCAATATTTGTAACAATATCATTGGATCACTCCATATTTATTTTTCAGAATTAAAAAATGCATAAAAGTATTTTTATACATTTAAAACAATTCAAATAAAGTGAAAATTTATAAAAAAATATCAAAACACAAAATAAAATTGTGAAAAAATAAAAATCAAAAATATTTTTCATAATTTATTCAGATTTTTTGGACTAAAAATGAAATTTTTATTATTTTTTGAAGTTTAAAACAATTAAATATAAAAAATCAGAAGAAAAAAAATAAAAACCAAAAAGATGTGGACCAACCGATGAAAGTCAAAACGCGTTAGTAATCAAATCCAAGGGATCTGGCGTGTTGTGCATATCATAATTATTAGTGAATAAAACACTGGATCACTTATTAAATTAGAAATTAAAAAAAAAACAAGTGGCGCGCCTTCATTGGTTGGAAGATGACACGTTGGTCATCTTCAACCTCCAGCCTATGTGAATTTCAAGTCTCTAAAACTGTAAAATCAGAATCTCATACATATGTCATTCGCTTCGTCTCTTCAAGACGAAGACAACCGCACCTTCGCGACAAATTTATATAAACTGTAGCTCATGCAATTTGGAAGGAATGTTTTGAAAAGGGATTTGAAAATTCAAGGTCAAAATGTGTTTCCAGATAAAAGCAAGTGTTGCTACTAGAACTAGGGAAATGAGAGCATCACAATGATATCAAAGTTTTGAAGAATTGATGGAGAAATCTACCTATTGAAGTTGAGTTGTAGAGCTCTGAAACCGGACTTCTATGGAGCAATATAGGGCACGATTCTTGAAGGTAATTGTATGGTTAGATTCAGGGAAGATCAAGGAAGGTTAATTGATAGAAAAATTTGATTGAAAAAGGCTTGAACACTGATTACGAAGTTACAAAAAATTGAGTTATGGAGCTAGTTTGGAAGAGTGATTCTGGCTATCCAAGCTTGAGAAAATGAATGGGATAGTTCATATATTTATAGGAGAAGCAAATGGGATCAAAAGGAAGAGTGAATGATGCATTTTGGAGGTAATTCGTGTGAACCTGATGCACGAGTGAAGTGTGATCTTATTTTCACCAAAATTCATCCAATCTTTGCGTTTTGAGGTGCTAAACACTTCTGGAAAGTTTGTTAATCAAGTTTAAATAAAAAAGACGCATAAATCTTGTGATTAGAGGCTAAATTATGGATTTAAATATTCCGACTTGGTGAGAAATTCAGTTCCAAGTTACCAATTTCAAAACAATGGCATTTTTAAATCAAGGGGTCTTAGGGCATGATTCTTGTGCTTTAGAAAGATAAGGTTACAAGCTTTGCAATGGAAAAAGAATGGAATCAAATGGATGCTCGAGCTGAAAGTTGCATTGAGTCAAAGTTGGGGGAAAAAGGTTGACTTTCCATACTTACAAATATTTCAAATTTTTCTTCAAAAGTGACCTATAATGTTTTGCATCCAAACATGGCCTTCCACTTCGAATTTGCTCCTGAACAAAAAGTATGGCATGAAATAGGCCTCTTGAATGACATTTTGAAACTTGAACCTTTCAAAATATCCAAAAATTGAGAGAGTTATGAATTGTTGAAGTTGGCAAAAAATCATGAAATGAACTATAATCTTTTGTATCCTTAGGGAATCTTCCATACATTTTCTCACTTTGCACCTAAAAGAAGGAATAAAGTTCACAACCTTAAGATCATTTTGGAAAAAGAGTGGGCTCAAGGTGATAAGAATTGACCGAGTTATGATCATTTGAAGTCATACATGGAAAATCAGGGGTTCATCTAGAGGACTTGTAATCTTTCTTTATCATTAAGTTTCTTCCACATGAAAACTACTTTAAACTTTTGAAGTGATTTGTTAATAACCCTTTTAGGATAAGGATGTCTTTGGAATCACTCAAAAATACCAAAAGATGAACAAGATATACTTCTTTGAAGTTCAAAACTCTAGCTCTTAGATCAAGAAAATGCTTTGAGGAATTTTGACAATTTTGAACAACCTTCTTGTACCAACACTCTTGCTTTGTAAATAGAATTTATTTAGGATGATAATGAGAACTCATATAAACCAAAACCACTTCCATATCTTTAGAATTGAGAGAAATATGCACTTGTTACCAATGGGAACAAGACCTTGTCCAATCATGACAACTTCTTCCATCAACCCCTTGTAATTTTGAATCAATTTTGATAACTTTGAAATGTAGTGAACCAAAATAAACCTTGTTGTGCCATTGCTTCCAAAACAACTTTACTTGTGAGGTTTTAAGTTCTCAAGCTTTATTGACTAGGGCATTGAAATAAACTCATGAACCCATGGATAACCTTTTCTAAGCCACATTGCCTTTACCTATATTATTAACAAGTAAGACAAACCAAAATTGCATTTTATTAATTAAAAGGAAAGTAAAAAAAAACATGAATGATCACACAAGAAAAAAAAGTCAAGGTGCTTAGTGATTCCTCAAAGAGCAAAGCTAAAGATAAGGAGGAGAACCAAAAGCCCTAATGTGATCTTGTTGTGATTGAATCAATATGGTATGATTAAGGGATCTTAGGGACAAAAATTGGGGTACAACACAATGTTATTGATGTTAAAGCCTTCCTTGAATTGCAAAATATTATCACATCGGTTGTTAATTTAATCGTTATTATAAGTAGTATAATAAAACCAAAAAATGTTGTTGTAGGATTAGAACCTATGTCCTTTAAATTATTTCTCAATGGTTGTATTCATAAACTATAGTTATAAGTAGCGTGCTTTTTAATTTATAAAAATGGTCACATGTCCGTTGTGGTAACCAGCATACATACAATCACACACTACGTAACAATGAACGTGCTACCATCATTATATGTGTTCCACAATCTTCAATGTATGTGTTTTTTGTAGTAGTGGTTGTTAGACGAAGACAACATTATCTAGAGGGGAGCGGGGGGGGGGGGGGGGGGGGGGGGTTGAATAGATACCCCTTTTAAAATATCCAAATAAAATTTGGTTTTGAAATGTTTTTATCAAAGTACGACACGAACGCTTTTTCAAATTGTCGTCTTTACGAACGTTATGGGGAAGCTCTGATATGCAAATCATAAATCAAAATTAATATGGAATGTGAATGATAGTGAATTAATAACCTTGAATCACATTGCAAATTATTTACCGTTTAATATATTTCAATTAGCAAGGCTATTTCCAATGATAAAGTCAAAATAGCTAGTTTAGTCAATTTATCAAACACTTGGTGTACAAGTGAATTTTCAGAATTTTACCTTTGATTGTGTTGATACACAAAACCACTGATAATCAAAAGTGATTATAATTTATATCAACACTTGAAAAATAAAATTAATTAGGAAAATTCTTAAAGTTCGAATGATAACTCAATGTTATATGATAAATCGATCAATGAAAATTAAAGCGAGTAAAAGCAAAAATAAAAGCGACACAAGGAATTTGTCTTCTCAGTTCACCACTATCGTCCTCACGCGTGGGTACGTCTGCGCCTAATTCTAATGGAATTAGGATAATTCTTACTATGCAAAAATGTTGATACAAGAGAAGTGTTCAATAGCAACTCTACCAAACCTAATCTTGTTATTGATTTAACCCCTTCTCCTTCCATTATATCCGGTACTCCAAGTTACTTCCATGCAAAGATTTCAAACACTCCAAGGTTCCTTGCAAAGATTTTAAGCACTCCAAGGTTGTTCACTTTACCATGATTACCTGTCAAACGTCTTACACAAAACCCCCAAATCAACTAATGATCTTGGATGCAGGACAAACCTGAGGTTTTTCTTGGATGAAAACCCCTACAAAACTCCACCCAATGCACAATTGGACACTAGCAATCCACGTCTAGATGACACCCCAACGGACCATCGTTACAATGTAATGTTAGTGTGTATGCATAGATTAGAGGTTGAAGATGAATAAACAAATAGGCTAATTTTATGGTTTTCAACATGTTGGAATGATGCATGAAAGAGTATTTATAGTTTTGGAACATTTAGGGCAAAGAGGGATAAATACAGAATAAAAGAAATTAAAAAATTAACCAAGTAAAACAGTATGTGTCGACCTAAGAATCAAATGTGTCGACACATACGTGATATTTGAAAAGAATGTGTCGACCTAAAAAGGTCCATGTGTCGACTGAAGAGTTACAGAAGCTACAAGCTTTAATACAATAGAAAGTGTGCCGACTTGAAAAATAGACGTGTCGACACATAAAATAATATTTTCTGCAATTTCAGAAAATCTTCAGTATGTGTCGACCTGAAATGTGCATGTGTCGGCCTAAGACTTACAGAAGCTATAGGCTTTAAAAATGCATTACATGTGTCGACTGAAAATACGGATGTGTCGACACATGTTGTTAAAAATCATGCAAAAACTTATTTTTAATGACTTGGATCAATTTCTAAATGCTTTTTAATGATTCGTAAGACCTATAATGCAGAGGAGTACCACAAGACATAAGAATACTATCCAATACTCATAAGTGCAAGCTTTTCCCAGTTTTGACGTCATTCAAAACATTTGACGATGAAGTTTGTACTCACATACTCCCCCTTTTTTATGATGGCAAACTTGCGACGATGCATTCCTTGTATCTATTGAAAGATCCCCTGACTTTGTGCTTCCGTACTTCGACTCGCATATGCTTCTGCCTCTTTGAAAACATAAAAAAGAAATATTGCAAATCGTGATAAGTAACATAGTTCCATAACAATTACTAATACTTTAATCAGAGGGTATTTTGCATAGAAGAGCAACAAACACATATCCTCATATATATATATATATATATATATATATATATATATATATATATATATATATATATATATATATATATATATATGTGTGTGTGTGTGTGTGTGTGTGTGTGTGTGTGTGTGTGTGTGTGTGTGTGTGTGTGTGTGTGTGTGTGTGTGTGTGTGTGTGTGTGTGTGTGTGTGTGTGTGTGTGTGTGTGTGTATGATGCAAACTTTTAAGTAACAAGAAAGCAACATTACAACAAATGTAATGAATTGCATAAAATCAAATAGGCAAGATATGACAACAATGGTAAGTTGTTTTTGTAGCGTCACGAACAAGTAACACTTCATAATGGAACTCCCGACACCGCACACGTATGTGCCTAGAATGGAAACACGAAATTGTCGCTACTAAAACCAAAATGAAGACGATATATATGTCATGGAAGAAAAAAAACTAGAAACATGTATTGCAAATATCATGCAAACCAATGGTCATTAATCAAAATTTTTTGAAATTGAACATTCATGGTTTTCATCATTTGAGAAAATATCAAGCATTTTTGGAAGTATCTAGTAACCTACATCAAGGAAAATCTTACTTTCAAGGAGAAATTCAAACAATATTACTTCCATTTTGATTGAGATCGAAGTTGCACTCACAAGATGTAAAGAACTCAAACACAAGGTTAGATTCAAATTATAGAATACAAGCAATAGGATAGGATTATGCGACATTTGAGATATCGATTAACCCCAATTCCCCACGTATGTTGACAAAAGGTTTTGTTGCAAGTGGTTTAGTGAAAATATCGGCAAGTTGATTTTTACTATCAACATGCTCGAACACAACATCTCCTTTTCAACATTGTAACACGGTGGGAGAACTGACTTGGGTGTTTTGCATTTGATCGCAATTGTTGTGGATAGCAATAGTCGCCATCGACTTTTCTTTATCCAATAAGGAAAGGGTGAAAAGAACAGGACATACCTTTGAGATTATTTTCTTGAGTTCGGGGGGGTAGGTTATGAAAAGGGAAGGTGTTATCACCCTTTTCATCTGTAGTTATCTACGGGCTCTTAGCTGCTTTCTAGATCACTTGCTTTGTTTGAAAATTTTCTTTGTGGTGTGGGTTTGAAAATATTTTGAAAATGTATTTGTAATGATTCTCGTCTCTATAAGAATGCGTACAAAGTGTTGGTTTTGAAAATAGTTCAAAGAGGTGTTTGTTATGGGTGTTTTTTGAAAGTGATTTTGAAAAGTGTATTTGTAATGATTCTCGTCTCTATAAGAATGCGTACAAAATTTTTTAACTTTCGAAAATGTTTCAATTGAAAGTATTGGTGTGAAAATGTTTTTTTTAGTTGTGAGCAAGCGAGCAACTAGGAGCATCCTACCTACTCAAAAGGTCTTAATGTTCTTTTCCTCCTCCTTTAGGTGTTGCTATCTTACCATTGATTTGGTCAGAATCCCCATCATTAGATGTGAAGGGACGGGCATGGGATGTTTTTATAGTCATGAATAGCAATGTTGTGAGATGTCTTAGCATTTCTTTTGAGGGACTAAGATCATTTTTAAGGCACCATTCGAAGCGTCATCGAGGGACTATGATCTTTTGATTGTTTTTTGCTAAAATGTCTCACATGCATATTATGACCATTTTATCAAGGAAACAAGTGGAGTTACCCCTAGGGGTGCATGTATACAAGTGTGTTTAATTGCATGCATTTTTATCTTGAATTTAAGGTTTTCTAAGCACTAGTTTTAATCTTTCCATACATACTCTAATTGCTAGCATTTATATGAAAGCGATAAATTGTGGAAAGTAAATTTCCTACGCTATTACATCACTTGTGGATGGGGATACAAATGTACAAATGGGGGTTACAAGAAATAAAATTCTAATTATCTATTACAACCATATCGAATATGAATAAATGTACAAAGTTGGAATGAAAAGAAGGTGAACTTTGTTTTGACTTTTATTTATATGAAAAGTTTTGATTAATTAAAGTAATTATGAAAATAAAATAGTTTTTGTAATATTTTTATATATTCATGAAATAAAACATCTAAATAAACAGTGTGTAAAAAAAATCAACTCAAAAGGAGTTGTTTTGGTTGGTTGAAAAATATTTGAAGTTTGTTAAAAGAAATACAAAGAAACACAAATAGAAGGGAAAAAACTGTTTTTGGTCCCGCCATGGTTTGAACTCAGGTCCCTACATAGAAATACTTTTCGCGCGCACTGTTGATACTACTAGGGTGGTCTCTTTCATCCGTTCATGAGACAGCTTCAAATGGGTACAAGGTAAACTTGTTTCTGAATGTTAGGAGTGCACAGTTCTCCCTTTCGATTGCAGGAATGCAAATCTTCCTTAGTTGAGATTCAAAAGGCTTCCCTGTTCAGCCAATCGAAGGATACACACAACCTGCCTAAAGTTTGGATACAAACCTAACAAAAGTGACCTTCGAAAGCTACAGGCCCAGTGGTTAACACAAGTTTATCTGGAACCAAAATCCAAAGACTAAATATACATGGCAGTGATAATCGAAAGCTAGAGCATGGTTAATTTTATAAATGTGATATCTACATTTATTTATTTATTTATTTATATGTACAAATGATATCTAAATGGAAAGTTCCAAGTTTAGAGGAACTTACCTCTTGAAATGTAAATCAAATGAGTTATATATGACTTCCTTGGTGGTGGATCAAACTTTGCTGGAAACTTCTTTGGGCTACTGGGACCACTCCTCTAGTTAAATCGAAAGGTTGATATTTATGAGGAAAAAGGATGTTTAGGTATACTGCAGTTTGGGCAAGTGAATCGAAGGTTGTGTTATACTATAGTTTGGTGGAGTGAATCGAAGGTTGTGTTATACTATAGTTTAGGGGGAGTGAATCGAAAGGTACACTACTGAGATTTTTTGAGAAATGTTTCAAAGTTTTGAAGGTTTGAGGATATTGGAGAATTTGAGAATATTGGAGAGTTTGAGTGTTTGAGGATTTTATGATTTTTCTCTTCAGCAAAAATATGGCCCCTTTCTTTGTCAATGGTTTCACTATTTATAGAGAAAAAGTTTGGGAGTTTGAACAAAGATGTGGCTTGGTTTAAACGTGAATAATACGCTATGTCATATTTTCTAAGATCCCAAGGTGAAGTACTAAAGTTTTTGGTTAAAAGGGGCTGACTTTCCTGACTTATGGTGAAGTACAATCAGGATTTAAGCAAATCATGGGCTTAAGACAAGATTTGTACTAGCAAGTTTACTTTCATGAAAAAATCTTTTGGACAAAGGATTAATTACCTGGATAATAACTTAATCCATAATGTAAGCAATTAATTATGGAGTGAAGTACAAGCATTAAGGCCTGTAAAGTAAGATCATGCAGCATGGCCTATGGATTTGATCAGTGTTCTTTCAAAATCCTATTTTCCACTTGTGTCGAAGAGTTCAAGAAATGTACCAAAGAAGTCTGCTTTGAAGGGAGAAAAATTCCCAAATGAAGCTTATGGATTAAACTTGCATCGAAGGAGACTTCCTGCCAAAACAGAGGATGTAACCCAAACTTTCATTCGAAGGAGGCCATAAAGCCAAACGGAAGATACATGCAGGAAGGTTTTAAATGCCCAAACAAAAAAGGCATCAAAGGAGGGCTACATGCCCAAACATAAGATGCCAAAAGGAGGCCTTTTACCTTAGAATCGAAGGAGGTTACAGGAGGATTTTTGCCTTGGAATTGAAGGAGGTTACAAGAGGCTTTTTGCCTTGTGCCTATTCGCTTGATGGGCGCCCCTTGCATGCAAGAAGGAAACTGTGGCTCCATCGAAAATTGTATGCGGCTAGCCATCAACTTCGTGAATCAAAGCAAGCATGAAGGGATTTATTTGTCTAATCAACATAGGCATGTAGGCATCATACTTCCAATCGAAGTAGGCATATAGGCATCCATTGCATTGTGAACCAAGTGAGGCCAAAGATACAATCGAAGGTTGCACGCAGGAAGCTCCTGCCTTCTAAATCAAAGCCAATGTGTTAGAGGCCAACGCCCAATCGAAGGGTGCAAGCTAAGATTGCATCGAAGAAGGCCAAAAGTCTAATTGAAGGATGTGAATCGAAGAAGACTTGTTTTTTCTCCAATTTTGTCAAAAAGATTATTTTTATCTGTTTTCCCATTTTTTTACATTTTCCTCTTTAAGTTGATGCCAGAAAATCCAATTATACTTGTGCAAGTTTGAATTTTGAAAATCCTTGTAAGAAATTCCTTGAGAAATGAGAGGGCAAATTTTGCGGTACAATTCAATCATCTTAAACCTGAAGAGTTAGATTGGTGAGTCCACCATTCGTGACTTGAAGGTGGAAGATGGTTGAACACTAGAGTGCCCAGAAATTTGCACTTGATAACGTAGTGGTTGGTTATGGAAGGAATAGGCTTAAAGATGCCATTTGGAGAGATGATGGAGAGTTGTCAGAGATGCGCTTATAGATGCCACCAAAGGTGATTTTTGACAGGAATTAGACTAAGTCTAAGTTTTGACTTCAATTGGAAAAGAATCAGAATAATTCTTTGGAGTGATTTATCTAAACCAGAGAAAGTGTTTATCGAAAAGGAATCAGGATAAACCATTAATCGTTTTAAACAGAACCAGCTGAGGTTTTGAATAATCTTTAACGGGAAAGAATCAGAATAAATCTTTGGAGCGATTTATCTGAACCAGAGAAAGTGCCTACTAGAAAGGAATCAGGATAAACCATTGATTAATTTAAACTGAAACAACAAAGGTTTTGAATATTCTTTAACTGGAAAGAATCAGAAGAAATATTTGGAACGATTTATCTGAACCAGAGAAAATTTCTACCAGAAAGGAATCGGGATAAACCATTTATCGTTTTAAACTGAACCAACAGAGATCTTGAATATTCTTTAACTGGAAAGAATCTGAATAAATCTTTGGAACGATTTATCTGAACTAGAGAAAGTGTCTACCATAAAGGAATCAAGATAAACCATTGATCAATTTAAACTGAAACAACAGTGATCTTGAATATTCTTTAAATGGAAAGAATCAGAATAAATCTTTGGAATGATTTATTTGAACCAGAGAAAGTGTCTACCTGAAAGGAATAAGGATAAACCATTGATCAATTTAAACTGAAACAACAGAGTTCTTGAATATTCTTTAACTAGAAAGAATCAGAATAAATCTTTGGAACGATTTATCTTAACCAGAGAAAGTGTCTACCAGAAAGGAACCAGGATAAACCATTGATCAATTTAAACTGAAACAACAGAGATCTTGAATATTCTTTAACTAGAAAGAATCAGAATAAACCTTTGGAGCGATTTATCTGAACCAGAGAAAGTGTCTACAGGGAAGGAATCAGGATGAACCACTGATCAATTTAAACTGAACCAATAAAAGTATGGAGGAAGTGCTTGTCATGCAAATAGTCAGCCTATCTTGTTTCGGGAATTGATCTACAAGTAATTCATTCACAGATAATTGTCCTGTCTTATCGAAAACTGTTTGATGATGATTTTCTGTTGATTTGTCTTTCCTGAAAAGGTAAAAGTTAGTTGTATGCAATGTCATGATGTATGAAACTCATGGCGTAAAGATGTTTCTCAGAATAAATTAGATTGCGATATATGCATTTGTGTTTTCGATGTTATGATGTATGAATGCAATGGATGAACATATTAGTTGTTCTGCTGCAGTGTTGCTAGACTGGGGAAAATAACTCTCTGTTTACTACTGGAAATGAGGGGTGTAAGTCTTCGTATTTTTTTGAAGTTGAAGTGTCGATAGATGATTTTTCACTTGTTAGATAAATAAGCTCTGTTGGGGAAGGGAAACTCCGTGCATTGTTTTGGGATTTTGTGAAATCCTGCTGGGGAATCCTGACACCAATAAGCTGCATACTGAGAATATGGCAGTGATCTTTGTAGTAGGATATCTCTGCCTTTGTACTTGCTGGAGAAGGTACAAGCTGGAGGAAATATCTCCAGGGATTTTGTAGATGACCCTTGGATATTGTCTAGTTTCTTAAAGCCATTAGTAATTGTCTTTTTTTTTTGTTTTGCGAGTATTTGCAAATGGTAATCACATTCAAATGCATATGTTCAAAATAATTACTGGACGTTTTTGCAAACAAAATAGGAAAAAAAATAGTTTTGCACTTTCAAAGGGATTGCTTTTGTATTGATTTGAAGGATTTGTGCCTATAATAGGCGTTTTTGTACAAGGAGACGAACATCCTAGTAAGAGAATGCCGTCATAATAATGAAACTAATGAAAAATAGTGTACAAAGAAAAAAAACTATGTGAAATAATCCCATCGAGTTCTTATTCTACTATTGCCTTTATGTCTTTGAGCGTCTCATCTCTTTGTTGTTTGTCCGAAGCTGACTGGATTGATTAGTACCGCTCGAGCTTGACAGTTGATATTGAAGATTTACTGTAAGGTGATCCAGCGGGACATAGTCATACGCTTAACATCCCTAACTTTTTCCTGGACCGCCCTTTCGGCTTTTCAGTCCACGGGATACCCTTTTTTACCCAAGCCGCCTTTTCAGGTTTTCGACTTGCCGGGTGTACAAATTATTTTTTTATATCCCTAATTTTTACCTAGGCCAGTCAACCTAGCGGGTATTCTTCATGCGTAGTATCTTTTGACTATGTCAGTGTTTACAGGGTGCGGGAGGTCATCATCATCCATAGTGGATAAGATTATGGCCCCTCCCGAAAATATGTTTTTAATCATAAATGGTCCTTCGTATGTAGGAGTCCATTTTCCCTCTGGGATCATCTTGTGGCAGTATGATACACTTGACTACCAGGTCACCAACCTGATATACCTGACGTCTTACCTTCTTGTTAAAAGCTTTAATCATACATTTTTGGTACATCTGACCATGGAAGACCACCGCAAGCCTCTTCTCGTCAATCAGGTTTAGACGGTCAAGTCGAGTCTAGACCCAATCATCTTCATTCAAACCTGCATTCTTCATGATTCTCAAGGAAGGGATCTGGAATTCTATTTGTAGGACAACTTCCATACCATATACCAAAGATAAAGGAGTTTCCCCTGTTGATGTGCGCACCATAGTACGGTAACCGTGGAGAGAAAATGGTAACATCTCATGCCAGTCTTTATAGGTCACTATAATCTTTTATATGATCTTGTTGATGTTTTTGTTAGAAGCTTCTACAGTGCCATTCATCTTCTGACCTTCTTGGAATACCGTACCGACATATAAGGTTGTGCTTGATGAATCTGGACACAACGTTCTTGGTAACAAAAGCGAATGAAGCTGCCTCGACCCACTTCATGAAGTAATCAATGGCAACCAGGATGAAACGGTTCCCATTAGAAACTGTCGGTCTAATCTCTCCAATCATGTTGATGCCCCACATTGTGAATGGCCAAGAAGCAGTCAAGACGTTTAAAGGAACTGGGTGTACATGCACCTTATCAGCATAGATTTGACACTTATGGCAAGTTCTTAAATGATGATGATAATCAGTTTCTATTGTGGACCAATAGTAACCAGCCCTAAAGATTTTCTTGGCCATAGTATATCCACTAGAATGGGTGCCAAAGAGGCCATCATGCATGTATTCCATATTTTTCTCTACCTCCTTCTTGTCCACACATCAGAGTAGAGTAGAAATATGACTGCGCTTGTATAGGGTTCCGTTTCTTAGAGAGAATTTGGTTGAAAATCTCCGCAAAAACTTCTTATCATTAACGGAGGCCCCTTTAGGATATTCTTGTGCTTCAAGATATTTATTCACCGCATGGTACCGTGGTTTCTCTTTGTCAGTGACGAGCTCATAGTAGTGTGTAGGTTCTTCGAATCTTTCGATTGTTATTATAGGAGCTTTGTTGTACCATTTGACCTTAAACATGGAAACCATTATGGCCAAAGTGTCAGCTAACTGATTTTCCTCCCTAGGGAAATGCTTAAAGGTGATCTCCTCGAAGTATGGAATCAGATTTGACACAAGATTTTTGTATGGAATGAGGTTAGGATGCTTTGTATCCCATTATCCCTTTACTTGTCTAATTACTAGAGCGGAATCTCTAAATACATTCAAGTGTTTCATCCTCAAGTCAATGGCATCCTTCAGACCTAAGATTCATGCTTCGTACTCAGCCATGTTATTCGTGCAATCGAAGCATAATCTAGAAGTCAAAGGAGTGTGGCAACCTTCAGGAAAGATTATCGCAACACCAATTTCGTTACCTAGAGCATTGGAAGCCCCATCAAAAACCATAGTCCATCGGGATCCTTGTTCAGGTCCGTCATACGGTCCAAGTTTTGTACAGTCGGTCACTAACATGATACTCTCATCCGGGAATTCAAAGTTCATAGATTGATAGTCATTAACATCTTGGTGAGACAAATGATCTGCTAATATACTTCCATTGATGGCCTTTTCTGTTGTATACTGGATGTCATATTCAGTCAGAATCATTTGCCATCTAGCTATTCGTCCGGAGAGAGCGGGTTTTTCGAAGATGTATTTGATAGGGTCCATTTTAGAGATCAATAGAGTGGTGTGACTCAGCACATACTGTCTTAGTCGGCGAGCAACCCATGCCAGAGTGCAACAAGTTTTCTCTAGTAGTGAATATCTAGTTTCAGAGTCGGTAAACTTTTAGCTCAGGTAGTAAATTGCATGCTCTTTTCGGCCAGACTCATCATGTTTTCCAAACACGAACCCCATAAAATTCTCTAGCACAGTCAAGTACATGATCAAAGGTCTTCCCTCAACGGGAGGCATGAGGATATAAGGCTCTTGAAAATATTCCTTGATTTTGTTGAAGGCAGCTTGACAGTCGTCGTTCCATTTGACTACTTGATCTTTCTTCAAGAGCTTGAAGATTGCCCCACAAGTAGCAATTAAGTGAGATATGAAGCGAGCAATGTAATTAAGATGACCCAAGAATCCTCTGACCTCATTTTCAGGATGGGGGGCTAGCATTTCATGAATGGCCTTTACTTTTGCAGGGTCAACTTTGATACCTTTTCCACTGACGACAAAACCTAGAAGCTTTCCAGACCTTACTTTGAATATGCATTTATTAGGGTTCAACCTTAATTTGTACTTCTTTAGCCTCTCAAATAGCTTGTGTAGGTGATCAAGATGCTCTTCTTTGGTTTGCGACCTTGCAATCATATCATCCACATAAACCTCTATTTCATGATGAATCATATCATGAAATAAGGCTACCATAGCCCTTTGATATGTTTCCCCTGCAGTTTTTAATCCGAATGTCATAAACTTGTAGCAAAAGGTGCCCCATTGTGTGACAAAGGTGGTTTTTTCCATATCTTCGGGAGCCATCTTGATTTGGTTGTATCCAGAAAATCCATCCATGAAGGAGAAGACTTTGTGTTGAGCGGTGTTGTCAACCAAAACGTCAATATATGGTAGAGGGAAATCATCCTTGGGTACTTTAAAATTTTTCTGGTTTTAGTGATGATGGATATTATTTTTATGGTTTATGGTGAGTTTATGAAAGAGTAAAGTGCAGAAAAATAAAGAGACATAAGCGATATATCCTGGTTCCCCTCACAGTCCGAGAGTACTCCAGTCCCCTTTCAACATGAAAGAGATTTCCTTATAGTGGCAAACTTAAACAAGAACTACCAAAAACCAAGAACAATCCTCTTGGACCAAGAACAATCCTCATGGATTTTCACCGTTTCAACAATGAGAACAATCCTCTCAAAGTGACTTTACTTGTATCCAACAATCCTGGAAAAACAAGATTACAAAACCACTTGAACTTATTTTCAATAATCCTGAAAAATAAGCAAGTATATAGCAATATTTGATTTGAGTGAGTTTGTGTAGCAATTATTACTTTGAGTGATTTTATCAATGAATTAATCTTCTCTTCTAATAACAATAGTATACAATGACTCAAGATATATAATGCTCAAAGTTTTCTGGTTGACAATATGTGAAAGTGTGCAGAAAACTTGTGTATGAAAGTGTATAAAAGCGTGAGTTTGATTTTTGAAAATTCAGAAAATATGATAGGAAGAGGTACTTAATATGATTTTGAAAATGAGTATTTATATGTTCATAGCACCCTTTTGAAACAATATATAATTCTGCAAATGAATCATGAACAATTGCCAAGATTAAGTGAAAGGTTTCCATGAAATGGTGTTATGAACATGCATGAGTAAAGCTGTTGTTTTTTAAAATCGTTCAGCATGCAATTGATTGCACCCTTGTGTAAATCAATTGCATGGGGTTTCAACAGCTAAAAAATTCAAATATTTTGAATGAGCAATCGATTTCACAAGTGTGTAAATCGATTGCACTTGAAGTTAGTAGCAAAAATTGATTGAGAGCAATCGATTGCACAAACATGCAAATCTATTGCACTTAGAAACAGTAGTTAATACTTTGAAAACGTGAAGCATGAAATCGATTGAACCAATATGCAAATCGATTGCACCCAAGTAAAAATTTATTTTTTGCTTAGAAAACTTGAGTAAAAGTTTGGAAAAGATAAATTATTTCTTTTGACCCTTGAACATCTATGTCTTAAGTTCAAAGTAAGTATTATCAATATACCTTGAAATTTGTCTTGAAGCATAGACTTTATCCACAGATGCTTTTAGCTAGATCAATAATCTTTGCCTTCTTTTCAAAATGGTTTGTCTTCATTAAAACAAAAGTGCATTTGAGAAGCTTGATTTTACAAGGATAAGATGTGACGGCTAAGAAACCGACATTGAACTATTTCATGACTTCAGCTTTGATCTTTTCTGACATATCCGACCGCATATGCCGAACCTTTTGCTTCACTAGAGGGCAGTCCTCTTTTGTAGGTAGAAGATGAACCATAATATCAGTGTCAAGTCCTAGCATGTCTTCATATGACAAGGCAAAAACCTCAACATAGTCATGTAGCATATGTATTAACCGCTGTTCAACACTGGGCTTTAAGTTAGCACCTACTTTGACTTATTTTCTGTCCTCTTCAGTACCCAAGTTCACTGTGTCAACTGGCTCCTCATGAGGATGTATTACCCATTATTCCTATTGTAACAGTCTGGCAAGCTCTCCTGGTACCTCGCAATCTTCCTCACCTTCGTCCTCGGCTTGGTAGATCAAATTTTCAAAGTCATAGTGAGTAATAGCATAATTGTTACCAATAGGATCCCGAGTGGATGTGGATCTGCATTTTGATATGTGAGTGTGTGTAAGAGCATAACTATTTTTGATAAAGTAAAAAGTAGAAGAAGAAAACAAAGAGCTTAAAAATTTGTATGCAAAAATGTCTCATGATTTATTAATGACATATGAAGATAAAGATAACAACCCTCAGAGATGGACCATTGTGCCTCAAGTAAGACACGAGGTTTTAAAGTTTAAATTGTTTAAATATTACAAGTCCAAAAATTTAAAAGACAATTACTCTTGAATAAAATTAATAGGAACAAAATCTTTGGCCTCCCAATTGTTGGGTCCACCGCTGATGGTCAGAAAAATCCACACGTCCATGTCACAATTTCTATCACTGTCTTCCAACACATTTACTCCATGATTGCTGATGCGTAATGATGGTTCCCCGGCACGAGTACGTCGAACAACTCTTTGGGCCGCCGAAGTGAAACCCAGACCAAATTTGTCGTATTTGTAAGGAATATCTGGAAGTTGACCCCAAATGGTACATCCCTATTCCTCAACTACTTCTTTAGCATCCTTCAGAGAAGCCATTTTAAAAGGAGGTATGGTAATCTTTGGAGTCTTGGTAGCAGTCTTGGTTATAACAACCGTCTGTGGAACCTCCTCAAAATTCTGACAGGGGGTCTCAATGAACTCGCCATCCATTTCAATATACCTGAAAGAGTTCATGTGGCTAACCATGTATTCCTCCTCCCCATGGAATGTGATAATCTTTCCCTTGACTGGGTACTTCATCATCTGATGTAGGGTAGATGTGACAGCACCAGCCCCACGGATCCAAGGTCGACCTAATAAACAGGAATAAGATGGGCGGATATCCATCACATATAAGTTTGAATCAAAATTATGAGTTCCAACTTTGATAGGGATGTCCACTTCCCCGTGAACCGTTCTTTTATAACCATCGAAGGCCCTCACCACAATGTTGTTGGGCTTCAACGTGAGTCCTTCGCAATCTAACCGTTCAAGAGCAATCTTGGATAAGACATTCAGTGACGAACCTGTATCTACCAGAACATGGGCTAATGTAGTTCCCCTACACTCAATGGAGACATGCAAGGCATCATTATGTTTCCTTCCCCTGGGAGTTAAATCAGTGTCAGAAAAACCCAGTCCATTATCAGTAGTTAGACTGGCCACATAATTCTCAAATCGATCAATGGAGGTCTCTTGGGGCACGTGGGCGATCTTCAGAAATTTTACTAAAGCCTTAGCATGGTCCTTAGAGCACAAAAGTAAGGCCATGATTGATATTTTTGAGGGGGTCTTCCCTAACTGCTCCATGATGTTATAATCACTTTTCTTGATTATCTTTAATATCTCTTCCATCTCCTTCTCAGAAGCCTCGGGAATGACTTCAGGATGCGCCTTCGTCTGGACAGGCTCAACCAAAACCTCTTTGCCCCGTGTCTTGACCGACTAGGTAGCAAGGATAATAGCATGGCTAGCAGCGGGAATAACCATGGGAATACTGACAAGAGTAGTAGCAGGAATGGTCACAGGACTTGAAATGGTCTTTGGAGAGATATCGTGGGAGTAAACTCTTCCGCTTCTCATTATCTTACTGGTCCCAACGATATTTTCGATGTCAAGATTAGATCTTTAAGCAACTTTGTCTTTGATAGCCAACAGGTCTTGCTTGACGCCATGGTAATAAATGTCAGCCCCATAATTCTAGGGAACAACTTTATCTGAGGAATATGGTATGGGTTCCGGCATGGTGATGATTAAGGGAGAAGACTTTTGAACAGATGTAATCCTGATGGGTCTTTTGGTGGAGACCCTGGGAGGATTGTCGAAAATGTTGATTATTGAAACATCTTCACATTAATTTCTGGCAAGAGGAACTTTGTTCAACATGATTTCTTTATTAACCATCAGGCGTTGGACGCCTATCTTTGGCAATAAATAGCCATCTGGTAGAGACACACGTGAGTGACAACTTTCATCACAGCCCTAAAATAAACTGGCTTGCAATAGGTTTTGTTTAACCGTCAAAAGGAAAGTAGTTAATTCATCCACAGAGGAAACAAAACGGTCATAATCAACAACATTGACACTTTGCCCATGTTTGGGCATTGGCACCGTTATTACATTAGGTGTTTCTCGACGGTCAAACTCAATCTCTTTCGCCTCGATAAGGTCTTGTACTTAATTTTTCAAAGCCCAACAATCGTTTGTATCATGCCCTGGACTTTCAGAATGATGGGAACATCGAGCATTCGGGTTGTAGCGGGGAGAAGCAGTATTGGGGTTCTCGGGAGCTTCCCTTAGAGTCACTAGATTGGACTTTAATAAATGTGGCAAAACCTGGGACAAGGTCATGTTGATCCGGGTGAATCGTCTTATGGGCGCCTCTGGCCTGTGTTGATGGTTACGCTGTTGATTTGATACATGATTGGAGATCATAACAACTCTTACCGTCGAACGACATTCAGTTTTATTTTGATTCTTGTGGCCATAAGAAACACTGACCTCTTTCTTTCCAGTGAAGGGTTTCTTTATCGTGCTTGAGGATGCATCCCTTTGAATCATACCACTCTTAATATCGACTTATACCCGCTCACTAGTCATGATCAACTCAGTAAATCCAGCTGAAGAGCTTCCGATTAGATTATTGAAGAATGGACCAGATAACGTGCCCAAGAAAATATCCACTAATTTTGTATCAAATAATGGGGGCTGGACTCTTCCTCCGAGATCCCTCCATTTCTGGGCATAATTTTTGAAACCCTCACCAGAATCCATATACATACTTTGTAGTTGTGTTCGAGATGGGGCTAGGTCACCATTATACTGGTATTGCTTGTAAAATGTAGCAGCCAAATCTTCCCAATTGCTAATATTGGTTCCCTCCAATTGATAGAACCAATCCAACCGCGTCCCTGACAAACTTTCTTGGAAAAATGTACCCATAGGTTCCTATCAGCAGTATGGGGTTGAATCTTCCTGACGTATGACCTTAAATGCAGTTTAAGACAAGAGACACCGTCATATTTATCAAATGTGAGGACCTTGAATTTCTGCAGGATGACCACCCCTGGGACCAATCCCAACTCTTCAAAATCCAGCCAGGGTACTCTCTAGATCTCCATAGCATTGGGGAGATCCTCCAGCTATTTGTATTTATCATCAGCAGGAGGATACTGTTTTTCAGAGTAGTCAGTTTCATCTTCATCTTCCTCAGACTCTGGGTTGTTCTTTCCTTCCTTGTCCTTTCCTTCTTGATTATCTCCTTCACCCTATGAGGTTGCAAAATCTAGACCTCGGTTGGCTGGTCCTTTGAATCTTCTTCCCAAATTTAAAACGCCGACTAGTTTCTTTGCCTTCTTCTTCTTATCTTTGATCATGAGATCCTTTAGATCATCTTGTCCCTTAGCCAGAGCCAGAAACATCTGTTGGAATTAAGTATTCTATGCTTGAAGATCTTTTACTGTCTGTTCAATATCCATCTCACAGAAATAAATAGTAGAAAGATAAAGAGACCTGTTGTAAAAAACTTGTCTGTGTTATGATGAATGAAAATGCATATGCAAATGATTTCAAGGAAACTATGAGATTTAAATTTGTTTAGACAACAGGAAACACACATTGTATTAATAAATCCAAGTTTGATTACATCATGCCTCTTGGGGATTACAAAGAAGGAAATAAACATAAAATAAACTCCTAAGACAAGAAGGTCGAGTGCATCCTTTTTGGCGCAATGTAGGCGTTCAAACTTTTCTCTTCATGAAGTTGTCTCGTGAGTTCTAAAACCTTCTTTTCACTCGCGTAGAACTGGGCTTCGAAGGTGTCTCGTTCTTCCTTCAGCTGGATCTAAGCTCCTTGTAAGTCTTCAAGAGAAGTAGGCATGGTAGGATGAAGGATATCATAAGGAACATCTCCTTCAACTAATGGCTCCATGATGATAGGCAAAGTGGTAGGGTATTGCATACCGAGTCTTTGAGAACGAGTTCATACCCACTTAAGACAAGGCTCCAAAGGAATGGAGTTCTTATGCCCCAATGTCTTGCTATCTAATTTTTTTATCATTCTCCAAGCCCGTATGAACCTTTGACGATAGCCTTGGTTGTCGCCCTCATAGTCGAATACCAAACCTTGGATGAGTGCGTCGTGAGGACCATCTCTTCATGCATACCCAAATTATCATAATGCAAGAGAAGGGTTATAGGTGATACCTCCCCTAATGCCTAAGAATGGGAAATTAGGGAATTCCCCACAACGGTCAATGATAGTAGTGTCCTCCAAGGATCGAGAACACCAATAAATGTCAGAGTGTGTGAGGGACATCATCCTTTGAGACCATGTCAAACCTTGCTCATTCTTCAACGTTGAACAAGGTAGGTGCGAAGTAAACCACTTAGTGAGTAGGGGAATGCAACACAAAAGAGTATCTCTTTTCTTAAGGGAGAGAAAACCTTGATGGCATTCACATCTATGAATTGGTCCAGATTGGGAAAAAGAACAAAACCATAGATTAGAAGAGCTAAGACATCTTCAAAATCTTGAAAATCTAAATCATCCAGAACGAACGAGCCTTCTCCAATAGAAACTTGGCTAGGAAACCTTTAACTCTGCTTCTTGTCTCCCAATTTGTTACAATGTTTGCTCTCTTTAGATGCAGGGCTTCGGAAATGAATTCAAGTTTTGGAGTTTCTTCTAAACCGGTGAATGGTATTTGATCAAGCATGGGCACTACTAATAGCTGAGAGAATTCTTCTAATGTAGGCACCGACTGATAGTCAGGAAAGGTGAAGCAATGATGTATGGGATCAAAGAATTGGAAGAGCACACACATCATTTCTTCTTGGAAATTGGAGGTAGCCAAGTTGAGAAGTCGACCATATTTCTTGGTGAAGGTAGAATCTCCAGGAACCATTGATGCTAACTCTTGGAGTTGAGAATGTGTTTTCACGAAGCTGACTCGGATGGTATTCCTTCGAATGGGATTCATGGCCTATAAAACAAAGCAAAGATAAATTCCTAAATCCTAGAAATGGTTAGTGAGAATGCTTATGATGTTATGATGTTTATGATGTTATGTACAAGTATGCAAAGAAAGCAAGTTGTTATGTATAAATAATCATATACGCATAAAGCAGATAAGTCCTAAGGTATAAGATTGCATGGAGTTTGTAGGTAAGTACCCTCTTGATGTTTAGTTTGCTCAACCTGTCCTAGAAAGTAACAAGGTTCTAGGGGACCTCAATATCACTGACCTTTCTTTTAGGCACTGTCTCAGCATAATCAATCTTTTCTTGCGGCCGAGATATCCCAAAAGTCCGATCTCAATGAGTGTAGTATCGAGTATCAACCAATCTTCAGCTTTACACCAAAGTCGGCTATCTCACTTCATCCTAATGGACAAGTTGTTCAATTAAGGTTCTAAGGTCAATTATTGCTTCATGACGTTGCTCAACTGCCCCGTATTCTCATCGATTCAACACAAGGGATACTGGTACCAACAATTGTGTCACATTAACAAAGCCATTGTTTCAACCATATCAGTCTACGCTATACAATTTCCACAATTTATTGCTACTTACCTAAAAGGTGTCCCAAATCCGGGTTGAGGATAAATACAAAGCCCAAACAAGGAACCATAATGTAAAGCAAGCAAGTCAAAAAAGGAAAGCAAGTAAAGGTGATCTATCCCTAAGGTAACCCCACTTTTAAGTATTCCCCAGCAGAGTCGCCAGTTTTGTAACACGGTATGAGAACTGACATGGGTGTTTTACGTTTTATCGCAATTGTTGCAGATAGCAAGTGTCGCCATTGACTTTTCTTTTATCCAATAAGGAAAGGGTGAAAAGAACAGGAAATACCTTTGAGATTATTTTCTTGAGTTCGGGGGGTATGTTATGAAAAGGGAAGGTGTTAGAACCCTTGAAATTCTGGCTGCAGATACTTAATGTCACAGTGAATGTTATGACACCGTATCTAACACTCTTCAAGACAGTAAAACTAAAAGAAGTAAATAACACAGTCAATTGTTTACCCAGTTCAGTGTGTAACAACACCTACTCTTGGGGCTACCAAGCCAGGGAGGAAATCCACTATAAGAGATATTAATTCAGGAATAAACCAACCAGTTTATCTCCTTCACTTAAGACCTACCCAATGCAACTTCAATCTAAGTTCAACTTAAACCTGAGTTCCTACTCACTCCCCCTCAATCACAACAGTGATACTAAACAATTGACTAATGAAATTATGAAGACACTCTTTAGAACATACACTTGATTTTGCTTCACAGCTTTTAATCAAGCAACACAAACACTCGTGCGTCAAAGCTTTGAGTGATACACAACCCTAACTTGACTTTGCTTCAAAGCTTTAATCAAGTGACACAAACACTCGTGCTTCAAAGCTTTGAGTGATACACAACCCTTACAATCAAATCCTACTCCAAGTCACTTATCACAATGATAATTGCTTGGATTACAGTAGTTACAACTATACAGTCCCTTATTGATCTTCTGTCCAAAAGTATCTTTCACAAACAGTCTTCATGATGAATATATAGCCAACTATTCTTCTGTTAAGGCTTCCACGAAAATAGCTAGTGTTAATTAGGGTTAACCTCAAGACTTGGTCATAGGACTTTATCAACCAGATTAGGGTTAAGCAAAGTTAACCTAAGTCCACGTGAGAATCTGATCTGGACTGAATAACCAGATTCCTGAAACTTCTCAGAAAATAATAAATCTGCACAAGTGTTAGTTCAGTACAGGATGTCTTAACATTGGTTATGACAACAAGAATCTTGTTTACAGATTTATGTAGAATGCAATAAATATGATCATTGCATAATGATCAGCTAAACACTCATATTGAGCAGCTCCTGTATGACATTCTTTTTCTGCAGAATGTACCTTGTGTCCCAGAATGTTATGACATCAGTCATGACATTCACACAACTGGTTTTACCAAAAAACATGCCAACAACCAAACACTTACAACCCTTTTCATCCATAGTTATCTACGGCCTCTTAGTTTCTTGCTAGATCCCTTGCTTTGTTTGAAAATATGCTTTGTGGTGTGGGTTTGAAAATATTTTGAAAAAATATTTTTAATTATTCTCGTCTCTATTAGAAGCGTACAAAGTGTTGGTTTTGAAAATAGTACTAAGAGGTGTTTGTTGTGGGTGTTTTTTGAAAGTGATTTTGAAAAATGTCTTTGTAATGATTCTCGTCTCTATAAGAATGCATACAAAGTATTTTAACTTTTGAATATGTTTCAATTGAAAGTCTTGGTGTGAAAATGTTTTTTTTAGTTGTGAGCAAGCGAGCAACTAGGAGCATCCTACCTACTCAAAAGGTCTTAATGTTCTTTTCCTCCTCCTTTAGATGTTGCTATCTTACCACTGATTTGGTAAGAAGCCCCATCATTGGATGTGAAGGGCTGGGCATGGGACGTTTGTATAGTCATGAATAGCAATGTTGTTAAATGTCTTAGCATTTCTTTTGATGGACTAAGATCATTTGTAAGGCAACATTCGAAGCGTCATCGAGGGACTATAATCTTTTGATTGTTTTTGCTAAAATGTCTCACATGCATATTATGACAATTTTCTCAAAGCAACAAGTGAAATTAACCCTAGGGGTGCATGTGTACACGTGTGTTTGATTGCATGAATTTTTGTCTTGAATTTAAGGTTTTCTAAGCATTGGTTTTAATCTTGCCATACATACCCTAATTGCTAGCATTTATATGAAAGCGATAAATTACAGAAAGTAAATTTACTACGCTATTACATCACTTGGGGATGGGGATACAAATGTACAAATGTGGGTTGCAAGAAATAAAATTCTAATTATCAGTTACAACCATATCAAATATGAATAAATGTACAAAGTTGGAATGAAAAGAAGGTGAACTTTGTTTTGGCTTTTATTTGTATGAAAAGTTTTGATTAATTAAAGTAATTATGAAAATAAAATATTTTTGTAATATTTTTATATATTCATGAAATAAAACTTGTAAATAAATAAAGTGTAAAAAAAATCAACTCAAAAAGAGTTATTTTGGTTGGTTGAAAAATATTTGAAGTTTGTTAAAAAAAATACAAAGAAACACAAACAGAAGGGCAAAAACTGTTTTTGGTTATGCAAAGGTTTGAACTCAGATCCCTACACAGAAATACTTTTCGCGCGCGTTGTTGATATCACTGGGGTGGTCTGTTTCATCCGTTCATGAGACAACTTCAAATGGGTATAAGGTAAACTTGTTTCTGAATGTTTAGAGTGCCCAGTTCCCCCCTTTGATTGTAGAAATGCAAATATTCCCTAGTTGAGAGTCGAAAGGCTTCCATGTTCAGCCAATTGAAGGATACACACAACCTACCTAAAGTTTGGATACGAACCTAACAGAAGTGACCTTCCAAAGCTACATGCCCAGTGGTTAACACAAGTTTATTTGGAACCAAAATCCAAAGACTAAATATACATGGCAATGATAATCGAAAGCTAGAGTATGGTTAATTTTCTAAATGTGATATCTACATTTTTTCTTTTATTTGTATGTACAAATGATATCTAAATGGAATGTTCCAAGTTTAGGGGAAATTACCTCTTGAAATGTCAATCGAAGGAGTTGTATATGACTTCCTTGGTGGTGGATCAAACTTTGCTGGAAACTTCTTAGGGCTACTGGGCCCACTCCTCTGCTTGAATTGAAAGGTTGGTATTTATGAGGAAATCAAAGGTTTTGGTATACTGCACTTTGGGGGAGTGAATCGAAGGTTGTGTTATACTATAATTTGGTGGAGTGAATCGAAGGTTGTGTTATACTATAGTTTGGGGGGAGTGAATCAAAAGGTACACTACTGATATTTTATGTGAAAAGTTTCAAGGTTTTGAAGAGTTTAGGATATTGTAGAGTTTGAGAATATTGGAGAGTTTGAGTGTTTGAGTGTTTGAGGATTTTATGATTTTTTTCTTCAGAAAAAATTTGGCCCCTTTCTTTGTCAATGGTTTCTCTATTTATAAAGAAAAGGTTTGGGAGTTTGAACAAAGATGTGGCTTGGTTGAAACGTGAATATTAAGCTATGTTATATTTTCCAAGATCCCAAGGTGAAGTACTAAAGTTATTGGTTAAAAGGGGCTGACTTCCCTGACTTATGGTGAAGTACAATCAGGATTTAAGCAAAGCATGGGCTTAAGACAATATTTATACTAGCAAGTTTACTTTCATGAGAAAATCTTTTGGACAAAGGCTTAATTACCTAGATAATAACTTAATCCATAATGTAAGCAATTAATTTTGGAGTGAAATACAAGCATTAATGTCTGTAAAGTAAGATCATGCAGCATGGCCTATGGATTTGATCAGTTTTCTTTCAAAATCCTATTATCCACTTATGTCGAAGAGTTCTAGAAATGTACCAAAGAAGACTGCTTCGAAGGGAGCAAAATACCCAAACGAAGCTTGTGGATTAAACTTGCATCGAAGGAGAATTCGTTCCCAAACGGAGGACGTAACTCAAACTTTCATTCAAAGGAGGCCACAAAGCCAAATGAAAGATGCATACAGGAAAGTTTTAAATGCCCAAACGAAATAGGCATCAAAGGAGGGCCACATGCCCAAACGAAAGATGCCAAAATGAGGCCTTTTACCTTAGAATTGAAGGAGGTTACAAGAGGCTTTTTGCCTTGTAATCGAAAGAGGTTACAAGAGGATTTTTGCCTTGTTCCTGCTATCCTAATTGGAGCCCCTTGCATGCAAGAAGGAAACATTGGCTCAATCAAAAACTGTATGCAGCTAGCCATAAACTCTGTGAATCAAAGCAAGCATGGAGGGAATTATTTGTCTAATCAACATAGGCATGCAGGCATTAAACATCCAATCCAAGTAGGCATATAGGCAGCCATTGCATTGTGCACCAAGTGAGGCCAAAGATACAATTGAAGGTTGCATGCTAGAAGCTCATGCCTTGTGAATCAAAGCCAATGTGTCAGAGGCCAACACCCAATTGAAGGGTACAAGCTAAGCTTGTATCGAAGAAGGTCAAAAGTCCAATCGAAGTATGTGAATCGAAGAAGAGTTGCTTTTTCTCCAATTTTGTCAAAAAGATTATTTTTATCTGTTTTTCCCTTTTTTAATAGTTTCCTCTTTAACTTGATGCTGGAAAATCCAATTATAATTGTGCAAGCTTGAATTTTTAGAATCCTAGTAAGAAATGCCTTGAGAAATTAGAGGGAAAATTTTGGGGTACGACCAACTTGATCACGGAGGAAGTGGTGGAGTATCTCAATATGTTTAGTGCGTGAATATAGTACAGGATATTTTGTTAGACTAATTGCATAGGTGTTTCCACACATGATAGGAATACATGAGAGTTTAATATCAAATTCAAGTATTTGTTGTTTAAGCCACAAGATTTGGGAACAACAACTACTGGCTGCCACATATTCCACCTCAGCCGTTGACAAAGCGACGAAAACTTGCTTTTTTCTATGCCAAATTATCAAGGATTTTGAAAACATGTGACAAGTTCCACTAGTCCTTTTCCTACCAATTTGCAACCGGAAAAGTCGCAATCAGAATAACCAATCATTTCCCTTGGAATACCAAATTCCAACCTTAGATGTACAAATAGGGTATCAAAGAATGTGCTTAACGACTTTTAAATGTGATTCCTTAGGAGTCGATTGATATCGTGCACACATGCAAACACTAAACATAATATCTGGCCTAGATGTAATAAGATATAGAAAAGATCCAATCATACCTATATACATTGTTACCTTAACATCTTTACCTTTTTCATCTTTATCCAAGTTTCCATTTATTGCAATAGATGTGTCAATTTCCTTAACACTATCCATCCCAATTTTTTTGAGCAATTCGAGACTATAAATTATTTGACACACAAATGTCCCTTCATCAATTTTCTTATTATTTAGTCCAAGGAAGTAGTTTAACTCTCCCATTAGACTCATCTCACCCCCCCCCCCCCCCCCCCCCCCTCATAAGCTTAGAGAACTCCTTGACAAGATGCATATTAGTTGATCCAAAAATGATATCATTAACATTAATTTGAACTAGTAAAATATGCTTTCTTGGCGTCTAATAAATAGTGTGGTGTCTACATTCCCCCTTGAGTAACCTTGTTCAAGAAAAAACTTACTAAGTCATTCATACCATGCTCTAAGGGCTTGTTTAAGACCATACAACGCACATTTTAACTTGAACACATGATTAGGAAACTCATAATTTTCAAAATCAGGAGGTTGAGCAACATACACTTCTTCACTTATGTATCCGTTAAGGAATTCACTTTTTACGTCCATTTGATATAATTTGAAATTCTTAGAGCATGCATACGCTTATAAGAGGCGTATATACTCAAGTCGGGCAATGAGAGCATAACTCTCCTCATAGCCTATACCTTCCTATTGGTTATACCCTTGAGCCACAAGATGGGCTTTATTTCTTGTTATCACACCATGTTCATCAAGCTTATTCGTAAAAACCCACTGAGTGCCTATAATTTGATGATTTTGTGAATGAGGGACAAGGTCCCAAACGTCATTTCTTTCAAATTGATTTAATTCTTCTTTCATGGCCATAAGCTAATGCTCATCAAGTAAGGCATACTTAGGGATTTTAGGTTCAACTTGTGATACATATGCCTGATAATAACAAAAATTACTTATTTTAGAATGATTCTTTACCCATTTGGTGATATAAACAATAATGTTGTCGATTGGATGATCCTTGGAGGTTCTCCACTCCAATGAAAGGCCATCATTTTCTTCATTACTTTCATTATTTTTTTCTCAATTGTCATCTTCATATTTCTTAACATCTACCGATTTAGGTAGATCAACTCCTTTATCGGTATGTTTGAGTATGTCTTCCATAGATACACCTACACCATGAAAAGAATTACCTTTCCCAACACTATTTGGGGAGGTCTCATCAAAAGTAACATGGATGAACTCTGCAACAATAAGTAAGCATTTGTTATAAACTCTATATGCCTTACTAGATAGAGAGTATCCAAGAAAGATACCTTCATCAGTGTTGTACTCTAAAATTTTCCCTCCCATTTTCTCATAGACATCCTCCTAGGGTTCTCAAATGCTCAAGATGGCTCAAGAATTGATCAAGAAAATTCTCCTCCTAAGCAATGGGTCTATAATTAGGGTTTTGAGTTTCTCAATGAAGAGTGGGTCCCAAAGTTCTCAAGTGGTTTCTATGGTTATCCATAGGTCTTTAGCAATGCTCATATCAAGTGTCAAGCATTGCATCACAAGTTTGCTCAGTCAATGATTGAGATGATTGAAAGTCAATTGTATTGGGTAAAAAGTCAATTATGGTCAACATATAGTCAAACTTAAAGATTTTTTATCAACATCAACATTTTGAAGAAACATTCATCTTTGATCAAGGGTTGATCATGATTCCTCAAGAAAAGCCCTCAAATCATCAAAAGTCAAAAGTTGCCAAACTAGGGTTTCCTTAGGAGAAGTCAACTGAACTTTGACCAAGCATAACTTCCACATGCTTCATCAACTTTTACCCAACCAAATCCCATTTTGAAGAAAACTCAATTCTCTACAACTTTGTAACTGTATGTTTAACTCCAAAAAATGCTTCATTTGAGAAATATGAGCCAATAAATTTCAGGTCATTTCAAAAGTCAACAAAAAGAAACTTTTTGTCAAGGCGCCTTATATCAATATAAAGTATCCAAATTAAAAAATGATAAAAAGATATATTGTAGATGACATCTTGAGATTTCCAAAAAGTCCAAGATCATCTTCAAAAGATAAAATTGAGAGAGTTATGACCAGTGCTAGTTGGGAAATTTTGAGAAAATGCATGAAGTACAAAGTGAGCAAACTTGAAGTTTTGGACTAGTGGGCCTAACTTTTTATTTTCAAACATGTTCACAATGTGTTAAAATACCTTTAAATCCATTCACATATTTTTTATGATTTTTATTTCTTTTATTTGAGTTTTTATTCATTTAAATGAAAATTAAATCAAATAAAATATGAAATAATGGCATAAGGCGCATGGGCTTTTGTTTCAATCAAATGGAGGCCCAATATAACTCATGACAACCCATTACAACCATGCCAAAAGCGTATGAGCTCAACAAGGAAAGAAAAATCTCAAAAATGGAAGCTTATAAACATGTTTGATTCTTCTATAGCATGGCCATGATTGCATGAGATTTTTCCATATTTGTTGATTCTTTCCATTCCTCTATATAAGCACAACAAGTCAGATCCAAAGGGACCACGCCTCCTTGCATCTAAAATTGTCAAAAATATCCAAATTATTGTAAGAAACCCTAGAGAATCAAGGTTCTTGTTACAATCCTCCTCATTGCGAAATATCCATTCATTTTGCTTCCAACAACTCCACAAAGTAAGTATGGATCAAACTAGATGATCCAAAACTCCCAAAATCCGCTAGCATGCATCTCCGGTTTCTCAATATCACATGATTTTGAATTTTGTGTTTTATTGTATTTTAAGACAAACTAACTACACAAATATGTTCATAAGATGTCAATGTACAGAAATGATCCATCAAGGGAGTCCCATGATGGCTAGAGAGGGTTTATCCATTTCAATATCGATTTAAGATATTTTTGCTATAGCTACCAAACTAGCATGATTCAGTCCATGAAAATACCTCCATTAGATTCGCAGCCCTTGAATTAGGGGGGTATAGTGTTTTTGGATCACTGATCATGTGTGTTTTGCTGGTTCTAAGGAAGGATGCTACCGAAGAAAACGACCAGAGCTAGGGCTCCGGCCCCTGTCCAGGCAATACATGTTGTTTCATATTATAAAGTTTTTGTCTCATTATATTAACGGATGAAACAACCGTCCTAGCGGTAGAAGCGAACATTGTTAAGGCGTTAGTATACCAGCGCACGAGATCGATCCCTGCCCTTGGTATGTTCATTTTTTCATGTTTTCTTGCTTGCAGATCTAGTACGAGCCAGTCTAGCATGCTCATCATGCGCCTAACTTCCTCACCACTTGATCATCACAAGACCAAATCTAGCGTCCAAGGCTTGCATGCGCACCTTGGAGTCCTTTGGAATCACCCGCGCTGGATCATTTACCACCTTTGGGCTGGATCATTTACCCCCATTTTTACTACTTTAGGCCCATCTCTCCATTTCCTTTTATTTATTTTATTTTAATTTTCTTTCTTTACATAATTAACGTTTTTTTCAAATTAATTAAATTAAATCAATTTTTTAACTTAACCCTTTTTTAATTAAATTAATTAAATTAATATTTTTTTGATTAATTTAAAAAAATTTACTTAACTTCTTTAGGGTTTTCATTATTAAACAGTTCTTTTAATAATCAATTTCTTTTCTAAACTAGAACCAATTAGGTTAGATTAATAACCAATTTTCATTAAAAAGATGATAAAAAAACAAAAACATTATAATAGTTAAAGATTATAATAGTTAATCAGGGTTTACTATTTTCCGATTATTTTAATTGCTAAAGATTGTAATAGTTAATCAAGGTTTACTATTTTCTTTCCCTGTTTTATGATTTTGTACCCCTTCCTTGAAGCATCGTAATAGCATGGGAAATCTATTTTTTGTCTTTACCGCTTTCTTTATTATTATGTAGTAACTAGACATGTATGGAAAGATTTAAAATCAACCATTAGATAACCATAATTGTAAGATAAATGTCTGAAATTAAAACATTATTCACACACGCACCTCTAGGGTAACTCCACTTGTTGCATTCAGATAAAAAACAGTCATGTCCCTCGAACGTGGGACGCTTTAGCAAAGAATATCGGTTAAAAAATATCGTAGTCCTTCGATGAATCTTTGATGATGACTTCGGTAAACAATCTAGTCCCTTCAATAAAATTTCTAGAGCGCCCTACAAGTTGCCTTCATGACTGTAGGATGACCCACACATGTCCCTCAAATATCCAATGATAGGGCTTTCTAATAACTAATGGTAGGATAGAAATATCTAAAGGAGGACGAAAAGAACAAAAGACTTTTGAATGGGTAGATAGCTCGTAGTCGCTTGCTCACAACAAAATTTCAAAATAAAACATTTTTTCACAAACACTTTCTGAAACATTTTCAAAAACGAAACACTTTGTATTTCAAATTCTTGCCGTACTTAGGCATTTTTCAAAATATTTTCAAACAAACACACACTCAAAGCATTTCAAAAAGTAAGCTAGTGATTGAGAGCCCGTAGATAACAATGGTCTTTCCTAATCTTTTCACGCTTTCCTTTATTAGATAAAAGAAAAGTCGGCGACGACTCTTGCTATCCATAACATTTGCGATAAAATGCAAAACCAAAAGTCAGTTCTCCCACCGTATTACCGAACTGGCGACTCTGTTGGGGAAAACTAAAATTGGGGATACCTTTAGAGATAAATCATCTTTATTGCTTTCTTTGTTTGATTTGTATGATTTATTTTTAAAGGATTGTTTAGGTTTATTTCTTGTATAGATCCTATACCTAGATATGGGGAATTTTAGCTAAGTAGCAATAGATCTTGGAAATTATACGGTGTAGACCGATATGGTTAAAGCAATGGCTATGTTAGTGCGACACATTGGTTGGTGTCGGTGTCCCTTGAGCCAGTCAAGGATAATGCTGGGCTGCCATGTGGTGTCATAAAGCACTAACTGACCTTAGAACCTTAGTTGACACAACTTAGCCTTTAGAAAGTAGTGAGATGGTCGGCTTTGCTGCAGAATTAAATTGGTGGATACTCGATGCTACATTCATTAAGGTCATACTCTCGGGATATTTTGGTCGCAAATCAGATGTTGTGCTGAAACAATGCCTGAGAGAAAGATCAGTGACAAGAGATTCTTAGAACCCAATTACTTTTCGTAGGACAGGTCAAGCCAACTAAAACTCAAGAAGGT
This sequence comes from Vicia faba, assembly GCA_948472305.1. Lineage (NCBI taxonomy): Eukaryota > Viridiplantae > Streptophyta > Magnoliopsida > Fabales > Fabaceae > Vicia > Vicia faba. The sequence continues at coordinate 41,328,138 of OX451735.1, forward strand.
ACTTACCTACAAACTCCATGCAAGTTGGAACCTATAGCATTGTATGCTTTGTTTGTGTTTTAATTATATGTTTGAACATAATATCAAGACATCATAACATCATAATACCATACCATATCATTTTCACTAACCATTTCAAGGACCGAGAGATTTATCTTTGTTATTTGTTCTAGGTTATGGCATTAGCTCGTAGAAACACTATTCGGATTAACTTTGTGAGGGTACCTTCTTAGCTTAAGGAGTTAGTATCAAAGGTTCCAGAAAGCTCTCAATTCACTAAGAGGCATGCTTGTCTACTCAGTTTGGTTACCTCAGGTTTTGAAGAAGACATGATTAGTGTTCTATTCCAGTTCTTTGACCTTGCACATCACTGTTTCACCTTTCCATATTATCAGTTGGTGCCCATAATGGAAGAATTCTCTAAGCTACTCGGGGTACCTATTCTTGATCATATACCCTTCACCGGTGTAGAGAAACTTCCAAAGCCTGAGGATATTGCAGCAACCTTACATCTGAAATGGTCCGACATTGTATCTAATTGGGAAGCAAGAAGTGGAATCAAGGGTTTTCTTGCTAAATTTCTGATAGAGAAGGCTTAACTGTTTTTGGATGCTATGAGCTTTCAGGCTTTCGAGGAGATCTTGGCTCTGTTAATCTATGGATTGGCTCTATTCCCTAATTTAGACCAACTCATAGATGTAAACGTTATCAAAATATTTCTTTCTAGTAATCCTGTGTCTATGTTGCTTGGACTCTTATGTGTTGCATACCTTTACTATCCAGGTGGTTTATTTTGCACCTCCCCTAATCAATGATGAAGAATGAGTAGGGTTTGAAGTGGTCTCAAAGGATGACATCGCTCTCTCATTCAAATATCTATTGGTGTTCCCGATCTCAGGAGGATATCACTATCATTGACCATTGTTAGGAATTCCCTAATGTTCCACTCCTTGACATTAGGGGAGGTATTACTTACAACCCTTCTCTAGCTTTACGTCAATTTGGTTATGCTTGAAGAGACAACCCTCATGACATGCTTATCCAGGGTATTGTATTCGATTACGAGAATGATTCTCAAGGTTATCGCTAAAGGTTTATACATGCTTGGGGCATGGTGAACAAGATTGATAGCAAGAGTTTAGGACTGAAGAACTCCATTACTTTGGAGCCCTACCTTAGATGGTGCGATATTATGCTCAAAATATTATAATGCCATGTCCCGCTGTCCTACCAGTAATTATGAAACCTCTTGCTAAAGGAGAGAGTCCTCACACTGTTCTTCATCCAGATATGCCTACTAATCTTAAAGAGCTATAGAAGTCATGGATTCAACTGAAAGAAGAAAGGGAAACCTTTGAGACTCAGTTTTATGCTAGAGAGAATAGGTGTTGGAGCTGACAAAACGACTTCACGAAGAGCAGAGTCTTAATGAATATGTCAACACAAAAAGGAAGCTTCTGTGGGAGACTTGAGTCTTAGGAGTTCATATTTTGTTTTTTTGAAATCTTTTTGTTTTCATTGTAAGCCTAAAAGAAAAGTGTATTTTAAACTTACTAATAAAAGGCTTTGTTTCTGTTTCCTTTTGGTTAACAAATTTAAATCCCAAGGTCCTTGAAAAAATTGCATATAAATATCATGCATCATTACATCACAGGTTTTCTAGATACAGGTTTTCTTATCTACTTAATGTTTCTTTCAGTAAAAGATGGCCCTCGAACAAACTATTAAGGAACTCTAAGCCCAAAACGCTTAATTCCAGGAGACTCTCCTAAGCTTAGCACAAGGACAGAAGGACATGATGGCGCTCATCCCCAAGAAAAACAACACTCAAAAGTCAGTTGCTCTCTTCAATATGGGGAGAAGATTCAAAGGTCCTGTTAAACCATTTCCAACTGTTGATGTCTCCTCTGATGAAGACAACAACCAAGAAGAAGATGGTAGGAGTGTCAGGGCTGAGGGTGGAAACAAACAAGGCTTTGGGAAGATTCCTGAAGACGAAGACTATTCCGATGAACAATACCCTCCTGCAGATGATAAGTACAAGCAGTTGGAGGACCGACTTAAGTCCATGGAAATCAACAAAGTGCATGGACTGGACTTTTAGGAGCTGGGTCTTATCCCTGATGTGGTTATCCCTCACAAGTTCAACTTCCCAACATTTGAAAAATATGATGGTGTCTCATGTCCCAAGCTTAATCTCATATCTTATGTTCGGAAGATCCAACCCCACACCGCTGACAGGAAGTTGTGGGTCCATTACTTTCAGGAAAGCTTGTCTGTTACTTAACTCGAATGGTTCTATCAGCTGGAAGGAACCAATATTCGTACTTGGGAAGATTTGGCTGATACTTTTTACAAGTAGTATTAATATAATGCTAACCTTGCACCGACTCAAGTGCAATTGCAAAACATGTCTATGGGCTCGAATGAAGGGTTCAAGGATTATGCACAAAAATGGAGACACTTAGCTGGAAGGGTGCAACCCCCCTTGTCTGACCGGGAGCTGGTTGATATGTTCATGGGAACTCTAACATGCCCATTCTTTAATCTTCTAATTAGGATTTTGTCATCTGGTTTTACTAAGCCGATTCTGACTGGAGAACAAGTTTAAAGTCGTATCAAGAGAGGAAAGATTCGATTGGCCGCATCTTCTAGTGTTGTAAAAAAGACACTCAATAACAAGAAGGAAACCAATGCTGTTTATGGCCAGAAAGGTTGTGGTAAGAATGATTGCAATCAGTCTGTGGGGGAGGTGTTGATCTCTAATCTGGCGCTTGTTCAACAATAACAACAGGGCAATCAGCGTAGGTCAGACGCTCCGAGGAGGCAGTTTACCAATATTAGTATGCCATTGTCTCAGGCAGTATAACATCTGGTGAAAGTGGAATCAATCACATTGAGGGATCCTCTTTAGAATCCCAACACCTCCTCTCCTTGTTTCAATCCGAATGTGAAGTGCGCCAACCATTCCAACAGTCCCGGGCACGACACCAACAACTAATGGGCTCTGAAAAATAAAATTTAGGACATGATAGACAACAAGGAAATTGGATTCGATCCTTCGCAGACTTCGAACGTGATTATTGCACCTATGCCGAAGCATGGTTTTGTACCCCAAAATTTTCCCTCACATTTTTTCAAAGCATTCATTCAAGGCTCTTAAAATAGTCAAGACACTTAAGGGTTGACTAGTCAAGATGCTCCTCCTAAGCCAAAAGCCTACAACTAGGGTCTGGAGTTTCTCAAGGAAATTTGGTTTGCAAATGTCTCAAGTGGCTTCCATGGTTCTTCCAAGGTCCTTAACAAGGCTCGTGTCATGTTTCAAGCCCTACATCACAAGTTTGCTTAGTCAATGACTCAAATGATTGAAAATCAACTATATTGGTCAAAAAGTCAATTATGGTCAACATACAGTCAAACTTTAAGATTTTTGGTCCATCAACATTTTGAAGTAATATACATCATTTTATCAAGGATTGATCATGATTCCTCAAGGAAATTCCTCAGATCATCAAAAGTCAAAAATTGCCAAATTAGGATTTCCTTTAGAGAAGTCAACTAAAATTTGACCAGGCATAACTTTCACATACTCCATCAAATTTTACCCAACAAAACCCCTTTTTGAAGAAACTTCAATTCTCTACAACTTTTCCTTCATTCTCAAGTCTAAAAAATGCTTCATTTGGAAGATATGACCTAATACATTATAGGTCATTTTCAAAAGTCAATAAAAGACACTTTTTGTCAAGGCAACTTACATCAAGTTAAAGTCTTCAAAAGCAAAAATAATAAACAGAGATTGTAGAGGACATCTTGGGCTTTCTAAACGTCCAATATCATCTTCAAAATATGAAAATTGAGCAGCTTATGAGTTGCATAATTTGGGGAATTTTGAAGAAATTCTTGAAGTGCAAATTGAGCAAAATTGCAATTTTGAACCAATGAACCTAGTTTTTGATGTTCAAACATGTTCATAACATCTTAGAGGACCTCTAAATTCATTTATATATGGATTCGATTTTTATTCATATTTATCTTGATTTTATTTAATTTAAAATCAAATAAATTGAATAAAAATACCAAGAAATCATGGGCTAGTGCATATGGGCTTGACTTGATAAATTATAAGGCCCAATATTTAGTGAAAGACACAAACAAAATGTCTAGGTTCATGCAGCATCAAGAATGGCATGAAATGTCTCATTTTTGGTAAATTCTTAATGTGTTTTATTCTTGTCTCAAAGGCCATCAAAGCTTGATTCTTTACTATGTTTGTTCACCTCCTCTCTTCCCTCTATAAATACACAACATTACAAGCACAAAGGACCACAAAATTTCTACATGCAAAAGCTCTCCAAAAGCTCTCTAAAAATCAATGAATGGGTGCAAGTCATATCTCATAGTTCCAACCACTCTCGATCGAAACCAAGCCTCAAGCCATCCTCCTGAAGTCCCCGGGAGTTTTTACATGGCCCAAGATCAGTCCATCACAAGCCTAAAACGCGCCCATTTGATAAAACCTGTTTGGTATAGTTTAAAATTTCGAATCTCAAGTTTTAATCACATTTCATGGCATGCTAACATTTGTTTGAGTTTATATGAATCTATAGATTAGGTATGAGTGGGACCAAATATGCGCATCATGCACCTCCAGTTCCTGACCACCAGATTTCATTAGGCTAGATCCAAAGCCACAAAGGTGCGTCCCCATGATGAACCCCAAGAAGCATCCCTGATTGGATCTCCAGGCGCCTGGGCCCTATTGCTAATGGGCCTGGGAATTTTTCTCTATTTCACAACCTCTAACTACTTTTTGCAGTGCCTGGCCTATTTTTTTCTTCTTTTTTCGTTGTTTTATTTATTTAATTTTCTTTAAATATTTTTTTCCTTTATATGAACATAAAAAAAATCATAAAATCATAAAATAAAAAAAATCATAAAATCATAAAATAAAAAAAATAGTAGATTTAATTTTTATTAATTATATTAATCAATCATTTAATCACTTTTTTTTATTAATTAACTAATTAGAATTAGGTTCTCATAATTTAACTATTTTTCTAAACAAAAATTAAAAACAAAAAAAAACATTTTTCCACTTAGAATTTTTTAGGATTTTTACATGTTTCCCTTTTCTCGTGCGTGCACTTGTTTGTTATTTCGTATTATTAATTTCATGAATTATGTAACTGTACAAGGTACATAATAGTTTAAATAAGGACCTTTTACTTTTTATTTCCCCTATTTTTGGTTTGTAATTCCCCTATCCCGAAACGATGTAATAGCGTAGATTATTTTCCGCACTTGTATATATTTAACTGTTATATGTATGCTATTAGGCTTGTATGGAAATACTAAAAGCAAACGCTAGATAACTTAATTTCAAGACAAATAACTGAAAAATGACACACTTTACACACGTGCACCTCTAAGGTACCTCCACTTGTTGCCTTCAGAAAAATAACAGTCATGTCCCTCGAATGTGGGACGTTTTAGCAAAGACCCTTCGGTTAAAAGATTGTAGTCCCTCGATGAACATTTCCACGTTGTGTCGGTAAATGATATTAAAACCTTATGGTAATTGCTAAAGTATCTTACGAGTTTCCTTCATGACTGTATCTTACGAGTTGCCTTCATGACCTTATGGTAATTGCTAAAGCACTGCCAAAAGGAAAAAAAGGAAAAGAACAAAGACCGTTTGAGTAGGTAGACCAGTTATAGTCGCTTGATCACAAAAACCAACAAAACAATTTTTCCCACACATACACTCTCTTTTCAAAATATTTTCAAAGACAAAAACAATTTGTATACGTTCTCAAAGATACGAGAAACATTACAATTCGTCGCACTAAGGCATCTTTTCAAAAAATATTTTCAAATGCAGTTACACCAAAAAGCATTTTCAAAGTGAGATAGCAACTAAGAGCTTGTAGATAACTACAGATGGAAAGGGTGCTAACACCTTCCCTTTCCATAACCTACCCCCTTTACTCAGAAAAATTCTCGAAAGGTCTTTCCTGTTCTTTTAACCCTTTTCCTTTGTTGAATAAAAGAAAAGTCGGTGGCGACTCTTGCTAACCACAACATTTATGATGAAATGAAAAACCAGTAAAGTCAGTTCTCCCACCATATTACCGAACTGGCGACTCTGCTCGGGAAATGCTAAACTAAAGTGGGATTACCTAAGTGCTAGATCATATTTATAATTCTTTCCTTATTTGATTTGTTTGCTTTACCTTTCGGGTTTATGTTTGGGTTATTTATAAAGATCCTATACCAGAATATGGGGAACTTTTAGGTAAGCAGCAATAGATCGTGGAGATTGTACGTCATAGAATGATATGGTTGAAGCGATGGTTGCGTTACTGTGACACATTTGTTGGTACCAGTATCCTTTGTGTTGAATCAAGGAGAATACGGGGCCATTGTGTTGTGTCATAAAGCACTAAAGGACCTTAGAACCTTAGTTGAACAAACCTGGCCATTAGAAAGTAGTGAGATAGCCAGCTTCGGTGCAAAACTGAGGAATGGTTGATACTCGATACTACATTCATTGATATCGGATTTTCGGGATATTTTGGCCGCGAGAAAAGATCGCTTGAGCTGAAACAAAGCCCGATGAAGAAAGATAAATGATATTGAGATTCCTTAGAACCCAATTACTTCTTTTAGAACAGGTTGAACCAACTAAACTTCAAGAGGGTACTCACCTACAAACTCTATGCAAGCCTGAAACTAAGGCTACTTGTGTGATTTGTTTTCTTTCATTATCTAACAACTTGAACTCCTTGTAGGGTTTTGTTTATATTCATTATATAACAATGTGAATTCCTTGTAGGACTTGTTTGTAGTCATTATCTAATAACCTGGATTTCTTGCAAGACTTACTTGTTTACGTCACCTTGCACTTTCTCTTGGTGCATATCATACACATCGTGACATCAAGCCATAACATTTCGTTAACCATTTCAAGGATCTCAAAGGGCCTGTGATGCAGGTTATAATGAACCAGACGTCTAGCAAGGGGCAAGGGGATTTATTTTCCTCTAGCCAATGTCGTTAAAGCATGATGTCTTGAGTCAGAGGCTATGACCCACTCGTCATGGTGAGCTTGATTCTCATAGAAGGATATTCAATGATACGAAGTTCTTCGATCAAAGTTGCAATCAGAATTCAAAAATTTTCTTGTGTTTACCCCGCAAGATCCTTGAAAACATTGCATGCATGTCATTACATAATAGGTATTCTCAAGACAGGTTTCTCATTTTCTCGATGTTTTTTTCAGCAAGGAAAATAGCTCTCGAACGGGAACGACAGAAATCTCCAAGCTCAAGATGTTCAGTTCAAGGAAATGTTCCTGAATCTATCTAAGGGGCAAGAAGAATTGAAAACACTCCTCGCTAGAAACATGGCAAAGAAAAATCCTGATGACAACAAGGATGACTAGTTGGAACAACTAAAAGCTGAGATGGAAAGGATGAGAATCCAGATGAATAGTCATATGGCTCTTATCCAAAATTTAGCTCGAGGATAAGAAGAGTTGAGGATTCTCATCAACAAGCTTCATTAGGACAAATACGATTGTCTGGGGAAAACTGCTAGAATTTGGGGTCTAATCAATGATCAACCTCTATTGGCAGGAAGGGAATCGGTTGATACGTTCATGTGGGAACATGTTGAAAATAAACTCACAAGCAGCGAAATTCAGGGGACAACATCATACAATGGAAAGAAGGAGTCCAGTACCGTGTACCACCAGAAGGATCGTAATAAGAGTGATCTCAACCAATCTGTGGGGGCAGTACGGATCTTTAATCCAGCACCGGTGCAATAACAACGACAAGGAAATCAGCGTAAGCAGGAAACACTCAAATGAAATTCACCAAAATCAACATGTCCTTGGCTCGAGTATTGCAACACATGTTGAGGATAGAGTTAATTACGCTGAAGGATCCTCCTCAGAATCCCAACACCTCCTCTCCTCGGTACAATCATCATGTGTGATGCACTTATCATTCCAATAGTCCTGGGAATGACACTAATAGTTGTTGGGCATTGAAAAATAAGATCCAAGACTTGATCGACGAAGGAGTGCTGGAGTTCACACAAGATGGTCCAATTGAATTCTTTTACAATCCCTCAAAGGCACACCATCTGAAGTGACAAGTTCAGACAGAGAGACTTTTTGTTCATTAGAATTTTCAAATTATAATTTCTTTTGATTACTTCAAAAACTTATTTTATATCAAACTTTATTATTCCATTAATGCATTGCATATTTTTGTTTTGAATTAATCCATTCATTTTCAATATACTGAAACCATTTTTTACTTCCTTTTTGTGATATTCAACTCTCGATAAAAAGATATAAGCCTTTAGAGAGAGGATTACGAAAACAATACCATAATCTCATGCAATATGCTTTTGAACAAACCTTGCTGAAGATGTACATGCGTTGTTTCAAATCCAAAACAGTGGAGTTATAAGGAAGATAATCCCTAGTTAACCCCTTTGATCCTAAGAAGTAGGAGTTTTCCTTTTCACGCGAATTGAAATCTTTAATCATAACCTGGGGCAGGGTAGTTTCTCAGTTAATTCAAATGTGCATTCAGTCGCAAGCTCTACTTTCATACACGACGAATAGTGTCGAAGATACTCTTCTAAATTAAAAGAAAATGATGGTTCCCCGTAACCACTAAAACAGGCAGTCATTATTTTTCAAAAGAAAAGCCCATTAAGTGAAAACCTATGAAGGAGACTTAATAAAAAAATAGGGGAATCCCGCCTACTGTAATCACAAAAGAAACAGTTCAGGAAAAAGGTAGGGATGATAAAATATATAAAAAGAGCTCGCTACAAATCCTCAACAAAATAAAAAATGTTACAAAAAAAATGACTGCCTTCTCAAATAAACTTTCGGTATCCGAACCATCACTGGAATATCAGGGCAAAGATTCCAGACTCAATTGGGATCGAAACGCACAATTAACTAAGTATAGGACTGAAGAATATCACAAAGAACGGGTTGGGTACAAATAAAGTTTGAGCCTTTATCCTTTGTTTCTTAAATCGTGAACCAGACCAAGTTACTACCTTTAAAAGTCCTAGCTGAAGCATGGGTTAGTTCGAAAGCATACTGTTACAAAAGGTATCCTGAATCCTGTAAGGTTTACTATAAATCCTGAGTTGAATTCATATTCTTACAAAATTCTGTTTGTTTACTAAAAATGAATTTTCAAAACATCAAGGCAGACATAAGCTTTGCATTTTTAAAAATGCCATTGTTTGTATATGACTAATTGTTCGATAGTAGAGAAATTCACACAATGGATATTCAATGAACGGAAATCCTCTCAATGAACAAAATCACCTCAGATGAAAAGACATTTCCAGTAACAGGCCTTTCATAATCCAGGGGCATGACATGGTGTCTAACTGATCTAGGGCAGTCAAGTCAAGATTCAAAGAATCTCTCAAAAGTGCGAATAGCCAGGGCAGATCTCCATCTGAATCACTTGAGGCATTAAACATGAGTTCCAACAAAGTGCCATGTATGATCAAGCTAAAGTTTTCTGGAAGTGCTACAACACTTACTACTATGGGCAGTGATTCTCCACACCCTCTGAACACAGACATAGTCGAAAAATACTACGCATGAAAAAAGACCCTCTAGGTTGTCTGGCCTAGGAAAAAATAAGGGCATCCCGGTGAACCAAAAGAGTTCGGGAAAAATTAGAGATATATAATTAAAACTATACACCCGAAAAGTCAAAAACCTGAAAAGGCGGCTTGGGCAAAAAAGGGTATCCCGGTAGACTGAAAATCTGAAAGGACAGTCCAAGCAAAAGTTAGGGATTAAAGCGTACGACTATGTCCCGTCATCTCGTCACTTGTCTATCAGTAAAAGACTTATTGCCCTGATCAGCATCCACCAAGGGCTCTAGGATTAGAAGTATGTTCAAGTCTCCACGGATCCCCACAGAGCTACTTCCATGACATTATCCCCATAGAGTAATCTTCACAAGTTCATACATTCCCCACAATTGCCACGACAAATCACTTAGGATGATAAAGGATTATGATTTTCTCCCCAGAAATATCACCAACCTACGGAGTTCCACTCAGTACAGTTCATGGAGTTTCTCTTTCCCAGCTGAGCTTGTTTCTCCAAGGTTATAAAACCCCCTTTTAGACTTTTGTTCTCTAGTAGAGTTCATTTCTTTAACAAGGGTGTTTCCTTAACAAGAGTATTTCCCTAACATGGTTTATTTATCCAACAATTTATCATCTTTTAGATACAGTTCAGATACAATCTATATATAGATTCATTTGGACACTCATTCTAGATTCTCTTCTAGATACAGTGCAGATACTATCAAGATACATATTCTTTCTGAAACTCATTCCAGATCCATTTCTAGATATAGTGCAGATACAATCAAGATACATATTCATTATGACACTCATTCCATATCCATTTCTAGATACAGTTGAGATACAATCAAGATATAGATTCATTCTGACACTCATTATAGATTCTCTTCTAGATACAGTTCAGGTATAATCTATATATAGATTCATTATGTACCTCATTCTAGGCTCTCTTCTAGATACCGTGAAAATACAATCAAGATACTGATTCATTCTAACACTCATTCCAGATCCATTTCTAGATACAATCAAGATACGTATTCATTCTGACACTCATTCCAGATCTATTTCTAGATACAATGAAGATACAATCAAGATACAGATTCATTATGACACTCATTCAAGATCCATTTCTAGATACAATGCAAATACCATCAAGATACAGATTCATTCTGACACTCATTCTAGATCTATTTCTAGATACAATTCAGATACAATCTAGATATAGATTCATTCTAACACTCATTCTAGATTCTCTTCTAGATACAGTTCAGATATAATCTAGGTATAAATTCATTCTGACACTCATTCCAGATTTCTCTTCCAGATACAGTTCATATATGATCAAGATACAAATTCATCCTGATACTCATTCAGTATATCTTTCAAATACGGCTCAGATACAGTCAAAATATGGATATCATTTTGATACCCATTCAATACATCTTCAGATATAATCAAGGCATAGATTTATTCTGACACTCCCTAGCTTAGGTATTCTTTTACCATAAATCACAAGCTAAAATCCTCTCCCCAGTGAAGTTGTCACTATTCCCAGAGATTGGCTAATGAATCTAAAATCGGGTCAGATATCAAACAACTTTATCCTCCTCGGACAAGCCAGAAGGTTGTCCACCTCTTTTATCCCTAGTCAGGGTATAAATTCCCCAATAGAGCAATAAACAACCAATGTTCTTGAATTCTTCTCCCCAAGCATGATAATACTCTCTAACTGAGTTTCCTAAAACAAAGAGCAAAAAATCAATGTTCCCCAACGGAGTTTTCTCAAAACAGCAAGTAGGAATTCCCAACAGAAATAATCCCCGAAAGATTGAAGATTACACATATTCTTCATCCCCAACGACAGTCAGGGATTTATTTTAACAAGACTAAGAAGCTTCTCAATTTCAAATGCACTTCAACAACATTCCACATTCATACGTCATTTACAAAATATTATAGCATATGCATAAGAAACGCATATATCACAATCTCATTTATTTTGAGAGCATCATTATGCAATGAATTTCATACATCATGAAATTGCATAAAACTAACTCTTTACCTTTTCAGGAAAGATCAGTCAACAAATAAACATCATCAACCTCTAATATGGCCTGATAGTCTTTCCAAAGTCTACATCTGACAAAGAGCTATTTCAGCAGTTTCCTCATAAAGTCATTCTCGAAAGACCTCTTCTGGTTTGGGTTCATCTCTTCCAGTTAATAACAGACGAAAGACCTCTTCTGGTACAAATTTATTCTTCCAGTTAATAACCGGCAAAAGACCTCTTCTGGTATGGGTTTATCTCTTCCGGTTAATAACAGGCGGAAGACCTCTTCTGGCATGGGTTCATCTCTTCTAGTTAATGACATGTGAAAGACCTCTTCTGGTACATACTTATTCTTCAAGTTCATAATATGCGAAAGACCTCTTCTGGTATGGGTTCATCTCTTCTAGTTAATGACAGGTGAAAGACCTCTTCTGGTATAGGTTCATCTCTTCTAGTTAATAACAGGCGAAATACCTCTTTTGGTATGGATTTATTCTTCCAGTTAATAGCTGGCGAAAGACCACTTCTGGTATGGATTTATTCTTCCAGTTAATAATAGGTGCAAGACCTCTTCTGGTATGGATTTATTCTGCCAGTTAATAAAAGGCGAAAGAACTCTTCTGGTATGGATTTATTCTTCCAGTTAATAACAGGCGAAAGACCTCTTCTGGTATGGATTTATTCATCCAATTAATAACAGGCGAAAGACGTCTTCTGGTATAGATTTACTCTTCCATTTAATGACACGAGAAAGACCTCTTCTGGTATGGGTTCATCTATTCTAGTTAAATACAGGCGAAAGACCTCTTCTGGAACGATTTATTCTTCCAATAAATAACAGGAAAAAGACGTCTTGTGGTATAAGTTTATCTCTTACAGTTAATAATAGGTGAAATACCTCTTCTGGTATGGGTTCATCTCTTCCAGTTAATAACAAGCGAAAAACCACTTCTGGTATGGGTTCATCTTTCTAGTTAGTAACAGGTGAAAGAGCTCTTCTGGTATGGGTTCATCTCATCCAGTTAATAACAGGCGAAAGGCATCCTCTGGTGTGGGTTCATCTCTTCCAGTTAATAACAGGAGAAAGACCTCTTTTGGTATGTATTTATTCTTCCAGTTAATAACAAACGAAAGACCTCTTCTGGTATTGATTAATTCATCCAGTTAATAACAGGCGAAAGACCTCTTCTGGTATGGATTAATTCTTCCAGTTAATAAAAGGAGAAAGACCTCTTATGGTATGGATTTATTCTTCCAATTAATAACAAGCAAAAGACCTTATTTGGTATGGATTTATTCTTCCAATTAATAACATGCGAAAGACCTCTTCTGATGTGGATTTATTCTTCCAGTTAATAACAGGCAAAAGACCTCTTCTTGAATGGGTTCATCTCTTCTAGTTAATAGCAGGGGAAAGATATATTCTGGTATAGGTTCATCTCTTCTAGTTTACAATAAGCGAAAGACCTCTTCTGGTATGGGTTCATATCATCCAATTAATAACAGGCGAAAGACCCCTTCTGGTATGGATTTATTCTTCCAGTTAATAACAGGAGAAAGACCTCTTCTGGCATGGATTTATTCTTCTAGTTAATCACATGTGAAATACCTCTTCGAGTATGGATTTATTCTTCCAGTTAATAACAGGAGAAAGAACTCTTCTAGTATGGATTTATTCTTCCAGTTAATAACATGCGAAAGACCTCTTCTGGTATGGATTTATTCTTCCAGTTAATAACAGGCGAAAGACCTCTTTTAGTATGGATTTAATCTTCCAGGTGATAACATGCGAAAGATCTCTTCTTGTGTGGATTTATCCTTCCAATTAATAACAGGAGAAAAACCTCTTCTGTGTAGATTTATTCTTCCAGCTAATAACAGGAGAAAAACCTCTTCTTGTATGGGTTCATCTCTTCAGGTTAATAACAGACGAAATACCTCTTCTGGTATAGGTTCATCTCTTTTAGTTAATAACAGGAGAAAGACCTCTTCTGGTATGGATTTATTCTTCCAGTTAATAACAGGCCAAATAACTCTTCTAGTATGGATTTATTCTTCCAGTTAATAACAGGCAAAAGACCTCTTCTGGTATGGATTTATTCTTCCCGTTAAGAATAGGCTAAAGACCTCTTCTTGTATGGGTTCATCTCTTCTAGCTAATAACATGCGAAAGATCTCTTCTGGTATATGTTCATCTCTTCTAGTTAATAACAAGCGAAAGACCTCTTTTGGTATGGGTTCATATCTTCCAGTTAATAACAGGCGAAAGACCTCTTCTGGTATGGATTTATTCTTCCCGTTAATAACATGCGAAATACTTCTTCTAGTATGGATTTATTCTTCCAGTTAATAACAGGTGAAAGACCTCTCCGGGTATGGATTTATTCTTCCAGTTAATAACATGTGAAAGAACTCTTCTAGTACAGATTTATTCTTACAGTTAATAACATGCGAAAGACCTCTTCTGGTATGGATTTATTCTTCCAGATATTAATAGGTGAAATACCTCTTCCGATATGGATTTACTCTTCCAATTAATGTCACGAGAAAGACCTCTTCTTGTATGGGTTCATCTATTCCAGTTAATAGTAGGCGAAAGCCTTTCCTGTTATGAATTTATTCTTTCAGTAAATAACAGGAAAAAGACATCTTCTGGTATGGGTTTATCTCTACCAGTTAATAACAGGTGAAATCCCTCTTCTGGTATTGATTAATTCTTCCAGTTAATAACAAACGAAAGACCTCTTCTGATATGGATTAATTCTTCTAGTTAATAAAAGGAGAAAGACCTCTTATGGTATGGATTTATTCATCCAATTAATAACAAGCGAAATACCTTATTTGGTATGGATTTATTCTTCCAATTAATAACATGCGAAAGACCTCTTCTGGTGTGGATTTACTCTTCCAGTTAATAACAGGCAAAAGACCTCTTCTTGTAAGGGTTCATCTCTTCTAGTTAATAACAGGCGAAAGATCTCTTCTGGTATAGGTTCATCTATTCTAGTTTATAATAAGCGAAAGACCTCTTCTGGTATGGGTCCATATCATCCAGTTAATAACAGGCGAAAGACCTATTCTGGTATGGATTTATTCTTCCAGTTAATAACAGGAGAAAGACCTCTTCTGGTATGGATTTATTCTTCTAGTTAATAACAGGTGAAAGACCTCTTCCGGTATGGATTTATTCTCCCAGTTAATAACAGGAGAAAGAACTCTTCTGGTATGGATTTTTTCTTTCAGTTAGTAACATGCGAAAGACCTCTTCTGGTATGGATTTATTCTTCGAGTTAATAACAGGCGAAAGACCTCTTTTAGTATGGATTTATTCTTCCAAGTGATAAAAGGTGAAAGATCTCTTCTGGTGTGGATTTATCCTTCCAGTTAATAACAGAAGAAAGACCTCTTCTGGTATGGTTTCATCTCTTTCAGTTAATGACAGGCGAAAGACCTCTTCTGTGTGAATTTATTCTTCCCGTTAATAACAGGCGAAAGACCTCTTCTTGTATTGGTTCATCACTTCAAGTCAATAACAGACGAAAGACCTCTTCTGGTATAGGCTCATCTCTTCTAGTTAATAATAGGCGAAATACCTCTTCTGGTATGGGTTCATCTCTTCCAGTTAATAACAGGCGAAAGACCTCTTCTGGTATGGATTTATGCTTCCAGTTAATAGCAGGCAAAATACCACTTCTGGTATGGATTTATTCTTCCAGTTAATAATAGGTGAAAGACCTCATCTGGTATGAATTTATTCTCCCAGTTAATAACAGGCCAAAGAACTCTTCTGGTATGGATTTATTCTTCCAGTTAATAAAAGGCAAAAGACCTCTTCTGGTATGGATTTATTCTTCCAGTTAATAATAGGCGAAATACCTCTTTTGGTATAGGTTCATCTCTTCTAGTTAATAACAAGCGAAAGACCTCTTATGGTATGGGTTCATATCTTCCAGTTAATAACCGGCGAAAGACCTCTTTTGGTATGGGTTCATATCTTCCAGTTAATAATAGGCAAAAGACCTCTTCTGGTATGGATTTATTCTTCCAGTTAATAACAAGTGAAATACCTCTTCGGGTATGGATTTATTCTTCCAGTTAATATCATGCGAAAGAACTCTTCTGGTATGGGTTCATCTCATCCAGTTAATAAGAGGCGAAAGACATCTTCTGGTGTGGGTTCATCTCTTCCAGTTAATAACATTCGAAAGACCTCTTCTGGTATGTATTTATTCTTCCAGTTAATAACAAACGAAAGACCTCTTCTGGTATTGATTAATTCTTCCAGTTAATAACAGGCGAAAGACCTCTTCTAGTATGGATTAATTCTTCCAGGTAATAAAAGGTGAAATACCTCTTTTTGTATGGATTTATTCTTCCAGTTAATAACAAGCGACATACCTCTTTTGGTATGGATTTATTCTTCTAATTAATAACATGCGAAAGACCTCTTCTGGTGTGGATTTATTCTTCCAGTTAATAACAGGAGAAAGACCTCTTCTTGTATGGGTTCATCTCTTCCAGTTAATAACAGGCGAAAAACCTATTCTAGTATAGGTTCATATCTTCTAGTTAATAACGAGCGAAAGACCTCTTCTGGTATGGGTTCATATCTTCCAGTTAATAATAGACGAAAGACCTCTTCTGGTATGGATTTATTCTTCCAGTTAATAACATGTGAAATACTTCTTCTAGTATGAAGTTATTCTTCCAGTTAATAACAAGTGAAAGACCTCTTCGGGTATGGATTTATTCTTCCCATTAATAACATGTGAAAGAACTCTTCTGGTACGGATTTATTCTTCCAGTTAATAACATGGGAAAGACCTCTTCTGGTATGGATTTATTCTTCCAGATAATAATAGGTGAAATACCTCTTCCGGTATGGATTTACTCTTCCAATTAATGTCACGAGAAAGACCTCTTCTGGTATGGGTTCATCTATTCCAGTTAATAGCAGGCGAAAGCCTTTTCTATTACCAATTTATTCTTTCAGTAAATAACAGGCAAAAGAAGTTTTCTGGTATGGGTTTATCTCTACCAGTTAATAACATGTGAAAGACCTCTTCTGGTATGGGTTCATCTCTTCTAGTTAATGACAGGCGAAAGACCTCTTATGGTACAGACTTATTCTTCCAGTTAATAACAGGCGAAAGACCTCTTCTAGTATGGGTTCATCTCTTGCACTTAATAACAGGAGAAAGACCTCTTCTCCTATGGGTTCATCTCTTCCAGTTAATAACAGGCGAAAGACCTCTTATGGTATGGTTAATCTCTTCCAGTTAATAACAGGCGAAAGACCTCTTCTAGTATGGGTTCATCTCTTCTAGTAAATAATAGGCGAAATACCTCTTCTGGTATGGGTTCATCTCTTCTAGTTAATAACAGGCAAAAGACCTCTTCTAGTATGGGTCCATCTCTTCCAGTTAATAACAGGCGAAGGACCTTTTCTATTATGGGTTCATCTTTTCCAGTTAATAACAGGCGAAAGACCTCTTATGGTATGGATTTATTCTTCCAGTTAATTATAGCTGAAAGATCTCATCTGGAAGATTTATTTTCTCTAGTTAATAACAGGCAAAAGACCTTTCTTTGGTTTAGTTAAATCGACCCTAAGATTTTTCTGATTCGTCTCCAGTTAAAGATAATTCAAGACCTATGTTATTTTAATTTAAATCGACCAATGATTTATCTTGATTCGTTTCCAAGTAGACTTTTCCTCCAGTTAAGTTAAGTCGGCTCCAAGATCTTTCTGATTCTTATCCAATTGAAGTCAACAAATACTTTGGATGGAATCTATAAGCCCATCTCCGATGACTCTTCCTCACGTCTCCATATATAAGCCCATTCCTCGGTATACAAAACCAACGACACTACTTCTGTCAAAAGTGAGTGCAAATTTCTGGACACTTAGGTGTTCAATCTTCTTTTACCTTCAAGTCACGAATGGTGGACAAGCCAATCTAACTCTTCAGTGTTAAGAAGATTGTACAGGGGCAACTGTTGTACCCCAAAATTTGCCCTCTCATTTTTTTCAAAGAGTTATGAAATTCTAGTACAGCAGACTCAGATGCCCTATAAGGATGTCGAGACATATGATCTGACATAACAAACCGGCAAGATAAAACAGTACTGGAAAAAATAAAGAACACACCAGAATTGTTTACCCAGTTCAATGTACAACAACACCTACTCTAGGGGCTACCAAGCCAAGAATGAAGTCCACTACCAGCAGTATCAATTTGCAGACCCTACAACCAACACTCTCGTTGACGATCTACACACTTAATCACTACCTAATAACCCTTCCACCTAGGTCCACCATAGATATGAAATATCCCTATTCCACTGTGTTGTACCCCAAAATTTTCCCTCTCACTTATCATGAATTTGCTTACAAGATCTCCTTGGGCTCAAGAATGCACTAGGGCTTAATCAGCTCAAGAAATCTCCTTAAACATTGATGACTAAAATTAGGGTTTGAATTTTCACAAGGATTTTGAACTTCCAATGTCCCATGTGACTTTTATGGATCATCATGGACCCCCAATATTAATCATGCCAACTTTGAAGCCTTAAATCACATTTTTGCTCAGTCAATTGAGCAGTTGACCTAAAAACTAGTTGTATTGGGAAAAAAGTCAACCATGGCCAATTTACAATCAAACTTCATAATCTTTTGTCCATATCAACATTATAAACTCATATGTATCATTTAATCAAGTTTGGGCCACAATTCCCCAGGAAATTTGAACAATTCATCAAAAGGGCAAAATGGTCAAAATTAGGGTTTTGACTAGGAAAGGGCAATTTCCGATTTTTGACCTAGCAAATGGTCAGTTAGTTTAAGGCATGATCAAAAGTCAACTGTATACTGAAAAGTCAAACTTTGAGTTTTTGGTCAAATTCAAGTGCCAAAGATCATAATTCATGAAAACATGTCAAAATATAAAACTTATTCATCAAGAAATAAAAAAGTCAAGATTTCATTTTGAAAAGTCAAAGTTTTCAAACTTAGAAATGTTTCTAAGTGTTGAAAACTTCATGTTTTTTCACAACTTTGAGCCAATTTTTCACCATGATGCTAGATAATTCAAGAGAAACTTCCAACATGAAAGTCGTATATCTCCATGAAATCTACAACTTGTCTTGATACAACTCCTTCGAAAAATGCTTGGATCTCAAGTTATAATTTTATGAGCATGTGGTCATGAAACTAAACACTTAGTGAAATTTTGCCCTAATTTGGTCAGGATTTTGACCCAACTTCATGACACTTTTTCATATAGTTCCAAGGGGAATCTTCAAAAGCAATTCCATGATGGGTTGTAGAGCACATTGCAAGCTTTCCAAAATGTCCAAGAACTCCTTGAGATCATTCTTGAGTAGGGAGAATCGAAGAGATGAAGTTGGTGTTTTGTCACTTGAATTACAAGGCATTTTGTGATGAACAAGAATCCAATTTCAAACCTATGCTGCACAATCTTGTTTTGCAGGCTTCTAAACCTCAAGATCTCTCCATAATCAGAAGATTACACTTGCTTTTGAGCTATTATCCAAGTGTTCCAAGCATTGTCCAAGCCAATTTTCCATTTTTGGAAGAAAGTTACCATTCCATTCTTGAAAAGTTGCTTTAATCTCAAAGTCAACTTGTATTGAGCTTCTAACTTGTTCTTTCTGCACACACAACCCCTATAATCCAAAATCAAGGTGTCTAAGACTTGAAGAAGCTCAGGACATGCTTGTACAACATTTGAGATTTGTCATTTCACTTTTCTTCAAAAGTAAGTTATAGAGCCATAACCCTATAACTCAGAAGCCTGGAGTGATTTTGTGCTCTAATCTTTTCCATACAAATTAACAAGTTTATTGACAGCTAAGGCATGATTTCAAGCATCCTAAAACTCTCCCAAACACCCTTGTTGCACAAGACTGCTCAACTTGACAGTTTTGAGCAAAAACTCTCGATCTCCATTTCCACTCGTGTGTTTTGATTCTTAATCATTCAAACACCTTACATACATCATAGACAAGTGATCCAAGCCCATGTTTCAAGACTGTAACCCCTCCATCACTATTCACCATTTTCAAAAATTAAGCTTGTTGGTTGACTTGAGTAGGGAGATTCAGGGACATTCAAAACAAAGTAAGAGTTGGAATACACTCAAGGAGGTCCAGTCAAGCTAAGAAGATTCTTAGGACACTTCAAAGCATGCTCAAACTCCATACACAAATCCATCAGCAAGAGGTAAATTTTCTAACTTCAATATCTTGATATAAGCATCCTCTGTGCATACATTTTGAAGTAAAAATGTAGATATCATTGCTCTAAAGCTAACCATGTCCATAGTTTTCATTTATATTGACAATGTGTAGAGAATTTTAGATTTGAACTTTCTGAAAAAATTAGGTTTCAATTTAGGGCCAGAAAAATTAATCTTCATCTTTGAATTTTAGCTTACATAAGTTATATGGTTGGATTCGTGAGGAAAAATAGCACAACTTTCATGCTTGAATTTTCCAATTTTGTTGAGAAATGGATGAGATATAGGTGGTCCGGCTGGCTGAAGGTTGAAGACGAAGTACAGGTCATGGAGGCGTTTTACCTTACATATTTATTGTTTCATTTGTATTAACGGATGTACAGCCACCCCAGTGGTAAGGCAGCGCACGTTATTGGTAGATGTCATGGGTTTGAACCTAAGCGCTGCCTTTTAGCATTTGTTTTACACGTTTTTGGTCATTTTTCAGCAAATAGGGGCTGGGCCTTTTGGGTTTAGTTTTTTTTTGGTTTTGCTTTTGCTGACTAACCTCCATACTGGCTCTTGGCACCCCCTAGCCCAATTTATTTATTTATTTATTTATTTCATTTATATTTTCTTAATTATATTTATTTTTAAATATAAAAAATCATAAAATGCAAAAAAATGATATTTTATATTTTGACTTATTTTATTTTATTTTTTTCCATAAATAAAAATAGTTATTTTTATTCTTCATACTTTATTTATTTATTTAAGTAAACCTTATAAAATTAACTAATATTGTATTATTTATTTATTTTTCTTCACACCATTTAAAATATATTATTTTAATACCAAAAAGACTAAAAATATTTTATAATGATATAAATATTTTCAAGATAATAAATGCCAAAAAAATAATACGTTTCTTTAACTTATCTTCTTTTGATTAATAGAATTAGGGTTTTAATCTAAAATATTTTCTCAACAATTTCAAACTTAATAAATTATTTTATGTATTTTATTAGGTTAAGGTAAAATTTCTTTTCATAAAACATCAAACAAAATATCCATTTTTCTTCACATTTATCCTCTTGCATATTTAATTCATCTTGTGCATTATTTATTTTAATTCTTGTAGAAATTCAATTTGGTTGTAATAGACTAATTAGGGTTTTAATTTCTTGCAATCCCTATTTACCAATTGTATACTCCCCTCCCCACAAATTTTGTAATAGCGTAGTAACTTTAAAATTCCCAATTTATCGCTTTATGTACAATCGCTAGTAATTAGGGTTTGTATTGAAAGACTAAAAACAATACTTAGCAAAACCTTAATTCAAGACAAAAATAAGCATGAAAACAATACACTTGCACACAAGCACCCCTAGGGCTATTCCACTTGGTTACCTTATACAAAATGGCCATATTACGCATGTATGGTATCTTAGCAAAAACAAGCAAATACAAGATCATAGTCCCTCAGTGACGCTATCTAAGTTGCCTTACTAATGATCTTAGTCCCTAAAAAAGAATGCTTAGATACCTTGCAATATTGATAATCATGGTTATACGATGACCCACGCCGTCCCGTTTACATCCAAAGATAGGTTTGCTTACCAAATCAATGGTAAGACAACAATGTCAAAGGAAAAGGAAATGAACAAGAAAGACATTTGAGTAGGTATATTGCTCCTAATTACTTGCTCCATTTAAAAACAAACATCCTTGCTATTTTCAAAACAATCACATACACTTTCAAACATCTTACAAACTTGAAAACATTTTCAAAAGATCAATATCTTTGTATAGATTCTTACGAACGAGAATTATTACAAACTTTGCCTAAACAATGGCCTCTTTAAAAAATACTTTCAAAAACCACACAAAGCACAATTTCAAATAAAAAAAGTAAGTGATCTAGCAAGTAACTAAGAGCCCATGGAAAACCATGGATGAAAAGGGTGCTAATACCTTCCCTTTTCATAATATAAACCCCGAACTCAAGAAATAATCTCAAAGGTCTTTCCTTTGCTTTTTCACCTTTCCTTTTAGATAAAAGAAAAGTAAAAAGCGACTCTTGCTAACCACAACATTTGCGATCTAACGCAAAACACCCAAGTCAGTTCTACCACCGCGTCACACACTACATCAACGGCCCTTCACCAAGATTCTGATCAAACAGATAGAAATTTGGAAGACACACTTCCATGAAAATCTAGCTAATTTTCCAAGCCAAACTCCATTGTTTCTTAGATTTGCTCCTAACTAAGAACACATCCTGGAGTTTCTCGAAAGCTTCCTCCAAGAACAATGCACCTGTTAGCTACAGGGTTCAAGGTGAACATGGTAACCTTCCCACAACCCGAAAGGCTTACCTTGACAAACCCTAGACTTCTACATCTTGAGCCGTATCTTTTCTAGGTTACAAACCCTTTTATTTATAACCAGTTACCAAACTAGTTTTGGGCCTTCAATCACAACACATCATCTATAACAAACTGCAGAAACTTCTTCCCCAAGAAAGGTCTTCAATCTTTACTTTCCTAAATAATCTCCTTATTTAGAAAGTCTTGATTCTCCTTGATTTATGAATGAATTTTCTAGACCTTAAAATAAGCACCACATAGGATGCATAATATTTGACTAAATATTCTGCCAATGTTGAGAACAAACTGAATCTCATTAATCCAGCTCAGCAGGCACGATGTCAAGACATTTTCTTTGACATGTTGTTCTAGTTGTTGAAAAAGTTCAACACAACATGTTCTGACATTGTAATAGAACTTCTTGATGTATCTGTTCTTCATTACTGCTGTTATTTGTTTTACAAAAATTTAGCCAATCCTAAAACAAGAGAACTTCAGTTGAAAATAATGTCTCAACATCTTGTTAGACATCTTCTTTGCAGCACTCTGAAGAACTCAATTGCATCAGCACCAACAAACATCATCTTTAAGATAAAAGGAAGGAAAGTCCTGAAATTTGGTTGACGCCCACAAGGAAGAAGATAGCAGAAGACAACTTGTACTCCTCCTCAATGCAGGAACATCTTCTAAACATAGAAGACCAATGGTACAATAATAGAACTCTCAATAACTCCTTAAGACCAAAACAACCACCGCCCTTGATAATTCAGAACACAAGTCACAATTGTGTTCATAACTCCGATCACAGGTCACAGACATATGTCATAGAAATAATAACCACTTAACAACTTATTTTGACATCTGTGAACATTGATAATAACCACTTGTGGAAGCAGTAGCAGCATCTGAGGAGATAATTCACCTTTCTCCCCCTTTATAGCATAAATTTGGCAAAGGAGACCTTCATAATAACAGACCCAAGCACAACTTACCCAAACTCAAATAAAAGCCATAAGAATTATGGACTCAAGAAGCTCACGCGGTTACAGAGAAACTGAGAACTCTCTGTAAATAACTGGTATTTTTACATAGAAAATAACGATCCTAGATTGTAGCACCAATCTTGGTCAAAAGGAAATGATATTTGAGGAGAAAACTTCAAGTATCAATGTGCACCGTCCATAATGGCTTTGAATGTTGTAGCTACTTCCTCTACATACACATGCATAGTCAGACAAATTTTTCTCCCCCTGTTTACAGCCACGTGTTTGAACACATAGGCCACTCCACCCTATGTTGACCATGCAGGAACATGTCCTGTATAATGTCCTGACACTTAGTCAGACATTGTCTTCTTATTTCAGTGATCAACACATCTTCTCCCACCAATCATGGATGCTTCACCAGATTATCCACCTGTTCATACTGGATTCTAACTGTTCTTCTTTCACTTAGACTTAGTGACATACACTAAGATATCAAAATATCACATTTGTGACACCTCTTCATAATATAGACCCACAAGGAGTCTTTTTGAAATCTATAGAGAAAAATAATTTCTCCTAGACTATCTTTTAAACTTCTAAGAGATATGTGAACTTTTGATCTTCACCAAGCTTCTCATAATTATAAACAACCATGTCTTGTTTAGTTTATCCATAACTTCATAATGTCACAACTTGTTGTTTATACATCATTTCCTCATAGAACCTTTACAAAAGAGAACATTATTCTATCTTGACAATAATTTTATCATTGCAACAATATTTACATATATCCACATGACTCCCTTTGTCGGGAATAACTAATGCTCCACTGAAGAAGAAGACTACATGAGAAACTTCAGCAGTTCATGCATATGCTGAACCTTGACTCCCTCAGTAGATTCAAACCAGAGTCAGATATTCTCACTCCTTGAAAGTCTTTCCAGGAACCCTGACTTCTTCATAAGACAAGGATACATTTGATCATTGTCTTATCATAAACACACTTTGTATCATGTCCTTTTGAATAGGCAAGATGTCATGCATACTAGGTGTGAAGTCACTCACAAACTCCAAAAACTCTTAGTTTCTCCAGATTACCAAACCTTTTCTAGAGTGACTTGCAGCAAAAAATTACCCTTTAAGTATCTGTTAGCAGCCTTCTACCTTTATATCCACTAGTAGTTGCTGATACTAGTGGAGTCTTCAAAAAAATAGTCATGCATTCATTAAGCATGCTACTATAGACAAGATTAGACTCTCAGAAATGCCACTTCTCACAATAATGCTTAAGCATCCAACTTCATATGAACAATCCCAAGCATTAAACAAAACAACCCTCATGATGTTAAGAAATCAAGTGGTACATCATGTACATGATACAAAACCTAATCAAACTGGTTCTCTATCATTTAAGGGACTCATTGTGCATAGAAATCCTTTAAGAAGCTCCCATTAGAACACACAACCGGTGCATAGGTTCATGCATGTTTTATAGTTTGGTTTGTAGTAATGGCTTTGCACACCTAATTATCAGTCACATCCAAATTACAGTAATCATCTTCAGACCTACCCGGATAACTATTGATGACAGCAAGGGAAAATTTAACACAAACACCTTCCATTATTCCTAACTTTTATGATCAGCTCAAGCCAGCAAAAGAAATCAGCTCCATAATCCCTCTGCACTCCAGCGCACCTGCTCCCAATTCTCTTTCAAGGGAAATTTTTCTTTGAAACACATATTTCCACTTTTCAGTATTTCCAATGGAAGGAAATGCTGTCATAAGGGGCATCAGGCACCCTGATAGAAAGCTTCTTGCTTGCAAACTTCTTCAAAGGAGAGATGTCCTGGACATCATCCCCGACATCATAACCAGAGTCAACATCTTCTAACAACCAGCAGGATAGTCTTCTTTATCCCATTCACTACTACAGAGAAAAATAAATTCTCGCAGAACCAACACATCCTCTTGGAGAAGGATGGTATACTCTAGCAACATTTGGCTAGAGTCTTCAAAGACTCATAAGGGTATAAACAGCTACATCTTGTAGCAACATGTCTCAGTATGTTATCCAACATCATCTTCATTGTAGGGCTATAACTCTATATGCTTGAACATCACAAGCTCCAAACAAACCAATTAGTCCATTAACTCCTCCTATCATGGACAATTAAAACTTCATTATGGAGAAAACACAACACTAAATAACCACTAGTTCACTGAGAATAACTCCAAGTACCCTGAACTAGTTACATAAGAAGAACACCTTTGATTCATGCCCTTGCACCTTCACACATATTATCATGACTCTTTGGATGGATAAGATGTCATGCAACCATAGTCTGAAACCAACTTCCAATCATTTCTTAGTGTGCTTAAAAGCTTTACTAAGATTCAGACTCTCCAACAGAAGGAGTACCCCTTAACCAATGTGCTGATTAAATCCTCCAACTGCACATCACTATTATTTGATGACATTACTTGAGCATACTTCTCCTTAAATTAGAATCTCCTTATTCAACACCATAGACAGTACTACCACTAATGAGTGTGGAGTTTGAATATTGAGATTCATAGTTCCAAGTATCTTTAATAGACTATCATCAAAAATGATGTTTCAACATCATTTGAGTCATCGGCATCATTACCACAGAGTTAATTTACCTTTGGTTCTAGAATCATCATCCAAGAGACTTATTTCCATACATTCCCTTTACAAACCTCCCAATCTACACAATAGGATCCCAATAGATATCATCTTCAGTATCTATCACAAATCAGAACATAATTTAAGAGACATAAGCTTTCAAATATTTTCTGAAAGACATGTTCATAAATCAGATTAGACAAACACTCTTCTCCCATCAAGGTATTTGTAGTCAATTTTCATGCATAATCCTAATAAATACTCAATCTACTATCAAAGCACTTATCAGTTAGTCAGATAGGATTACCTTCTCACACTAGGTAGGAATTTAATTTGACATCCTTCTTATTCACACCTGTGATACTTTCTGAATCTTTGACATGACCTTCAATCATGGCAGCTAAAACATTCCAGGTTCGGACAATGACTTAACCTTAAGCTCAGAGTATACTAGCTTCTCCACATAGACCTAACAAGGGCATAGAGAGCTACACCTAGTAGCCACAGGTCACAATCTGTCTTGAATTACACGTAAGCTCCAAAACTACTATACCAATAACCATAGATAGGTTCTAAGCCCCCCTATCATGGATAAACTAGGATTTTGCTGAGGGTGAACACTTGGACACCAGAAGACAAACAAGAGACTTCACGCACTCACTGAAACATATCCACACTCTTGTGAAAATAACTCATCCTGAAACTGATATACCAACTCTAGGTCTTCATACTTTTACAAGGTCATGTCTGATACATGGCCCTACATAACCACACAAATTTCCATACCTCTTTGGATAGTCAAGATATCGTGAAAACATACTTGGACATCATACAAACACAAGCCCTCAAATAGCTTGTTTTAGGCACACCAGGCTGACATACTTGCAACAGAGGAAGACCACCTTCTTCATATTCCTTTGCTCTAAAAATCACTAGCAATTGTTGGTACTGGTGAAATCTTGAACATGGTAGTCATGCAGTCACCAAGCATACTACTAAAGACAGGATCAAGATCTGCATCTTTTAATCCATAAAGTTGGAACTCCTTCTTTTGAAAACCATGTTGATCCTCAATCTTCCGTAACCATAATCCTAAACCTTCCTTTAAAAATGATGTTATAACATCATTTAGGACATCAAACTTTCATCAATATTCAGTTCTTGATTTATCAACCAAAGAGATTATTAAGCTTGATAGTCTTTTTAGGAGAAGATCACAAAATATTACATCTTCTGCATCTCATTCAGGTTGATACAGCCACTTGATCACCATAGAGAGAAATAAACTCTCAACAATATCTGAATCATCAGTTCAGATAGTATATTTTCATCCATACATCAGATAAGTACTCAGCTCCCTACAATGTATTTTTCATCAGAGGAAAAACTTCCTCACACAACTGTAGATGATACTCCTTTTCAAAAGATGAAAGAGCACTTGAACAAACATCCTTCTTCTTAATCGTTCAACACAAGAGGATCCTTTCAACATTCCAGACATGGTCAGAGACAGGTCTTCAGCTCCATCATGATCAAACATTCCAACTTTGAACTTCACTAGTGAATAACAATACTCACCTCATGATCTACATAACAACTTCCTTTTTAGAGGAAGCACACACCTAGAGATGATGTCGGGACATCAGATATGACATCATCCATTCTTACTATGGTTCTAGGGGTAACTTCCATAGTAACTTATAATGAACTCTTTTGAGGGTTAACACAAGGAAGCAAACCAACAAAGACTAGTCAATCTTCAGGATTAGAATACCAACATATGCAAGGGATTGCATGATTCACATCTCAATAAGATTTTCTTTTGACCTCCTGTATTAATTTGAGATGATGGATGCCATTGTTTGTACCTACAGAGGACATTCCCTATATTAGGTCTCTGGAACAGATTCTGTTAGGCTTGACACTAAAAAATACAGACTTTTCAAAAGCATTTGTTTCCGTTGATTTTTCAAAAACACATCCCTTCAAATTTCTACATCTTCAAAGGTATCATGACATTTTGTCTGACATCATATCAACCCTTGACAAGGGGATCTTTTTCAACAGCTTCTGAGGGTGCACAAAGAGAATCACCAATTTTCTTCCTTAAGAGTAATTAAAACAATACTCAGGAGCATCAAACACTGTGGTTGGATCACAATACTCCCCTTTAAACATAATCTATTCTATGGCCACAAACAGGATTCCATGAATCTGGTTCCTTTTATCATAAGGATCTTCCAGATACAAGCTCATCTCATATACATAAAGGGTCTGGTGGAGATTCCTTTATGAGTTCTTCTCAAGAGCATGAAGCTCAACTTCTATACTCCCATAATCCTTGGCGAGAAATAAACTGACACATGGAGTAGATAAACTGTTGATCGTGTCCTAATCAACCTGTACAAACCAGATGCCTCCTCTTCCAGATCAGGAGTAGGTTACAAACCAAAAGAATCCAAAACATTTTTATCTAGTACCCAAAGCATATGTTCTTCAACTGGTAGTTGCATAATGTTCTAACATCCCATAGAATATCAGTTCCTTCTTCTTGGAACACACCATCCTTGACAGTGTTCAAGGTCAGTATGCAGAAGTATATGAGCATCATTGCTAAATTGATTCTCATCAACCTTATTGATAAATGTATTTTTGAGTGGACTTGAGGAAAATCTCAAGTATCTTTGACACTTTTAATACGGTTGAAAATGTTAGCATATATTTTGTTAAGGGTAACAACCCTAGTATTCTTCTCATACTTTCAGGGTTATATCAGAAACAATGCAGAGGAATATAACGAACTCTTTAACAATATTCAGACAAAATTATTACACCAATATCCAAGTACAAGCATGTCAACCTAGGATTGAAAAATAAACCTTACATACAACAGCTTCCCACTAAGTTGCAGGTCTGATAGCAACAACCAGGAACAATACTTGTCACATATAACCAATGATCCTTACCAAGAGATCATCCAAACAATAGTATGAATTGTCCAAGTTCATACCTCTTTTAAGTAAATACTTTCTTCCTTACCCATAACCAGAAAGTACCTTCCCAAGATGTCACCCAGAGAAGAACATGATGCAAGCTCTATTACCAATTGAAATTCTGGTACAACAGATTCAGA
Source organism: Vicia faba (assembly GCA_948472305.1). Taxonomy (NCBI): domain Eukaryota; kingdom Viridiplantae; phylum Streptophyta; class Magnoliopsida; order Fabales; family Fabaceae; genus Vicia; species Vicia faba. Next base: position 41,357,219 of record OX451735.1, read on the forward strand.
TGTCCTATAAGGATGTCGAGACATCTGATCTGACATAACACACATGCAAGATAAAGCAATACTGAAAAAATAATGAACTCGCCAGAATTGTTTACCCAGTTCAGTGTACAACGACACCTACTATGGGGGCTACTAAGCCAGGAATGAAGTCCACTATCAGCAATATCAATTTGCAGACACTACAGCCAACACTCCTGTTGACGATCTACGCACTTAATCACTACCCAATATCCCTTATACCTATGTCCTCCCTAGATATGGAATATCCCCATTCCACTTCCAATCATCACAATGATGTCTAGCAGTCAACACCTCAGTCACTGCATCAACGACCCTTCACCAAGATTCTGATCACACAGATAGAAATTTGGAAGACACACTTCCATGACAATCTAGCTAAGTTTCCAAGCCAAACTCCACTGTTTGTTAGCTTTGCTCCTAACTAAGAACACATCCTGGAGTTGCTTCAAAGATTCCTCCAAGAACAATGCACCTCTTACCTACAGGCTTCGAGGTGGACATGGTAACCTTCCCACAACCCGGGAGGTTTACCTTGACAAACCCTAGACTTCTACATCTTGAGCCGTATCTTTTCTAGGTTACAAACTCTTCTATTTATAACCTGTTACCCAACTGGTTTTGGGCCTTCAATCACAACACATCATCTGCAATAAATTGCAGAAACTTATGCCCCAAGAAAGGTCTTTAATCTTTACTTTCCTAAATAATATCCTTAATTAGAAAGTCTTCATTCTCCTTGATTTCTGATTGAATTTTCTGGACCTTTAAATATGCGCCACATAGGATGCATAATATTCTCCTTAATATTCTACCGATTTTGAGAAGAAACTGAATCTCATTAATCCAGCTCAGCAGGCGCGATGTCAAGGCATTTTCTTTGACATGTTATTCCAGTTGTTGAAAAAGTTCAACGCAACATGTTCTGACATTGTAATAGGACTTCTTGTTCTATCTTTTCTTCATTGATGCTGTTATTTGTTTTACAAAAATTTAGCCAATCCTAAAATAAGTGAACTAACACATTCTTTACAGGCTCTTCAAATAGTCAAGACACTCAAGGGTTAACTAGTCAAGATGCTCCTCCTAAGCCGAAAGCCTACAACTAGGTTTGGAGTTTCTCAAGGAAATTTGGTTTGCAAATGTATTAAGTGGCTTCCATGGCTCTTCATATGTCCTTAACAAGGTTCATGTCAAGTTTCAAGCCCTACACCATAAGTTTGCTACGTCAATGACTCTAATGATTGAAAATCAACTATATTGGTCAAAAAGTCAACTGTGGTTAACATACAGTCAAACTTCAAGATTTTTGGTCAACATTAACATTTTGAAGTGATATTCTTCATTTGATCAATGGTTGATCATGATTCCCCAAGGAAAGCCCTCAGATCATCAAAAGTAAAAAATTGCCAAATTAGGGTTTCCTTAGGAGAATTCAACTTAACTTTGACCAAACATAACTTTCACATGCTTCATCAACTTTTCCCTAACCAAATCCCATTTTGAAGAAAATTCAATTCTCTACATCTTTTCTTAAATACTCAAGTCAAAAAAATGCTTCATTTGGAAGATATGACTTAATACATTATAGGTCATTTTCAAAAGTCAATAAAAGACACTTTTTGTCAAGGTAACTTACATCAAGGTAAAGTCTTCAAAAGAAACAATTATAAGCATAGAGATTGTATAGGAAATATTTTTCTTTCTAAAAAGTACAAGGTCATCTTCAAAAGTTAAAAATTGAGCAAGTTATGAGTTGCACAAGTTGGGGAATTTTGAAGAAATTCATGAAGTGCAAATTGAGCAAAATTGCAATTTTGAACCAATGAACCTAGTTTTTGATGTTAAAACACGTTTATAACATCTTAGAGGACATATAAATTCATGTATATATGTATTTGATTTTTATTCATATTTATATTGATTTTACTTAATTTAAAATCAAATAAATTGAATAAAATCACAAGAAATCATGGGATAGTGCATATGGGCTTGACTTGATCAATTATAAGGCCCAATATTTCATGCAAGACACACACAAACTGTCCAGGTTCATGTAGCATCACGAATGGCGAGAAACATCTCATTTTGGAAACTTCTTAATGGGTTTTATTCTTGTCCCAAAGGCCATCAAAGCTTGATTCTTTACCATGTTTGTTAACCTCCTTTCTTCCCTCTATAAATACACAACATTACAAGCACAAAGGACCAAGAAATTTCTACATGCAAAAGCTCTCCAAAATCTCTGCAAAAAAGCTCTCCAAAAAATCTAAAAAATCCAAGAATTGGTGCAAGCAATATCTAAAAGTTTCGACCTCTCTCGATTGAAACCAAGCCTCAAGTCATCCTCCTAAAGTCCCCAGTAGTCTTTATAAGGCCCAAGATCAGTCCATCACAAGCCTAGAATGCCCCATTTTGGTAACACCGGATAGGTAAAGTTTAAAATTTTGAATCTTTGATTTTAATCACATTTCATGGCATGCTAACATTTGTTTGAGTTTATACGAATCTATAGACCAGGTATGAGTGGGACCAAATATGTGCGTCATGTATCTCCAGTCCCTGACCACAAGATTTAATCAGGCTAGATCCAAAGCCCCAAAGGTGCGTCCCCATGATGAATCCCAAGAAGCGTCCCTCATTGGATCTTCAGGTGCCTGGGCCCTATTGCTAATGAGCCTGGGATTTTTTTTTCTATTTCACACCCTCTAACTACTTTTTGAAGTGCCTGGCCCATTTTTTTTCTTCTTTTTTTTGTTGTTTTATTTATTTAATTTCCTTTAAATCTTTTTTTTCTTTTTATTAACATAAAAAATCATAAAATCTGAAAATAACAAAAAATAGTAGATTTAAGTTTTTATTAATTAAATTAATCAATCACTTAATCAACTTTTTTATTAGTTAACTAATTAGAATTAGGTTCTCATAATTTAATTACTTTTCTAAACAAAAATTAAAAAAAAAAAAAAAAACAATTTTCCACTTAGAATTTTTTAGGGTTTTTACATGTTTCCCTTTTATCCTCCGTACGCTCGTTTTTTCTTTCGTATTATTAATTTCATGAATTATGTAACTTTACAAGGGGTGTAATAGTTTAAATTAGGACCTTTTACTTTTTATTTTCCCCATTTTTGGTTTGTAATTCTCCCCATCCTGAAATGATGTAATAGCGTAGATTATTTTCCGTTCTTTATTTTCCACACTTGTATATATTTAACTGCTAGATGTATGCTAATAGTATTGTATGGAAAGACTAAAAGAAAATTCTATATAACTTAATTTCAAGACAAATAACTGAAAAATAACACACTTCACACATGCTCACCTCTAAGGTACCTCCACTTGTTATCTTCAGAAAAATAAACAGTCATGTTCCTCGAATGTGGGACGCTTTAGCAAAGACTCTTCAATTAAAAGATCATAGTCCCTTAATGACCCTTTCGATGTTACCTCGGTAAATGATCATAAAACCTTAGGATAATTGCTAAAGTATCTTATAAGTTGCCTTCATGATTGTACGATGACACTCGCTTGTCCCTCAAGAAATCCAACGACAGGGCTACCTACTGACTAATAGTAGGATAACACTGTATAAAGGAAAAGAGGAAAAGAATAAAGAGCGTTAGAGTAGGTAGACCGCTTATAGTCACTTGCTTATAAAAACAAACAAAACAAATTTTCCCACACATACAATCTCTTTTCAAAATATTTTCAAAGACAAAAACACTTTGTATACGTTCTAAACGATACGAGAAACATTACAAAGTTCGCCGCACTAAGGCGTATTTTCAAAATATATTTTCAAATGCACTTACACCAAAAAGAATTTTCAAAGTGAGTAAGCAACTAAGAGCCCGTAGATAACTATGGATGGAAAGGGTGCTAACACCTTCCCTTTACATAACCTACCCCCCTTACTCAGAAAAATTCTTGAAAGGTCTTTCTTTTTCTTTTCACCCTTTCCTTTGTGGGATAAAAGTAAAGTCAGTGGGGACTCTTGTTAACCACAACATTTGAGATAAAATGCAAAACCAGTAAAGTCAATTCTCCCACCGTATTACACATGTAAAAGGCATAAGTGCTATTGTTGATGTTATGCATGTTATTACTGTAAGTGATTTGGTTACTCCTCTCTCCATAATAAAAAAGATTTTGTTACAGGGAAGTTTATTTTTGGGTTGTGTTGAAAGATGTTACTAGTGTGCAGTCATACCCAATGGCTGCAAATTACTGAAGGAAGGCGTTCAATGCCTGATGGATAATCACATAATCTTGATAGAGAAGGTTTCGTCTACTGAGAATTCATGTCAAGATTTGTCCATAATATCTGGTACTCTTGTCAGGATCACCTCCAAAGGTCCTGTAAATATTACCACCAATGCGAAAGTTGCTCCTATGATAATCACTACACCTAGACCCATCCCATATTCTTTGGATAAAGCTATTCCGTTGAACTATGGATCTGATGTCTACTCTCATGGTGTCAAGCAAGAGTTATCTGATGAAGATGAAGTTACTGGAGATGCTGATTTCAACATTGACAATATTGCGGGGACCAGTAAGGTTACCAAAAGTGGAAGGGTTTTCTCTCCAGAAATATCTCCAAAGATCGTTCTACACCGGTTAGAGTTACTGCCACCGAGTCAACTGCTGAAGCTCGGGGCAAAGAGCTAATAACGGAGCCTGCCCAGATGGAGGCACCCGAGGAAGTTGTAGATGAAGAAACCTTAAAAAAAGAGTTAAAAGAGGTATTGAAAATCATTCGCAAGAGCGACTATAAAATTATTGAACAGCTGGGGCAGACCCCATCCAAAATCTCCATGTTATCCTTATTATTATGTTCTGAAGTCCATGCACAGGCTTTAGTAAAATTCTTGAAGACTGCCCATGTGCCACAAGAGATTTAGGCCGATCGATTTGGAAGTTATATTACTAGATTGACAACTGAGAACGGATTATGTTTCTCTGATGGTGATCTGACTCTAGAGAGGAAAAATCATAATATGACCATGTACATCTCCATTGAATGCAGGGGCACTACTTTGGCTCATGTGTTGGTTAATATTGCTTCTTCATTGAATTTTTTACCAAAAGGTGCTCTTGGCAGATTGGATTGTGAGGGGGTTGTGCTGAAACCTAATGACATTATAGTTCGAGAATTTGACGGGTCAAAAAGAATGGTACATGGAGAAGTGGATCTTCCTATCAAAGTGAGTTCACAGATCTTTGAATCGACCTTTTATGGAATGGACATTCGGACAACTTATTCTTGTCTACTAGGACGCCCCTGGATCCATGGGGCAGGAGATGTCACCTCCACCCTACACCAGAAATTAAAGTACCCTGTAAAAGGAAAGTTTGTTACTGTCTTCGGAGAAGAAGAATATATGGTCAACCACCTAAATTCATTCTGATATCTAGAGATGGACGAAGAATTCATCGAGACTCCTTATCAGACTTTTGAGGTCATCCCTCCTACTGCTACTAAAGATGTATCTGCCATTTGTAAGGTCAGCAGAGTTCCGCACAAGATGGATTCCTTGAAAGAGGCCAAAGCTACCATAGAAGAAGGTGGTTGTACTATTTGGGGTCATATTTTTGATATCCCTTATAAATAAGACAAGTTTGGTTTGGGATTTACTGTAGAGGGTAAAATGGATTTTCTTCGCGCTCATGTGGGGAGACCTCTGCTCTGTGTCAGCAACAATGGAGTCAACGCTATATAAGATGCTGACAGTGATTGTGACTTTGATAGCTGGATATTTCCTACCATTCGCACCAGACTTGACAATTGGAAAGAGAAAGAGATTATCTCTATCTCCTTTAATCAGAAGTAATAGCTACATTTCTGTCATATTGCTTTAAAAGATTTTGTTTATGTAATAAACAATGACTTTAAACCTTGTGTCTTACCCGGGGCACAATGGTTCATTTGTTAAGGGTTGACAATTCATAAACATTGTTCATTTAATAAAAACATTGGATGTTTTGCATTCAAATTTTTTACTCTCTGTCTTTATTTTACTTTTTCAATTAACTATGTGTTCTTACACGCACCCACACACTACATTGCAGATCCCCATCCACTCTGGATCTCGTTGATAACAGTCATGCTATTGCCACTTATGACTTTTATAATCCGATCTACCAAGCTAAGGACGAAGGTGAGGAAGATTATGAAATACCTGGAGAACTTGACAGACTCTTATACAAGAAGAAAAGGCTATCCAACCGTATAAAGAACCAGTTGAAGTAGTAAACTTGGGTTCTAAAGTAGACAAAAAAGAAGTCAAGATAGGCACCAACTTAGAAAGCAGTGTCAAGAACAGGTTATCTCAGATGTTGCATGACTATGTTGAGATCTTTGATTGGTCATATAAAGACATGTCAGGACTCGATATTGATATTGTGGTCCATCGCCAGCCAATGATAGAGGGTTGTTCTCCGATTAAGCAGAAGGTTTGACGCATGCGTCCTAAAATGTCTGAGAAGATCGAGGCTGAGGTTATGAAACAATTCAACGCAGACTTCTTAGTAGTGATATCATATCCTCAATGGGTTGCGAATATTGTTCCGGTGCCAAAGAAAGACGACAAGGTACACATGTGTGTAGACTACAGGGATCTGAACAGGGCAAGCCCCAAAGATGACTTCCCGTTTCCACATATCGATGTTTTGGTCAACAACACCGCTCAACACAAGGTATTCTCCTTCATGGATGGTTTCTTAGGTTATAATTAGATCAAGATGGCGCATGAAGATATGGAGAAAACTAATTTTGTCACACAATGAGGTACTTTCTGCTACAAGGTTGTTATACCACAATTTTTCCCCTAGGATCCATTTTTCATCTCATGTCAATTCAATCACAATAAGATCATACTAGGGTTTGGTTCTTCTCCTTACCTTTGGGTTTTCTAATGGGAAATAACCAAGTACCTTTACTTGTATATTGTGATAATCTATGTTTCATATTGATTAACTTTTAACTAATAAATACAATGAATGTTTTCCCTAATTGATGATATTATAGGTGAAAGCACAACACATTCCATCAAGTAGATCTATAGGTTCATGAGTTTATTTCCATGCCTTCTTAGACAAAGCTTCATTGTGATACAAGTTTCATCATTGAATATGATTTGAAGTGATATCATGACAAGATCTAAAATGTTTCATCATGCCTCAATTTGTCAAAGAAGGTCAAAGGATGCAAGTATTGATTGGAGAATTTTGACCTAATTGGACAAGTTCTTGTTTTCTTGTTCACAAGTGCATATATCCCTCAATTCATAATATTTGGAGTTGGTTTTTGATGCTATGGTTTCCCATTATCATCCTCAACAACTTATATTTACAAGACAAAAGTAATTGTGCAGGAAAGTTTGTCAAATTTGAATAGGGTTTCCAAGTCTTTTTGGTGCTTGAAGAGCTAGGGTTTTGAATTTCTAAGGGCTATATCTTGCTCATATTTTGGTATTTTTAGTGATTCAAAATACATGCTTCCCTTTAAAGAGTTATCAATAAATCACTTCTAAAGTTTAAATAAAATTTTATGTGGGAGATTCCTAATGATTGAGAAAGATTACAAGTCCTCTAGATAGGCCATCAAATTCCCTTGTGTAGCTTCAAAAAATCATAAATTGGTCAATTTTTATCTCCTTGAGCCCATTATTTTTCCATAATGATCTTAAAGATGTGAACTTAAACCCTTCTTTTATGTGCAAGGCGTGAAAATGGATGGAAGATGTCTTAAGAACTCAAAAGATTATAGGCCATCTCATGAATTTTCACCAACTTCACCAAGTCATAACTTTCTCAATTTTTATAGTTTTAAATGGTTCGAGTCTCAAAATGTCATTAAAGGAATCTACTTCATGCCATAATTTTTGGTTAAGAGAAAAATTTAAATGGAAAGCCATGTTTTGATGTAAGACATTATAGGTCATTTTTGAAGAAAAACATAAAAATTTTCTAAGTATAAAAAGTCAGCATCTTTTACTTAACTTTGCCTCATCACAACTTTCAGCTCAAGCATCCATTTGATTCCATTCTTTGCACATTGTGAAGTTTGTGATCTCATTTTTCTAACACATCAAGAATAAATTCATAAAGCTACATAAATTGTGCACACCATGATTTCAAAGTTTGTACCTTGGAACTGAAGTTTCTCAAACAATCAAAATGCAATTTCCATAATTTGACTTCTAATCACCAAATTTGTGCGCATTTTCTACTTAAAAATGATTAGCATAAACGTGTGGATGACTTAGAGTTTCAAAATGCATCATTTAGATGAGTTTTGATGCACATGTGATCACACTTATTTCATGAAAAGAAGCTCTATCTCACTCATTTTGGCAAGCTTAGAGTGCCAGAATCACCCTGCCAAACCTTACTCTTGAAGGCACATTTCTGCAACTTCGAATTTGGTTTTCTAGCTTTCCTCAATCCATTTTCTTTGCCAATTCTTCATACTTTAACTTCACTAAAGCTAACAGAAGAAAAACCAATCTCTAAGACTTCCTAAATCGTGTTGGCAAAGTCAAGTTTCAGAGCTCTAAATTTGAACTTCAAAAGGTAGATTCCTTTATCAATTATCTAAAACTTTGGTACTGTATTGAAGTTCTTATCATTCTGATCCTAGTCACAACATTTTTTTTCAACTGGAAGTGAATTTTGGCCATGAATTTTCAAATCGCTTTTCAAATATTTCCTTCCAAAACGACTGAGCTACACCTTACATAAATTTTTTGCTAGGGTACATTGGAATCGAATTAAACAGACGAAGCGAATGGTACCGGTCTCGAGCTCTAAATTTTCCATTTCAGAGACCTACAATTCGCGTGGCTGGAGGTTGAAGATGACCAACGTGTCATCTCTCAACCAATGATATCGTGCCTTTTATTTTTTTGAATTATGATTTTAATAATTGATTCCGTGTTTTATTCACTAATGTCAATGATATGCCTAGCGCGCCAGATCCCTTGGTTTTTATTTTATTTTCTGATTTTATATTTTATTTGTTTTAAATTTCAAAAATTCATAAAAATTTCATTTTGACTTCAAAAAATCTGGAAATATTCTTAAAAATACTTTTCATTTTTCCCTTTCTGATTATTATTTTTTCACAATTTTATTTTATGTTTTTATAGTTTTATATTATTTTACTTTATTTGATATGTTTGAAATGTTTAAAAATACTTTTATTAATTTTTAAATTCTGGAAAAAAATATGGAAGGATCCAATGACCTCTTGATAAATATTGTTGACCTCTTTTTATTTTCATTTCTGACTTTACTATTTGTCATAATTTTTGGTTTATTTTACCTATTTCTTTTAATTTTAAAAATAGTTTCTGAGTTTACAAAATTACAAAAAATTTATAAAAATATTTGAGCTCATTTCTAATTTTTCTATGGTCTCATAGAAATTTGTCTTGGATGTCTTGAGTATAGTTGCTATTTTCCCCTTTTATTTTCATTTAAAACCATTTAAAAAAAACTTTTTCTTTATTTTTTAAATGCAATTTTATTTTTGTATATATTCAGGCTGATCTTGAATTATGAGATTTTAATCACGAGCTTCTTTAACATCATTGGATCTTGGGTGTTTAGTTCAACTCCACAAAAAAGGATGAATGATTTTAATGATAGCTTGATTAAATTTTTGGTTCAAATGTGGTTTAATTCTTATCCCTTTCCTCTTCATCTTATCCCCTTCTTACTTGTACTACATGTTGTTGGAGAATGATTTACATATAATTTCTCTAAACATATGGTACATAGATTGCTGCTGACCGGCCTCAAAATAGGTGCGACTTCTATATAAGTCCACATACGATTGCTTAACATAGCGCTAAATTTTGTCCTGAATCGAGAAATGATCAAGTATGTTAACTTGAGACCTTTGATCCAATAATCTTGAGATTCATTGTTAGGAGGCTTTGGTCTTATCAATCCTCTAATAAATATTTATAAGCTTTGGTCAAAGTGAATCACTTAAACATCATTGATCATTTATTGTTGCCTTGAGATTTTGAAAATGAATGATATACTTGACAAAAAGCAAATGAAAATTGTTGTTGAGAGACTTTGATTTTATCAATTCTCTAATGAGTTTCAAATGCAAGTTTTAAGATGGTCATTCAACTAACCTCTAATTCATTAACATTTGACTTTTATCTTATGCCTTTATTTTATGCTTTTATCTTATGTCTTTACTTTATGTACCGTTTTATTTTAGCATTTACATTTCATGCTATTTCATCTTTGCTCACTTGAGCATTTAATTTTATGTCATTTTCATTTTTCTCACTTGAGCTTCTCATTTCTTTTTGAAGATACCTAATAATCAAATTGAACCATAAAAAAACTTTAACGTTCCTTGGACTATGGAGTGATGGAATTCTTGGACTTAGGATTAGAGACCTTGACCTACCTTGAGACCTTGTGACTTTCATTTCTATTTTGTCTTGAGTTCTTGGGATTTACCCCAAGACATTGGGTTGTTTGTTTTCTTTGTGTGCAGGTTATTCTGATATATGCTTTATCTGTGATTGGGAATTCATCTGTATACAATTGTTACTCAGCCCATTTTTTGTGAAGACTTAATGCACTTGAACTCTGATTCTCAAGAGGTTATATTGTCCTTTCTTGTTTGGTTTCAATATAAAGAATGGAATTCTACATTGACTCATTATGTCAAGTGTTGGATTCTTGTTGGTTAGACGGTTATTTTCCCTTTCTTTTACCCTTATGCTTTAGGATAGCCTATTCATCTCCTCCCATATTTCTTTAATTTCAAAAATCTTCTCCCTCTTTTGAAAACTCTTCTTGTTTTAAACTTGAAACGCTTTCACAATAAACTTGGACTTAAGTCCCTGCCCTTTTCAAAAATATTTTCTTAATAAAACTTTAAACAACTTAATAATACTCTGACATTTTTGTGAGAAGACTAAAAGTCAATCAATCTTATTCAAACCATTTTGCCACTTTGTCTTTTTGCTTTAAAATTTTATCAAAAGATGGACTCTTAGCAATCCTTGTAGTGATGCGAACTATTATACTTCTACGATATGTAGTGAAGCGAGATATTTTCCACTTGGGTGTTGAGCGAGGCTTTGCTGATTTTAAAATCCAAGCTATATCCTCGATTTTGAGATGACGCAAATTCTGCCTTCTCATAATTGTGGGTAGTAAGTATGTTCTTCCACTCAGATAAGACGATGATGTCTTGTCTCTTAAAATTTAACCAACACACTTGTGTTTTAAAATTTTTAAAAGGTGAACTACGAGTACCCCGACCCCCTATTGTACGGAAGGTGGTACGTAGGCACTAAAGGTTTGCAACCGCGGTGGGTGCAAAAATTGTAAAAAAATACTTGTTTTCTCATCTCCACAATCTATTTTTATACAACATTTATAGCCAAAATACACAAATTTTCAAAGAGGTTCATGCGGAGTACCGTAGATGTTTAGGGTGCTAATACCTTCCCTTTGCATAACCAACCCCCTTACCTAGATTCTCTTCCCTCTTTTTTGAGTTATTCGCTCTTTTCCCATTCCTCTCGAAACAATAAAGCGCAATGGCGATTTTTATTTTGATTTGTGCGAGTCAAGTCAATCCAATGGCTTAGTCTCAACATTTCTATCGCTACAAAGGTTATGCCTTTTAGGTTGAAAAATGTCGGTGCAACTTATCAGCGTGCTATGGTAGCTTTATTTCATGACATGATTCTTCACGAGATAGAAGTCTATGTCGATAATATGATAGCCATATTACGGACCAAAGAAGAACTTCTTGGTTATCTACATAAATTGTTTGAAAGACTGAAGAAGTATAATTTGAGGTTGAATCCAAACAAGTGCACCTTTGTGGTGAGATTCAGTAAACTCCTGGCTTTCGTAGTCAGCAGTAAAGGTATTGAAGTTGATCCTATAAAAGTTAAACTTATTCAAGAAATGTTGTTTCCCCGTATTGAGAAGGAGGTAATAGGTTTTTTAGGAAGACTAAATTACATTTCCTGATTCATTTCTCATTTGACCGCTACTTGTGAGAGCTACTAAAGAAAGATCAAGTAGTAAAGTGGAATGACGACTGTCAGATAGCCTTTGACAAAATCAAGGAGTACCTTTAGGAACCTCCAAATTCTGATGCCACCATTCGAAGGAAGACCTCTGATCATGTTCCTCACAGTGTTAGATAATTCAATGGGGTGTGTATTGGGCCAGCATGACGAGTCTGGTCGAAAAGAGCATGCAATATACTTCCTTAGCAAAAACATTACCGACTGTGAATTAAGATACTCACTGCACGAGAAAACTTGTTGCACTTTGGCATGGGCTGCTTGCCGACTAAGTCAATATATGTTGACTCATACTACTCTATTGATTTCTAAAATGGATCGCATAAAATACATATTCGAGAAGCCAACTCTCTCCGGAAGAATAGCTCGATGGAAAATGGTCTTAACAAAATACGATATTCAGTACACCACTGCGAAAGCGATCAAAGGAAGTGTACTGGAATATCATTTGTCTCATCAAGCTATAGAAGACTACAAATCTATAAACTTCGATTTCTCGGAATAAAACATTATGCTAGTTACAGATTGTGAAGAACATGGACCGCATGAAGGACTATGGTTTTCGGCGCAGCCTCTAATGCACTTGGCAACATAATTGGTGATGTAATTATCTCTCCTCAGGGTTTCCATACACCCTTTACCATCAGATTATACTTTGACTGTACAAAATGGGACTCGGTATTAAAGCAGTTATTGACCTATGAATCAAGTTTTTGAATGTATACTGGGACTCGGCTCTGGTAATCAGTCAGTTTAAGGGAGAATGGGATACGAAGCACCTGAATCTCATTTCTTATAAAGAGCATGTGCTAACCTTAATCCCGTACTTTGAGGAGATCACTTTTGAGCATATTCCACGAGAAGAGAACCAGTTGGCAGATGCATTAGCTACAATGTCATCCATGTTCAAGGTCATATGGGACAATGAAGTTCCTAGAATTACTATTGAAAGACAGGACGAGTGGGCACACTGTTATGAAATTGACACTGACGGAGTAGAAGAAAAGCCTTGATTTTATGAAGTGAAAAGGTACCTTAAAGCTCAAGAGTATCCTAGAGGGGCATTTATCAACGACAAGAAATTCCTACGGAGGTTCTCGGCTAAGTTCTTCTTGAGAAACAAAATTTTATACAAGCGCAATCATGGTTCGACTCTACTTTATTGTATGGACAAGAAAGAAGCAGAGAAAATCAATAAAGATATGCACGAAGGTATCTTCGGTACTCATTCCAGTGGGCATATTATGGCTAAGAAAATTTTGAGAGCGGGTTACTACTGGTCGACCATGGAAACTGATTGCCATCACCACTCTAGAACTTGTCATAAGTTCTAGATCTACACTGACAAAGTAAATGTGCCACCGGTCCCTCTAAATGTATTGACTACACCTTGGCCATTTGCAATGTGGGGTATTGATATGATTGTTAAAATAAAGCCTACTGCTTCAAACGTACACCATTTCATCCTGGTTTCTATTTATATTTCACAAAGTGGGTTAAAGCAACCTCATTCGCTTCAGTTACCAACAATGTTGTCTCCCGTTTCATTGAACATAATCTTATTTGTCGATACAGTATCCATGAGAAAATTATCATGGATAATGGTACTAATCTCAATAACACTATGATCACGGAACTCTGAACATAATGCAAGATTAAGCACCACAACTCTTCTTTGTATCGACCAAAAATGAATGGCGCAGTGGAAGCCGCCAATAAGAATATAAAGAACATTGTGTAGAAAATGGTTGTCACCTACAAATACTGGCCTGAGATGTTACCATTTGCTCTTCATGGCTATCACAGTTTAGCACCAACATCAACAGGGGCAACCCCATTCTCTCTAGTATATGGTATGGAAGATATTCTAACTATCCAAGTTCAGATTCCTTCTTTGAGAATTATGAAGGATGAAGATTTGGTCGAAGACGAATGGATTCAGACGAGGCAAGACCAGTTAAATTTGATTAACAAGAAGAGTCTTGCGACTGTTTGTCATGTTCAAATGTATCAGAGGCGTATGATCAAGGCTTTAAAATAAATATTAAGCATCGGGTATATCAAGCTGGATACCTAGTAATAAAGCGCATCATTATACCGTAAGGTGATCCCAGGGGAAAATGGACTCCCACCTACGAATGGCCATTTGTGATTAAAACAATATTTTCTGGTTGTGCTATGATATTGACCATCATGGACGGTGAAGATTTTATGCACCTTGTGAATGTAGACATAGTCAAAAGATACTACGCATAAAAAATGACCAGCTAGGTTGACTTCCTAGGAAAAAAAAGGGCATCCCGGTGAACCAAAAGGGTCGGGCAAAAATTAGGGATAAGGATATAAAAAGATTGTACACCCGACAAGTCGAAAAACTGAAAAAGGAAACTTGGGCAAAAAGGGGTATCCCGGTGGACTGAAAACCCAAAAGGGAAGTCCAAGAAAAAGTTAGGGATTAAAGCATATGATTATGTCCCGTTGGATCACTCACAGCAAGCCTTGTTACCAACATCAGGTTCAAATGGTATAGATCAATTCAGTCAACTTGTTTCAATAGAAAGTGATGAGATGCTCGAAGACATAAGGGCAATAGCAGAGTTGAAACACGATGAGATTATTTTCACATAGCTATATGTTTTTACTTTGTAATCTTTCCTCATTTTTACGATGATTTCCTCTTACTATGATTTCTGTCTCTTTGTATAAAATCGCCTGTTTATAGGAAAACTATGAATACAAATACCATTTCAAAATTCAAATTTTTGTTTTACTTTTTCTATTTTGTTTGCAAAAACATCCAATGACTAAATTTAATGAACATAAGCATATGAATATGATTATTGTTAACAAATATATGCATAAAAACAAGAATAAGCATTTGCTCAAGACTCTAGGAGTTGGGATAATTTTTAAGTGATCCACAAATCCTCACAGGATTATCCCCACAGAGTCGTATTCAAAATCTCATTTTTAAAAAAGATACACTCCTCGCAAGGCTAAAGTAACTTAATCATACTCACCAATAGATTTCCCTAGAGATTATGGCGTCAGCACAGTTCATAGGAATTCTCTTCCCCGGCCGAGATTATTCCTCCAAAACGGTAAAATCCCTTGTAGAGTTCTTTAATCTAGCAGAGCTTATTTCCTCAGTAGGAGTATTCCCCAGCAAAGTGTCTCTCCAGCAGGTTTAGGGTTTATTTCCCCAATCGGGTTTGTTTCCCCAATGGAAAACACTTCTCTCTCCATCAAAACGGTAGTCAGAACCACTATCCCCAGAGAGTCGCTGTAGAATCTGAAATCGGACTAGATATCATTCAAACTTATCCTCTCCAGACGAGTAGGCGTCCATATTAGATACTCGGTTAGAAAACGCCTCTAAAGGTTATCCATCTCTTTTATCCCTAGTAGAGAGATGAATGACCAATGATTTTGAACTCTTCTCCCTAAGCATAAATCAACGTTCCTCAACGGAATTTCCTCAAACAGAGAGCAGGAATCCCCAACGGCGACTATCCTGGCGATATTGAAGATTACACATATTCTTCACCCCCAACACCATTCGGGGATTTGTTTTTCCCATCGAGATGTTATACGGAGCTACATTTTAATGACATTTCACATTCGTCCATCATTTACAAACATCATAGCATATGCATACGAAACGTATATAGCACAATATCATTTACTTTGAGAACATCATTGCGTAATGCATTTCATTCAACATGATATTGCATACAACTAACTCTTTATCCTTTCAGGTAAAGTTTACCAACAGAAGAACATCATCAACAATTTTCTGTCAGGTTGAAGATTAAATCCAGAAACAAAACGGGGAAACTATTTATACAACCAAGAAAAGATTAACTCCCAAAACATGACGGGGAAACTATCTTTATTTCTGTATGGTCAGATAAAGATCAATTCCCGAAACAGGACGGGGCGACTATCTTTATCACCAATGGTATGAACTCCCGAAACAGGACGGGTTTACCAACAAACTGATTGTAGATCAACTCCCGAAATAGGACGGGATGACTAACTACATGAATAGGTCAAAGATTAACTCACGAAATAGGACAGGGAAACTATATTTCTTTATTTGTGGTCAGATAAATATCAATTCCCGAAACAGGATGGGGAGACTATCTTTATCACCAATGGTATGAACTCCCGAAACAAAACGGGTTTACCAACAAACTGATTGTAGATCAATTCCCGAAACGGGCCAGGTTTACAAATAAACTGATTGTATATCAATTTTTGAAATAGGACAGTTCAAACATCTACATGAACAAATTAAAGATTAACTCCCGAAACAGGACGGGGAAACTATCTTTCTTTCTTTATGGCCAGATAAAGATCAATTCCTGAAACAGGACGGGGCAACTATCTTTATCAACAAGCGGTATCATCTCTTGAAACAGGACGAGTTTACCAACAAACGAATTGTAGATCAATTCCCGAAACATGATGGGGCGGCTATCTACATGACGAATACTCCCTTCAGGATATTCATTCTAAAAATCACTTTCCTTCAAAAATTTATTCTGAAAAGCAGCTCACTCAGACAAGATCGAATAGGTTCATCCTGAAAAGCATTCCTCATATATAGTAAAGTGTAGACTCCTTCTGATACTTCTATCGAGATTTACTTTGGATGGAATCTATAAGCCCATCTCTGACGACTTTCTGTAACCTCCCCAAATGGCATCTTTAAGAACATTCTCGGTCTAATCAACCAACAACATTACTTCTTGCACATGCGAGTGCAAATTTCTGGAACTTAAGTGTTCAATTATATTCCACCTTCAAACCACGAATGGGGAAAGTGCTAATCTAACTCTTCAGGTTTAAGAAAATTGAACAGGGGCAACTATTGTACCCCCGAATTTCCCTCCCATTTTCTCCAAGACATCCTCCTAGGGTTCTCTTATGTTTAAGACGACTCAAGAATTGATCAAGCAAATTCTCCTCCTAAGCAATTGGTCTATAATCAGGGTTTTGAGTTTCTCAAGGAAGAGTGGGTCCCAAAATTCTTAAGTGGTTTCCATGGTTCTCCATAGGTCTTCAATAATGCTTATATAAAGTCTCAAGAATTGCATCACAAGTTTGCTCGGTCAATGGTTCAATTGATTAAAAGTTAACTATATTGGGTAAAAAGTCAACCGTGGTCAACATACAGTCAAACTTCAATATTTTTGATCAACATAAAAATTTTGAAGTGACATTCATCATTTGATCAAGGGTTGATCATGATTCCTCTAGAAAAGCCCTCAAATCATCAAAGTCAAAAGATGCCAAACTGGGGTTTCCTTAGGAGAAGTCAACTAAACTTTGACCAAACATAACTTCCACATGCTTCATAAACTTTTTCCCAACCAAAACCCATTTTGAATAAAATTCAATTCTCTACAACTTTGTTTTTGTGTGCTCAAGTCCAAAAAATGCTTCATTTCAGAGATATGAGCCAATACATTACAGGTCATTTTAAAAGTCAACAAAAAGACACTTTTTGTCAAGGCAACTTACATCAAGATAAAATCTCCAAATGAAAAAATGATAAAAAGATAAATTGTAGAGGACATATTGAGCTTTCCAAAAATTCCATGATCATCTTCAAAAGATAAAATTTAAGAGAGTTGTGACCAGTGCAAGTTGGGATATTTTGAGTAAATGCATGAAGTACAAAGTGAGCAAACTAGAAGTTTTGGACTAATGGGCCTAACTTTTGATGTTCAAACATGTTCAAAATATGTTAAAAGACCTTTAAATCCATTCACACATTTTTTATACTTTTATTTCTTTTATTTGAATTTTTATTCATTTAAATGCAAATTAAATCAAATAAAATATGAAATAAGGGCACAAGGCGCATGGGATTTTGTTTCAATCACATGGAGGCCCAAGATAACTCATGACAACCCATTACAACCATGCCAAAACCGAATGAGCTCAAAAAGGCAAGAAAAATATCAAAATAGGAAGCTTATAAACATGTTTGATTCTTGTCTAGCATAACCATGATTGCATGAGATTTTTCCATATTTGTTGATTCTTTCCATTTGAAACCCTAGAACATTAAGGTTCTTGTTACAAGCCTCCTCATTGCGATATATCCATTCATTTTTCTTCCAGCAACTCCATAGAGTAAGTATGGATCAAACTAGATGATCCAAAACTCCCAAAATCCTCTAGCATGCATCTTCGGTTTCTCAATATCACATGATTTTGAATTTTGTGTTTTATTGTATTTTTAAGACAAACTAACTACACTAATATGTTCATAAGATGTCAATGTGAATAAATGACCCATCGTGTGAGTCCCATGATGGCTTGAGAGGGCATAGCCATTTCAATATCGATTTAAGATATTTTTTCTATAGCTCCCAAACTAGCACGATTCAGTCCATGAAAATACCTGCATTGGATTCGCAACCCTTGAATTAGGGGGGTATAGAGTTTTTGGATCACTGATCATGCATGTTTTCTAGGTTCTAAGGAAGGTTGATACTGGAGAAGACGACCAGAGGTAGGGCTCTAGCGCCTCTCCGGTCAATACATGTTGTTTCATATTATAAAGTTATTGTCTCATTATATTAATCGATGAAACAACCGCCCCAACAGTAGAAACGAGCATAGTTAAGGAGTTAGTATACCAAGGCACGGGTTCGATCCCTACCCCTGGTATTTTCATTTTTTCATGTTTTCTTGCTTGCAGATCTAGTACGAGTCAGCCTAGAACGCTCATCATGCGCCTCACTTCCTCACCACTTGATCATCACCGGACCAGATCTAGCGTCCTAGGCTTGCACGCTAACCATGGAGTCATTGAAATCAACCGCGCTGGATCATATACCACATCAGGGCTGGCATGTTTTTTTGCCTAAACAATTTTCTTTCCTCACACCCCCATTTTTACTGCTTTAGGCCCATCTTTCCATTTCCTTTTATTTATTTTATTTTAATTTTATTTCTTTACATAATTATCGTTTTTTTTCAAAGTAATTAAATTAAATCAACTTATTTTTAACTTAATCTTTTTTTAATTAAATTAATTAAATTAGTCTTTTTATTTAATTAATTGATAAAAATTGACTTAGATTCTTTAGGCTTTTCATTAGTAAATATTTCTTTGAATAATCAAATGCTTTTCTAAACTAGAACCAATTAGGTTAGATTAATCAACAATTTTAATTAAAAAGACGATAAAAAAACAAAAACATTTTTTTCCATTTCTTTTCTTTTTATAATATTCCCGCACTTTATTAATTTTTCCGATTATTGTAATTGCTAAAGATTGTAATAGTTAATCAGTGTTATTTTCTTTCCCCATTTTATGGTTTTGTACCCCATTCCTCGAAGCATTGTAATAGCGTAGGAAATATAATTTTTGTCTTTACCGCTTTCTTTATTATTATGTAGTAACTAGGCGTGTATGGCAAGATTCAAAATCAACCATTAGATAACCATAATTGTAAGGTAAATGTCTGAAATTAAAACACTATTTACACATGAACTTCTAGGGTAACTCCACTTAGTGCCTTCGAATAAAAAAAATCATGTCCCTCGAATATAGGACGCTTTAGCAAATACTCTCAGTTAAAAAAAGATCATAGTACCTCGATGACCCATCGATGATGCCTTCGGTAAACGATCTAGTCCCTTTGATAAAATTGCTAGAGCGCCCTATAAGTTACCTTCATGACTATACGATGACCCGCGCCTGTCCCTCAAATATCCAATGATAGGGATTCCTACTAACTAATGGTAGGATATCACTATCTAAAGGAGTAGGAAAAGAACAAAAGACTTTTATATAGGTAGATAGCTCGTAGTCGCTTGCTCACAACAAAATTTCAAACCAAAACATTTTTTCACAAAAACTTTCTGAAATATTTTCAAAAACAAAACACTCTGTATAAACACTCAATGATACGAGAGTTATTACAAAGTCTTGTCGTTCTTAAGAATTTTTCAAAACATTTTCCAACAAACACACACTCAAAGCATTTAAAAAAGTGAGCTAGCAATTAAGAGTCCGTAGATAACTACGGATGAAAAGGGTGCTAACACCTTCCCTTTTCATAACCTACCCCCGAACTCAGAAAAATCTCAAAGGTCTTTTATGTTATTTTCACCCCTTCATTTATTGGATAAAAAAAATTCGGTGGCAGCTCTTGCTATCCGCAACATTTGTAATAAAACACAAAACCAAAAGACTGTTCTCCCACTATAATACAATCGGCTTTCTCGTCAAATTTTCCAAGATTATCTCCCATTATTTAAAACAAAACATTTACATCCAAAGATATGAAGATGAGGTAAATTTGGTTTTCTACCTTTCAAATTTTCATATGGAGTTTTATCAAGAATGGGACGAATAAGTATCATATTCAAGATATAATAAGGCGTGCTAATACCATTGGCCCAAAATATTTTGGTAGACCACAATCATTGAGAATTGTTCTTGCCAACTCCGTTAGAACACGGTTTTTACGTTCCATAACACCATTTTGTTATGGAGTTTTAGGAGATGAGAAGTTATGTTCAATACCAAATTTATCACAATTTTATTCAAAGAGATGATTCTCAAATTCACCTCCATGATCACTTCGAATGGCAACAAATTTTTAATTTAATTTGTTTTGATATAACTTGGCAAAATGTGTGAAAGCCGAGCACATTTAATCTTTGCTACATAAGAAAACTGTCCAACAAAATCTTGAGTAATCATATAAAATTACTAGACCATAGTAATTACCACCTATGCTTTTAGTCCACGAGGGACCAAATAAATCCATTTGAAGGAGCTCAAATGGTCTTGATGTTGAAACAACATTTTTTGATTTAAAAGAGACCCTTGTTTGCTTAACCTTTTGATATGCATCACATAGATGGTCTTTTGAAAAATCCATCTTTGGTAGACCGATTATTAAATCTTTTGCAACAATTTTGTTAAGTAGATTAAAGTTGAAATGATCCAAACGTCTATTCCATAACCGAGAGTCTTCAGTCGAAATAACAAGACATTGGGCAATGTTCAAGGATATGTCCCTTAAGTCAAGCATATAGATATTACTAACCCTCACACCCTTAAACATATAATCCTTCTTTTCATTGTGTTCAATTATACAATAATATTTGGTAAAAGTTACTTTATAACCATTATCGCCTAATTGACTAATACTAAGAAGGTTATGCCTAAGCCCTTCTACTAGCATAGCATTTGAGATATTAATAGTTGTGGGATTACCTATACTTCCTTTTTCGAGTATCGCACCTTTTTTGTGACCACTGTAGGATACAAATCCTTTCTTCTTTGCAACAAAGTCAAAGAAGAGAAATATGTCTCTCATCATGTGTCTTGAACATCCACTATTGAGAATACAATTTTCCCTTCATAGCATCAAGACACTCATCCTAAAAGAATCAATCAAAAGTGGTAGGTACCCAATTCTCATTGGGTCCTTGAGAGTTAGTTAATTAACTATTGCTTTTGGGCAATAATTTTAAATTGCCTTTAGGAACCAAAAAGCACCTAAACTTGCATTTTTCAATAGTGTGTCCCTTTTTGCAACAGTAGTGACAAAATAGTCTATGACGAGAATCGATTATGCTATTAGACTTTTCTTTAATCAAGTTATACCTATTATTAGGATTTCAACCTTTGAGCGTTTAATAGCAATAATGTTAGTAAGATTATGTATTTTGTCCAATTTGGTTTCAAGAGCACTCACTTCTTGTTGCCAAATTTGACATGTTTCACATCCATATATAGATGATTGTTCATTCTCCTTTAGACAATTCGAACCATTTACAATGAGTTTCTTTAATGAATCAAATTTTTCATTTGTTTCTGCAACCTTGACCTCCAAGTATTTAAAAACTTTTTCTTGGGAGGCCAACTTTTTGTTAGCATATAAAGACTCTTTTTGTAAGTTTTCAAATTGATTTTTCAACTCATTAAAGGATAAATTTGCAATATTTGAGTATTTAGAATGATTTACATCCTTTTTCTTGCTTTGAGGATGATTTCCCATGAAACAGTAGTTTGTCTCTTCATCACTCTTACTTGAGCTTTCATTTGTTGAGAAATCACTATCACTATCCCAAGCCACACAGGCTTGTCCAGAATTTTTTGAGTTGTTTTGTTAACCCTTTCCTTTCTTCTTAGCAAGTGAAGGACAATCTGGTCTATAACGACCCGGTTTTCCGCATAAATAACAAATACCTTTTGACTTATCCTTTTTGTTGTCTTCACCTTTAGAGGAGAAGGATTGTCTTCTAAATTTGACAAGATTTTTGCCAGAGTGTTTGACCCTATACTTTCAAATGTATCGATTATATCTTTTTACAAATAATCCTATCGCTTCATCATCTGAATCCTCTTCATTACTCGAGTCACTATCATTCGTGAGCCCTTCCCTTAAGGACTTTGAACTTGAAGCCTTGAGAGCCTTAGACTTTAATACTTCCTCTTTAACGACCCCTTTTTCTTTTTTCTTTTTCTCAAGCTTCTTTTCATGTTTGTCTAAGCAATTGAGTTTTTGCTCGCGCTCTTCTAACTTACCAAACAATATGGTGAGATCAAGTGTAGCAAGGTTGTGTGCTTCCTTGATCGCGGTAACTTTCGTTTTCCAATTTCTAGTAAGACATCTCAACACCTTGTTAGTAGCAATAACGTTGGAAATAGGATTTCCTAGTAAATTTAAACAATTAATAAGATTAGAGAACCTCTTTTGCATTTGAGTAATGGTTTCCCCTTGCTTCATGCGAAAGAGTTAGAACTCTTGATTAAGTGTATTAATTCTAGCTTGTTTTACCTTATTAGTTCCCTCATAGGTAACTTGTAGAGCGTCCCACATAGCTTTAGCGGTTTGCACTACTACAAAACGTGCAAACAACAACACCCAAGTCATCACGTTAAATGATACACCATGGTAGAATCTATTAAACTTGGCGCGTTTTTTTATTTTCAT
This sequence comes from Vicia faba, assembly GCA_948472305.1. Lineage (NCBI taxonomy): Eukaryota > Viridiplantae > Streptophyta > Magnoliopsida > Fabales > Fabaceae > Vicia > Vicia faba. The sequence goes on from OX451735.1 coordinate 41,380,305, forward strand.
ATTTAAGCCACTTTTAACCACGGTTGGAAGTTCCAACCATGGTAAAAAGTGGTACATGGTCATGAGTTTGAATCATGATGTTGCTTTTATTCTACTGCTGTACATTTTATATCTTATTAAAAGACGTACAACAGCAATTATTTAATATAAACATTGTTGTATGTAGCGCACATGGTCATGAGTTCAAATCTTGTTGTTGTTGTTTTTCTAGTGTTATATTTTTTATATTTTATTAAAATACATATCACAACAGTTATTTAATACAATCATTTTTGTATGTAGTGTATTTATTGAGTTTCTTCACCATCCTTAAATAAATCTCAACTGTCCATTATAGTTACTATCAACGCTCAGGATACCACACTATTAGTGATCCGCGTGAAACCTAAAGCTTAAACAAACTTCCAACTTACATTAACTTTATCTTCTACCTTCGAATAACATTTTTCATTTATGACACTCTAGATTTCCACTAAACCAAGCTCGAAAATATCATTTCTTCCATAATCAAAACTTGAAAGCAGCATTTCTTTAATTTCTAAATTTCAGAACTCCGTCATTTATTCCCCATCTTGAATGAGACAAAGAAAGTATGTATTCAAGTTAAAAATGTTAGTTGTTGATGGTCTTATTGTTCTTTTTTTAGATATTGTTTTTGTTGTTCTTGTTGTTGTTTTCTTATTATTGTTGGTCTTGTTGTTGTTGTTATTGTTGTTGTACGTTATTGTTGTTGTTATTGTTGTTGTTGTTGTTCTTCTTATTTTTATTGTTCATGTTATTGTTCTTCTTATTTTTGTTGTTCTTGTTGTTCTTCTTCTTGTTCTTGTTATTGTTTTTGTTGTTCTTATTGTTTTTCATGTTGTTCATATTGTTCTTGTTGTTGTTTTTAATGTTCTTACTACTATTGTTGTTCTACTGCTATTTTTTTTATTTTGTTAAAAGACATACAACAACGGTTAAGTTAACTAAACGTTGTGATCTCACACGAAATTTTCAATATACTATAGCGTTCCCAAAATCGTGATTGTAAGTTATGCATTTACAACAATACTCTACACAACAACGCCTGGACCCACGTGATTATATGGGATTCCAACTGTTATTAAATGGGTTTTTTGTAGTAGTGTTGACAATGGGAAATGCGATAGAACTCATCTACACCAAGTGCAGATACGACGAGGTTCTTTGCTTTCCAATCGTAAGACAACTTTTTCTCATCTTTCTCATCCCATAAGTTTGTTTGGCTTTAGTACGGTAACACCATGAACAACATATGTCATCAGTGTTGGGCCATTTAGAATAACTTCCCAATCACCTTTCTGATATAAGCTGACATGAATTTTCATACAAGATTTCCAATAACTATAATTTTCTCTTGTGAAAATTAGGGCTCTTTTATAATCCCCTTTAGGTTCGTAAGCCGTTTTCTAAAAAGTGTCGAAGCCGGAATAAACCGGGATCTTGATGCCACTTGTTAGATGATGAAAACCGTATCTAGAGGGGGGTGAATAGACACCCTTTTTAAAATCTCCAAATAAAATTTGGTTTTGAAAAAGTTTTATCAAAGTACGATGTAGAAGCTTTTTCAAATTGTCGTCTTTACGAACGTTATCGGGAAGCTCGGATATGCAAACTGTAAATAAAAATTAATATGGAATGTGAATGATAGTGAATTAATAACCCTGAATCACTTTTCAACTTAATTATCATTTAATCTATTTCACTTAGCAAGGGTATTTCCAATGATAAAACCAAAATAGCTAGTTTCGACAATTTATCAAACACTTGGCGTGCAAGTGAATTTTCAGAATTTTTCCTTTGATTGTGTTGATACACAAAACCACTTATAATCAAAATTGATTATAATCTATATCAACACTTGAATTAAAAATAAAATTAATTAGGAAAATTCTTACAGTTCAAATGATAACACAATGTTATTTGATAAATCGATCAATGAAAATCAAAGCGAGTAAAAGAAAAAATAAAAGCGACACAAGGAATTTTTCTTCAAAGCTCCCCACAATCGTCTTCGCATGTGGGTACGTCTTCGAATAATTCCAATGGAATTAGGATAATTCTTGCTATGCAAAAATATTGATACAAGAGGAGTGTTCAAGAGAAATTCCATAAACCCTAAGCTTATTGTTGATTCAACCCCTCCTCCTTCCCTGATCTTGAGAGAGACCAAGACACAATAAATGAGAAATGAATATCTGGATTTTACTACTACTCTGTGTTCTTTATCTCTGAAGCTTTCATGCGCAATATATCTCAAACTATTGCAACACAAGACTTCGATTCTATCCGGCACTCCAAGTTACTTCCTTGCAAAGATTTTAAACACTCCAAGGTTCCTTTGAAAGATTTTAAGCACTCCAAGGTTGTTCACTTTACCACGATTACCTCTCAAACATCTCACATTAAAACCCCCAAATCAACCAATGATCTTGGAGGACAAACCCGGGGTTTCTCCTGGATGAAAACCCCTACAAAACTCCACCCAATACACAATTGGACCCTAGCAATCCTCGTCTAGATGGCACCCCAACAGAACATCATTACAATGTAATGTCAGTGTGTATGCATAGATTAGAGGTTGAAGATGAAGAGTGAAGTAGGCTAATTTTATGGTTTTCAACAAGTTGCAATGATGCATGAAAGAGTATTTATAGTTTTGAAACATTTAGGGAAAAGAGGGATAAATTCGGAATAAAAGAAATTAAAAAATTGACCAAGTAAAATAGTATGTGTTGACCTAAGATGTGCATGTGTCGACCTATGACTTACAGAAGCTACAGGATTTAAAAATGCATTACATGTGTCGACCATAAATATGGATGTACCGACACATGCAGTTAAAAATCATGCAAAAACTTACTTTTAATGAATTAGATCAATTTCGCAATGGTTTTTAATGGTTCCTAAGACCTCTAATGCAGAGGAGTGCCACAAGACATAAGGATACTGTCCAATACTCAAAAGTGCAAGCTTTTCCCAGTTTTTGACATCATTCAAAACATTTGACGACAAAGTTTGTACTCACAGTGGTTGAGACCATCTTCAAGAGAGTTCTATTTTAAAGTTTTGTAACCATTGGAAGGGTTCTCTCGGTTAAGGAACAGAAAAGTGGCGAAATGAGTGGGAATAGGTGACCTGGGATGATGTGCATCTAATACTTGTTTAGCTACTAAAATGTACCTCTGTGGAAGACATGGACCTATGTGTTGGAACAAGTTTGGTTATACATCTACAATTCTTAAGTTTTGATGATAACAAAGTATAGAGAACAACTTTGTAGACTAATAGTTTCATTAAGTGTGCATAATCGTTAGATAGGAAAAAGAAAAATCTGGACTTTGGAAAAAGAGATTGTGGACTCTAGACAAAGCCGACTCTAGACTCTAGATAAAGAGACTCTGGACAAATAAAGTTGAAATATGAAGAAGTGTTCAACTGACAGTCAATCATCTGGATAATCAAGACAACGCTCTACAACAATCAATCCAGATTTACTCTGATAATTCAAGCTTCAGTTTCTACAGACTCTAAAGTCTAATATTCAAGGCTATAAACTCTAATCAAGCTTAAAATCACCTCAAATATGAAGCCAATGATTGAGAGAACAATTATCAAAAGAATATATCTGGAAATAGTACATTCAAGCGGAAAAATAAAATATTCCTTTTAAAGGAAAAATATGTTGGAATTTTTATAGGATTGTACTACCAACGGATCTCCATAATTCATGGCTCAACCTCATACCACTATTACAATTGTGAAATTGAAAAAGTTTCCAATTTTATCCTCCAACAGTACTATTCATCATATTTCAATTCCAAGCTCCTTCAGAACTATTCATTATCTATTTAAAGAGGACAAGGAATTTTAAAGAAACAATATAGAACAATGGTTGTAAATTAAAATGAAACAACAAGAAAAAGAAGAGAAACGACAATTACAACATTCACTACACTTAGAGTTATTTCTTGTATATCTTCGTAAGTGTAAATCCTGAAATTCACATGGTGTATCTACTTGTTTAGAAGAAATTAACCCACATTTTGTGAGTTATTACATGCCTATTTAGTTGTTTATTTAACCTTTTTGTTTACTTGTTAGTTGTAATTTCTAGCTTTTTTAGTTGTTTTAGTTGTTTTAGCCTGGAGCACAATAGGTGCTCCATTTTATTGTTTTATTGTGTTTTGTGTATGCAAAGGTTAGCATAGTCGAGCTAAGGCAAGAATGCAGTAGTTTGTTGCATGGAGCACAAGATGAAGTAAAGTAAGAGATCTCAAACCAATGGAAAAAAAAGAAGGAAAGCTGCTGGCCAGTAAGGATAACATGGAAGGAAGTCCAAAATGGAGGGAAATCTTAGTGGTGCTGAAAAAGAGTAATAAAATATTCAAATCCAAAGAAGATAGTGGAGATGCTAGAAGATAAAAAGTGGTATGATAGTACACTGTAATTGTAAAGTGCGCCACCTGCACCTGCTGTGGCAGATTGCCACACTACACCTTATCCACCTCCATTGTCTCCTTGTATGAAGATTCCTTGATCCTATGCTGCGGAATTGTATGTTGGCGCTAATTTTATGAGGGCTTGATGTGATTTCATGAACACAAGCCCATGATCCAATGCAACATGGAAAACCCTAATCCCTGGTCTATAAATAGAGTTGTGATAGAAGATAAAAGGGAGTTCAACCGTTCCAAATAATATTGTAAGAGTTATGTTACTGAGTAGCAGAAGTGTTCTAAAGTCTTCTTTCCTCATCCACTTGTGTGCTTGCTGATTAGCTATAGCACTACTGGAGCCATCTCTTGAAGATTAGTCATCTCAAGGCATCTTCCAAGTCTCTCTTGGGTTTATATCTTTTGTTCACTTATTGTCTAAAGATGTTTCCTTTGAGAACCATATTTGTAGCTTGTACTCATCTTACTATGAGCTAAACCTTTTGTAGTTGAGTAATATGAAATTAATATCAAGTTGTTCTTATGTTATATGTTATGTGGCTAGTGCATGCTTTACCATGTGTTTGTTTTGTTAAAAACTTGTTTTTTGCTTGATCAACTTAGAAATAGGTAACAACTTGTTGTTGTGAGAGATCCAACAAACAAGCGTACTGCATGAGTAAAAATGGATGAAAGCGTAGGATAGAGATATTCACTTTACCTAGTTTTCTTAGAGATAAGAAACTACAATCATTAAGGAATTCAAATTAATTAAAAGACGTATATTAGGTTATAAGTGAGGCTTATAGATTTGTTCCCTTTCCCTTTTATACATGCTTTTGATGATGTAGAAATACACCACAAGATCACTCAGATCCAATTCTTTGTATGTAACTTAAAGGTTTATTTAGCATGCTCTTCTATTTTCGGCCAATGATTTCAATTTGTGTCACTTTGCTTCCTTCCTTTTTCCCACTCCACCAGTGTTGTCTAGTTGTAATTTAGCTAGTTAAATGCAATTGTCTAAACAAATTTAACTTAGACTAGTTCTTAAATTTCATATCTTCACTTTTAAATTAGTTTAGACAATTTCATTTGGTTTTTAGCTTGTGTATATTAATTGTGTTCACTTTTTTGTTTGTCTTTGAACTTGTTGTGAACAGCTTGAGGATATCTAGGTGATTTGTCAAGTTTGACTGTTTCGACTTGCGAGGTAATGATTTTGTTAAGGTTTTGTAATCATTTGAGGTATGTGTTTATTTATTTCTATACTTTATCATATTCATGATACTTAGACTTTTTACAACTTTTATGCCATTCATTCTTTTGTATACTTGTTCATTTGTGGACCACTTTAGTTCCTACCGTTTTTGTGAGGTAGCTTTCCATTGTTCACATATAATGGAGACCATAATTCTTGTTCTAACTAGATTTTATTATGATTAATCTTTTGTTTGTGGTGGTTATATGAAAACATTAAAAGGATCAAGGCATTTTTGTTTCATTTTTAGCACAACTACCTTAGCCTGATATCCAACTGTCATTGTGAGTGTGTGATCATTAGTAACCCCTTTGAGCCTTTTGTCATTGTCCATATTATTTAAATTTGATGCTTGTCTATAAGTATTGATTTCACTTTTTGTATGGATTTTGATTGTTGATTTTTTCTTGAACCCTTAACTTTGTGTTGTTGTATGAATTTTTACCTTGCCTTAGAAAGTAGGGAGTTTTCACGTGATAATGTCGGTTCAATTCAAGTTGGGGAGAAAAATGATTGTGCATTTAAGTTGTGATTGCTAAGAGGTTGAGAAAGAAAAAAAAAGAAGAAAAAAAGATAAAAAGAAAAAGAAATAAAAAAAATTGAAAAATCTTTGAAAAAGAAAGAACAAAAAGAGTTCAACTAATTGTGCAAATAAGTAATGTGTTTTGTGTAACAATTTGCGATTCAGAAGAAGTTTAATTGAAATTATGTTGTTTGAAACTTTGTGAGTTGATCACTCCCTTAGGATTAGGCAAGTTTTTGTTCCGATTAGCCTTGAGAATTATCCCTTGTTTGTTTACCCGATCACGCTATAACCATGAAAAGCCATTGTGATTCTTGCTTTTATGTCTTCAACATGAATTTCAGATGAGTGTATAATTTAATCTTTTGTTTGCAAGGGTGTTGGATAAGTGAAAATACCTCATTTTTGTGTGTTTGTCATCTACCTATGATTGTGTACTAGATGTGACTCATTTGTGAACTAGTGTTGTTTTAGAATTTTGGCATGATTTTTGTATTTAGCATTTGTTTCGGGTTTATGTTATAGTCATAGTTTAGTGGTAAGTGTTTACTTTGTGTGTGATGTTTTTCATTTAAACCATTGCATTTGTTTTCTGTTTTTAAAACTTGTGGATTTGTGATTCTTTGGTTTATCGTTTTTGTTTCTTTAAGTTGTTTGTTTCTTGTTTAGGGACAAACAAGTTCAAGTTGGGGAGAGTTTGATAAGTGCATATTGTTGCTATTTTTGTATATACTTTTTGTTGCACTTATCGACTCTTTTTGTTAATTTTAATTGAATAAACCTGACTTTTGTGTAAATATTTATACTTAGTGTATAATTGTATTTATGATTAATTTATGTATTGTTTGATAGTTTTAATGTCTTGTTGTAGGCATTTTCACGTATTTGGAGCATCGAGGAATAAGGTGTCGAAGGCACGACTCCAAATAGGCATTTTTTTAACAAAATAAGGAATTTTTGAAGTTCCAGGTCGAGCTTAGCATAGTCATAGCGCACGTGTTGAGTGGCCAGGTAGAGGTGATCCCGCTAAGCGCCAGATTTAGCGCTTAGCTGGGGTCTAAGGCAGTTTAGTGAATAAATGAAGGCACGCTTAGCGCAACATTTGGCGCTTAGCACAGTCTGCAATTTTTAGATTTTGTATAAATAGCTTAGAACATACTTTTTAGGGTTTTTATCATCTCTTTCCCTCTTGGAGAAGCTCTGATCCAATTCTTTGTAGCTTAAAGGCTCACACAACATCATTGGGTGGTGCATCTTGTCGATTGGTTATGGGTTGTCACAGATCGTGTTGACACCGTAAGAAGTTTCTTATTCATCTCCTTTTTCCCTATGTATCATTCCAATGGTGGGTTTTGTATGTATATCTTTACTCTTTATGTAAGTACATTTGTTGATCATGGGATTGTATGAAATCTATTTTACAAATTAATACCGGTGTTTGTTCTTGATTTTTCATTAATCACGGAGTTTTGGTTTGTCATAGACATATGCTTTCCGAATCTTTTTCTTGAATGAATATCTATTAGGTCCTAGACTCTAGACATAGATTTAGGATTAATATTCATGTGGGTATAGGTTATGAAATTCATCCGTGTTGTTTGAGTTGTGCTCGAAATCTCCTCCGAGAGCAATTAGGGTGATGTCTCACTTTGTGTTAGAGATAGCCTTAGTGTGAGCCATACGTTATGTTATTGATGAGTGATTTAGGTTGAGTGAAATTGATCCGTAAGTTTAAGTATTTGACGGGTATAATGAAATGTGATTCCAGAATGAATTCTATTAGACTGCAGATGATTGTTTATTGCTTTCTTTATTGCTTAATTTACTTTTCCTACACTTTTTCCGCAAACCCTTTTCCAAATTTAGAAGGATTGAAACTGTTGAACGATAGTTTTTCCCTCTCATAAATCTGTGGACACGATACGATATAACCTATATCATACGTTAAATTAATAAATTACTTTTTGCTCGCCTCTTTACTGCTCTAGCACTATGCTAGTAAAACTTTGATTGAATCTGAAGTCAATTACACTTCTACTGAAGGAGCTGCTAGTTGTTGTATTTGCCTTTGATAAGTTCAGATCCTACTTGGTTGGGACCAAGGCTATTGTGTACACTACTCTTGCTGCAATTAAGTACCTAAGTACCATGAAGGATGCCAAGCTAAGGCTTATCATATGGGAACTGTTAGTTGCAAGAGTTTGATCTTTAGATTAGAGATAAAAAGGGATTTGAGAACCTGGTAGTTGATCGTCTATCAAGGTTGTTAGGGGAGGTACAAGAAAAAAATGATGCAGAGATTCAGGAGACTTTTCCTGATGAGAAGATGTTAATGATAACTGTTGGCGTGACTCCATGGTACGCTGACATTATCAATTACCTGTTCAACAAATTTGTGCCACTTGAGTTCAATTCCCAATAAAGGAAAAGGTTCTTCCACGTGACTAGAAGCTATTTTTGGGATGAACTCTTCCTGTACAAGAAGTGTTTTGATCAATTATTGAGAAGATGTATGGATTAGCCAGAGGCACAACAGATTATGTCTGCTTTTCATGAAGCACCATATGGAGGACATTTCAGAGGAACTAGAACTGCAGCCAAAGTCTTATAAACAGGTTATTTATGGCCCTCTCTTTCGAAGGATGCTCGTGATTTTGTATGGAAATATGATAGATGCCAAAGATTGGGAAACATCTCCATGAGGAAAGAAATGCCTCTTACCAACATCTTAGAAATTGAAATTTTTGATGTATGAGGCATTGACTTCATGGGGTCGTTTCCCCAATATTTTGGTAATTTGTATATATTGGTAGTTGTAGATTATGTTTCCATGTGGGTAGAGGCAGTGGCAACTCCCACTAATGATACAAGGGTAGTGACCAAATTCTTTGTGAAAAATATTATGACTAGACATGACAAGCCTATGGCTATCATTAGTGATGGAGGGACTAATTTTTGAAATAAGATCGTTAATAATCTAATGGAAAATTATGGACTCAAGAAGAAAGTTGCCACATCTTACCACACATAATGCAGTGGGCAAGCTGAAATTTCAAATAGAGAGATAAAAAGGATTCTGAAAAAAATTGTTAACCCCTCTAGAAAAGATTGATCTAAGCATTTGGATGATTCCTTATGGGCATATAGAACATCTTTTAAGACTCTCATAGGAATGTCTCTATATAGACTTGTCTATGGAAAGGCATGTCACCTGCCTATTGAGTTAGAGTACAAAGCTTTTTGGGCAGCCAAGACCTTTAATTTTGATTTATTCAAGGCTGAACAAGCTAGAATGCATCAACTAAATGAGCTTGAAGAGCATAGGCTATTTTCTTATGAAAATTATGATTTGTATAAGGAAAAGACCAAGAAATGGAACAACATGAAATGTATGAAGAGGGAATTAAGTGAAGGCCAACTTGTTCTTTTGTTTAACTCTAGGTTAAATCTATTCCTTTGAAAACTTAAATCTATATGGTGTTGGCCCTTTAAGTTAATAAAGATTTATCCTCATGGGGCTGTGGGTCTTTTGAATGAAAGGACAGAAAATACTTTCAAAGTGAGTGGCCAACAGGTGAAAGTGTATCATGGTGAATCCTTAGACAACAAAAGGGTCACTATTAATTTGATTGAATCCATTTAAACTTTTCTATAGTCAGGCTATAGGACTATAAAATAGCGCTACTGTGAGGCAGCCCAGCTTAAATTTCATGTTTTAGTTTTTATTTTTTTCAAATGATGTGATTGATGCAATAAAATGAAGAAGAGTCACTGACGAGTTCTTTCTTAACTGAAAAAGCTGATATAATCTTGCACAAGAAAGGAGAGCAATTTGTAATGCTAAGTCCATTGGATATAGCATGAGAGACGTAAAGGTTATTGGGGAAAGTGAGGAAGAAAAAAAAGAGAAGCAAGTAGAGAGAGAAATCCTCACGCGTGCGTGGCACTATTTAGCTGCCAGCGTGACGTCACTAGGGGACAATGCATTAATGGTCACTTTCACGTTTTTATGTAGAATAATTACCAAAAGTAACCCTTACAATGGCTAGACTGTCCAAAACCCTCTCTCTTGTCTAAAATTTAAATTTCTCCAATTTTGTTCATTACATCCCAGCTTCTCAAACCACCCAACTCCTCAACACCCAATAACATTTTAACCACCCATCATCTCACCATTTTTCTCAAACCATCTCATTCATATATTTCAAAACTTCCATCAATCTCTCTCTCTCTCTCTCTCACACACACACACACAACTTTTTTTTTCCACAAAGAGCTTTCACCATCTTAAACCTTAAAACAATGAAACCCATATACTCCCAAGGAAGAATCAAACCACGGGCCTGAAAAAATGCCACACCTACTATGGATATCTCCGATGATGAAGGAAGTGACAATGAAGTCTTCACCAATGCTGATGCAAAGCGAAGATTCACCAAATCCATCTCTGGAAGTGAAATGCATCCTCAAAGAGGTTTTACTTTGGATAGAGAAGATGCTAACCTAGGTCTCCCTAAAATAATTGGTTCTCTCATCAAGCTCAATAAATGGATCAAGTTATGTCAGCAACCCGCATCTTACTGCACATAGTTGGTGAAGGAGTTTTACTCCAATCTCTCAACCATTAACATGAAGAATAAAGTCACGGTGAGGGGAAAAATGTGTCCTACTCAGAATAAAACCCTAAGGAGTTATACCAAGGTATTATGGAAAAATCGAATGAAGATGAGTATGAGGTGTATATGCAGTCCTTGTGCAACACAAGCACTAGTTGGGTAGAGTCTGCTGGAGAAAACATAGTAAAGAGGATGGATTTTAAACCAGAGGCAAAATCTCGATACCAATTCATTAAGCATTTTGTGAAGCCAAAAACCCATAATGAAACGGTCCATAAAGCAAGGCTTGCCTTGCTACTTTGTATCACTTCTAGAGAGGATGTCAATGTGGGGAAAGTTATGGTCCAAGAGATTCAGAGGTGTGCTAAAAAGAAGGAGGGAATACTCTATTTCCCTTGCCTAATTATTGATGTGTTCTAAGCATGGCTTGCACAACAAAGAAACTGATGAAGTGTGCAGTTCTCCAACTGCCTTTGACAAAACTAGCCTGTAGATGTTGATGAAACCAAGAGCAAGAAAAATGTCGGAGGCAGGACAATGCTCAGCTGAAGGAGAGTTGAATTTTGAAGGCGACAGCTTGACTTGGAAAGTGGTAATCCATATGCAAAAGTATCAAAGGGAGTTTTTCAAGTTTGAAAAAGAAAATTATGAGTGGGAGCTGAAAGTTAACCAGATAGTGTATAAAGAAGAGCCAACTCCAATGTTCCCTAATCATATATTGGGGACGTTGGAGGAAGAAGAGGATTTGAACAAAGAGGAAGAGGGAAAGATTGATCATAAGAAGATAAATAAGAAATTTGTGAAGGCTGGACTGGTAAATATCCTAGTGCGTCTACTTCAGGCGTGGCCAAGGACTTCTCTCCAAAGAAGAAGAAGAAGAAGAAGAAGAAGAAGAAGAAGAAGAAAGAAGTGATAACTAGGGGTAGAGCAAATAATTTTTTTGAGGAAGATGTACCTGTAACAAAGGAGATTGTTGAAGAAAGTGAGAATAATGATGAGACCCTTGATAAGATGTTGAAACAAGTGGCCAAGATAAAAAGGAAATCAGATCTGAAGCGCCTAAAAAGGAGAAATCCCTTACCTTGGTTGCTGAAGAGGATTTGAATAAAGTTGTTAAGAATGTGGTGGAGGAAGTTGCTGAAGAGAACGAGAAGGAGAAAAAGGGAGAAGTTCATAATATGGTGATGCAGGATGATGCACTTTGGGCTTACAGAACAATGTTCAAAATGCCAATAGGTATGTCCCCTTATTAGTTGGTTTATTGTAAAGCTTACCATTTGCTGCTCGAATTAGAGCACAAAGCATTTTGGATCTCCAAATTCTTAAATTATGATCTTTTCAAAGCTGGTGAATCCCGAATTCTTCAACTCCATGAGTTAGAAGAATTTAGGAATCAGGCTTACGAGAATGCCAAACTTTACAAGGAACAAACAAAAAAGTGGCATGCTCAGAAGATCCTGAGTAATGAATTTTAGGAAGGAAAATTGGTTTTGTTGTTCAATTCCAAGTTGAAGTTGTTTCATGGAAAGCTGAAGTCCAAATGGTCCGGACCATTTGTGGTTCACAAAGTGTTTCCTCATGGAGCGATAGAACTGAAAAATCAAACCAACGGGGACACGTTTAAAGTGAATGGACAGAGATTGAAGCCTTATTACAAAGGGAAAGAAAGTGGTTTGATAGATGATGTTCGACTTTCAGGATAAGATTGACGACCGTCGAGCCATGCGATGTTAAACGAATTGCTTCGTTGGAGGAAACCCACGCATTTTAGATTATAACTATTTTAATTATCTTTGTTAAGTATTTTTAGGTTGTTTTTAGGTATACAAATTACCCTGAACGGGAAAGAGAAGGTGAAATTTAAGCAAGCATAAGTGAAGGAAGTTGTGTCGAATCAAATGAAAAAAATTAAAAAAGAAAAAAATTTGAAGAAAAATCAGGCCCCTGACGCGACCACTAGTGTCACCTGACACGGCTCATGTCATCCTGCCCGAAGCCTGTGTAGAAAAAGAAATAAAATTGAAAACACAGACGCCTGACACGACTGCCTATGTCAACTGACATGCCCTGTGTGAGGAACCCTGAAGCATGCACGTTTGGAGTGAAATAGGCAGATGCTTGACACGGCCAACCGTGTGGACTAACACGGCCCGTGTCAGGCTTACAGATGTAATTTTTGAAATTGTAATTTTCATATCTTGTGGACCCCACCTTGAATTTTAACACTTTAACCACCCATTACACCCATTTGTCATACCATAACTCATATTTATCTCTCTCTCTCTCTCTCTCTCTCTCTCTCTCTCTCTCTCTCTTTATCACCCTTATCATCTTATTCACCCTTTCTCTCACAAAGAAAAACCTAATCCTCCATTAAACACTTCCACCAAAGCTCTCACCTTTACCATATTCCACACCCCAATTCAAAAACTCACTTCACAAAACCTTCACCATTCTCCATCCTCTACCAGATTTCGGGGTCCTTTTTCTCTAATTTCATGGTTTATTTTTTATGAATTTTTACAGGTACAAAAATTCCCTCGAAGAGGGTTACCAAGGGAAAGCAACAAGTGGGTGAGCCATTATGGACATTGAAGAGAGGGATCCGTACGCCAAATCCTCATGGAATTGTCTTTGATAACCTGAACCACGAAAGAAAGTACTCCGTGCTTATTAAGCCAAGCTTACGCCTACAAGGTATATTTATGATAAAACCCTTGATGATTTAAGACTGAAATTTGAGGCAGATAGGATATTTCATGTATAAGGTATGCTTGAGTTTATTCACCTTGAGGCATCGACATACGAGCGCATTACGCTTGAGTTCTTAAGCACCATTGAGTTTTAGTTTAATAACAGATGGACGGGCTCTACAAGAGCACACTATGTTAGAACAATATTTAGTTCTGCAATATTATCTATGAGTTTTGATGATAACAAATGAGTATGTTTGTATAAACAATTTTGATACTCTAATGTTTGTTATTTTTGAGTATTTCACAAATAGGTTCTGCTTCTGATGAATGGCGAGGCCAAGACATTAGAAGAGAATTAATTCCACTTATGCACTACACAAGTTCTGATGAACATTAGCAACATACTATAGAAGGCTCTGAAGTATAGGCTCTAATGTTTGTCTAAAGAAACAATTTTAAATATCTGAAGAAAGAAGTTCTACTTAAGTCCAGATACTAAAGACTCATGTTTCTGAAGACAACGGGTTCTAGAGAAACAAGTCTGAAGATCTGAGCACATAAGTTCTACTTAATTCCAGATGCTAAAGAATCAAGTTTCTAAATACCCATGGTTCTAAGAAAAGGGTTATAAAGACCAAGTGCTGAAGACTCTGAAGACAGAAGTTCTAAAGACTTTGAAGACTTGAAGTTCTAAAGACCCAAGGTTCTAAGAAAAGGGTTCTAAATACCAAGTGCTAAAGTCTTTGAAGACAGAAGTTCTAAAGACTGAAGACTTGATGTTCTAAACACCCAAGGTTCTAGAAAAGGTTCTCATGACCAAATGCTGAAGATTCTGAAGACGCAGTTCTTAAGACTCTGGAGACTTCAAGTTCTGATGACCTTGTGTTATATTCTCACTTCTAAACTCATGCTCGCAGAAGCCTCTGAAGTGCAAAAGGAAAGACGATAATGTTAACGTGGTACAAATAGTACATGTTACAATAAACTTTTATTCCACTACCATGAAAGGACAGACGCGTTGCATGATCTTGTCCCCCGCGTTATTGCTTAAGCGGACAATGTTTTTGGAAATCCCAAGAGTACCCCTCAATAAATATATTATTTTATTGGCTATATAAAGGCTTGAAGACTAAGGGAGAAAGCTGCTCATTTAATGTATATCCATGCATAAGCATTGTCCATAGCTTTCATACTTTTTAGTCTATTATTCTTATAATAGTTTACACATTCACCTTGTGTAGAAGCAATATTATTGTAAACAAATTTTGTATTCAAATAGTTGTTTAATTTTCCTTAAGGGACCGGTTAGGTCTGTATCCTTAAGAAGTCTAGGACTAGTGTGTCTTAGAGGTTTGATTTTCCTCAAGGGACCGGTTAGGTTTGTATCTTAAGAAGTCTAAGACTCGTGTGTCTTAGATGTTGGTAGTCACTTGCGGGTAGCTTATGCATTGTAAAATTTAGTTGGATTATTTGATTAAGTACTCGATTAAGAGAGGAGAAATCACCTTGGAGGATGGATTAGACTAGCTTGATAGTTTTCAAGTGAACTAGTATAAACATACCTTGTTCTTTACTTCCTGTTCTTAATTATTGTTATTATCAAGAGTGGAGAAATTTAATTTAATTAAAGGGGAATATGTCTAAAGAATTTTTTTTCTTTAAAACCCAATTCAAACCCCTCTTTCTTGTGTTTTTCACACCTTCAGTTACAATCAGAGCTCCAGTTCTGAGGAGATAAAAATTTTGTATTTTTATCAACACTTAAAAGTGTTCAGTACTAATCCAGTATGTGTGAAAAACCAATGGCTACACCTACTTCCACTGTTGATAATAGGGATAATGATATAGATCACTATATTTCAAAACCTCATATGTTTGGTGGGGAGAAGTTTGACTATTGGAAGGATAGAATCGAAAACTACTTTCTGCAATTTGACTTGGATCTATGGGATTTGGTAGTTGATGGCTACACTCACCCATTAGATGATAAAGGTCAGAAGATTGCAAGAAATGCGATGACAGAAGCACAAAAGAAAGTTTACAAGAATCATTACAAAGCAAGAACTATTATGCTTAGTGATATTTTATACAATGAATATGAGAAAATCATAGATAGAGGGACGGCAAAGTCTATCTTTGATTCTCTTCAGATGACGCATGAAGGAAATGCACAAGTAAAGGAAACAAAGGCTCTGGCCTTAATTTAAAAATACGAAGCCTTCAAGATGGAAGGCGAAGAATATGTGGTAACGGTGTTTTAAATATTTCATACTCTTGTGGCAGGACTTAAGGTTCTGAATAAAGGTTACTCTACATCAGATCGTGTTAAAAAAATTATCAGAAGTCTTCCTGTTAAATGGAGACCAATGGTAACTACTTTAAAATTGGCAAAGGATTTGAACAACATGAGTCTTGAGGAACTTATTAGTTATTTAAGAAGTCCTAAAATAAAGCTTGATCAAGATGAACCTTAGAAGAGGGTAAAATCAGTTGCTCTAAAGTCTACGTCTGGAAAGACTAAGGCTTATCAAGCTAAGGAAGAATCTGAAGAGTCTGAAGAAGATTCAAATGATGAAGAAATTTCGTTTATATCCACAAGAATCAGTCAAATATGGAAGCATAGACAAAGAAAATTCAGAAGTCAACAAAGGACATATGGAAGAGATGAATCTACATCCGATCAGAAAAGGTCGTTTGATAAAGAGGTTAATTGTTATGAATGCAATGAGCCTGGACATTATAAGAATGATTTCCCAAAGCTCAAGAAAGACAAGAAGCCTGAGAATGCTTACAAAGCTAAGAAGGGTCTCATGGAAACATGTGATGATACTGAATCAGAAGATGAAGATTCTGATGAAGAGCATGCCAACGTAGCATTCATGGCAAAGACTAGCATGAGTTAAGCAGCATCAAAAGACAAAATGACACTTAATGATGAGTCGGGCTCTGATGATGACAAAGAGGTACTTTCTTCCCTATCTCGTTCTGAACATGAAATTGGTTTATCTGAATTTAGGAAAAGGTATCAATCTCTTCTAAGTAAACACAAAATCTTGAAAAAGAGTTTTGTAGCTACTTTTGAGAACACTACTATAAATGAGAAAAATATTTCTGACTTAAATGAAAAACTTTTTGTTTCATAAAAATAAAACATTGCTCTGAAAAGTAAAGTGTCAAGATTAGAAGAAGAGATTTTCTCTAACACATTTGTTACTAACGAAGTAATCAGATATGATAAAGCTTTTCTACACTTCCTTGCTAAAAGCATAGATAGAAGCAAAATGGCTTCAATGATCTATGGTATTAGTAGAAACAAAAGTAGAGGCTTGGGATATTCAGGACCATCAAAGAAAATAGATGAGACTCTGAATGTCAAACCAAAACCTCTTTCAGAACATTTCGTGCTTGCTGGCATAAACTTGAATTGCCCAGAACAAGAAGATTATGATACTAATGTAGCACAAACACAAACACAGAAGCCAATGTCTAAACCAAAGCATCATGCACAAATTTCACATGATTATCCTGTTGCAAAAAAGTCCAAAGGTGTCAGAACCTCTATAACTTCTAATAAAAGAGGACCAAGAAAGTGGGTACCTAAGGATCAAATAATCCATGTTGCAGATGTCTTTGATGGCGCCACTGAAACACCAGTTTATTATAACCGTTTTTAAAATGATACTCTCCACCTTTAATTTTTATCTTTTAGGAAGGGAATATAAATGATAACTCTAATTTGGTTTGATATTCTAAGTTGTTTGACTCTTTTTTATAAGAAGGGAAGGTATTAGGCACCCCTCATCTACCTTTTTCTCAAGGATACTAGGGTTTAGAATTAGATTTAGGAAATAGGGTTTTAATTTTCATTAGGGGAAAAGGGTTTTAGTCTTTTAATTAGGGGAAAAGGGTTTTAGTTATTTAATTATGGGAACTCGCCACGATTTTAGTCGTATGCCTACGTATCCTCTTATGAGGAATCAGAGTCCCAATTCGTAGTTCGCAGTTGGTTTGAGTTTTTTATGGATTATGAAAATATCTCGAATTCTCCTTGAACTAAGTGTAGGTTTGTGAATATCAAAGTTGTTAGAGGAAGTTCTCATTCTATTGAAGGTATTCCCATAATCATTTTATGATAATAATCTTGAGTTTATTAAGTTAGTATAAAATGGTTAGTAATTTGACCGGTTAGATATTTTTTTAAATATATTAATATATAAAAAATATTTTTATAGCATGAGGAAAAAATAATTTTAATGCAATCAAAAATATTTGAAAGGGTTAGTAGAAGAATTTGAATTAATAAATAAAGAAATATAAATTAATTATAAAAATATTAATAAAATAAAAATAGAAAAATATTAATAAAATTAGAAAATAAATAAGTTAATTTAAACGCAGGGGGTGTATTTTCAGTCTTGCTAGTAAAAGGTCGGGGGTGTGAAATATAAGGCCCAAAATTAAGATATTGAATTTGGGCCCAAAATGGAGGAGGTGCAAGTTTGTACTGTGTAGTAAAACTGGGGGGTTTATTCAGCAAGGGCCCAAGTTCAGAATTTGAACTTTGTCCAATACTCGTTGAGGGTGTAGTTTTCTGACGTATTAGTGAAATAAAAAAATGGTGTGGAAAGTGATGGGCCTGGCCCAAAATAATATCGGTTGGGAGGAGGTCTGTTTGAACCAGGTACGGGAGGGTACACATGATTACAGTGGATGCATGTTTTGAGATTATTTGATGAAGATCAAAGAGACCTACAGTGAGGGCATATAGTAAGATCGTGAAAACACAGGCACATGATCAATGAGGGTTTTATTTTTTGTTTTCATTCATTTTTTCAATTCATTTTCGTTTCATCTTCTCTCTCTCCGTGCTTGGCTTCTCTCATCTCTCTCTAACAACAACACAAAACATAACCCTAATCACGATGTCTCAGTGGCGCTTCCCCTTTACCCATAAATCCAACCCTAATCACCCTTAAATCAATCCTACAAATATCTACAGCAACAAAATCAAAAGAGCTAAGTGTTTCATTACCTCTGATCGTGATCTGCGTCTGTTTTAATGTATGGATTTTTTTGCTAATATCCCTTCCTTTCTTTCCGCTTGTAGGTGATGGTGGTGATAGATGTGCGGTGGCAGATTGAAGGTCTAGCAGCGGCTCGACAATAAGGATCTTAGGGTTTCTGTTCAGAAACCCAAGATCAACTGAGTGAGATGGAAGCTCTGGGAGCGTGTGTATCCTCTTCTTCGTCTTCTACCATCCCTCCTCTCCCCCTTTCTATTAGAATTATTAGGTTTATATAGGTTACCAATTTAGACAAATTAGGAAATTAGGCGTTATAGTTTTAATGATTGTCATTATACCTTTGTTGATTGAAGAAATTTAGAGAAGATCAGGGTAAATTTTAGAGATTGATAAATTTTGTTGCAATTTTGATTTCATTCTGTATTAAGATAAATTTGGACCATTTTTTATGTAATTGATTTGGATTCATACTTAATATGTTTGTTTCAATTTTGTTTATGGATTCGATTTTCTCTTTGCAAATATTTCTTGAATCTATACAGTACATGTTTTTTATGTCTTGGGTCATTTTTAGCAGTGAAGAGAAATAACAGGGGGGCGTTGGAACTAATTAGGGTTTCAAAACCCTTTTTGTTTTAATTTTGACCTTAGTAAACATTTTTTTCCAAAATAATTGATAAAAACAAAAACAATTATAATTAATATTGAAATTCTGGCTGCAGATACTTAATGTCACAGTGAATGTTATGACACCGTATCTGACACTCTTCAAGACAGTAAAACTAAAAGCAGTAAATAACACAGTCAATTGTTTACCCAGTTCAGTGTGTAACAACACCTACTCTGGGGGCTACCAAGCCAGGGAGGAAATCCACTATAAGAGATATTAATTCAGGAATAAACCAACCAGTTTATCTCCTTCACTTAAGACCTACCCAATGCAACTTCAACTTAAACCTGAGTTCCTACTCACTCCCCCTCAATCACAACAGTGATACTAAACAATTGACTAATGAAATTATGAAGACACTCTTCAGAACATACACTTGATTTTGCTTCACAACTTTTAATCAAGTAACACAAACACTCGTGCTTCAAAGCTTTGAGTAATACACAACCCTAACTTGACTTTGCTGCAAAGCTTTAATCAAGTGAAACAAACACTCGTGCTTCAAAGCTTTGAGTGATACACAACCCTTACAATCAAATCCTACTCCAATTCACTTATCACAATGATAATTGCTTGGATTACAGTAGTTACAACTATACAGTCCCTTATTGATCTTCTGTCCAAAAGTGTCTTTTGCAAACAGTCTTCATGATGAATATATAGCCAACTATTCTTCTATTAGGGCTTCCACAAAAATAGCTAGGGTTAATTAGGGTTAACCTCAAGACTTGGTCATAGGACTTTATCAACCAGATTAGGGTTAAGAAAAGTTAACCTAAGTCCACGTGAGAATCTGATCTGGACTGAATAACCAGATTCCTGAAACTTCTCAGACAATAATAAATCTGCACAAGTGTTAGTTCAGTACAGGATGTCTTAACATTGGTTATGACAACAAGAATTATGTTTACAGATTTTGGTAGAATGCAATAAATATGATCATTGCATAATGATCAGCTAAACACTCATATTGAGCAGCTCCTGTATGACATTCTTTTTCTACAGAATGTACCTTGTGTCCCAGAATGTTATGACATCAGTCATGACATTCACACAACTGGTTTTACCAAAAAACATGCCAACAACCAAACACTTACAAATATGTTTATTGAAAATAATAATAATAATAGATATAATGTTTGTTAAAAATAATTTGTAAAATAATAATACAAGGTCCTAATCAAATTTTTGAAATGGGCCAGTAACTATTCAATTATTGGGCCCATTCTTCTTTTCCAAACGCACCCCTCTTCTGTACAACAATGTCCCATCCTTATTAAATATGGGCCCGAGAAAACACAACGGGCCAACCAATTTGATCTACAAAAAATACATCCCTCTTTCTATTTTCAACATGCATTAAATAAACCTTAATGTGAGTGAAAGTATAAACGACAAATACACCTCCCTCCTTGATTGTGGGAAACAACTTAATTGGCTGAGATATAAATGACAAGTACACCCCATTTCTTGATTGCAAGAACAAGATATACCCCTTTTCTTATTACTTATTCGAGGAAAACAAAATTTTCTTAATGGGCCCTCAGATTTTGATGGTCCATTTGAGACAATACACCCCCTATGGATTTAAATCCCTCATAGGATAATTTTTAAAACAATTTGAACAAAACAATTAAAGATTTAAGAAATATAATAATAATGTGACTGTTGAAAACGATAGGAAGAATTTAGGGTATGACAGTTGCCCCTATTTAATTTCCTTTCGATTGAAGAGTGCAGGAATATGTAGGTCTCGCACGCTCGAATCAAAAGTTTATTAAATAAGGGAAGACCCCAAAATTTGTCTGACAGATTGTAAGGATACACTGTACAACGTTCCCATGTGTATGAAACAATAAGTGTAGATAATGATGTATCATTTTACAAGAGTTTGAACCAAAGTTTTGATCTGACTTGGATGCGTCGACGTGGTTAATTTATCAGTGTTTAAAAGGGAACAAAGATTTTTTCTCGTATTTACCATAGCCTAGAAGGTAAATAACACTAGTTTGAAGATTGACTTACTAATGCTTCGAGACTAACAGAGTATGTTTTAAAACATAGATTTTTTCTTATTTATCGCAACCTATGGGATGAATAAAGCAGAGTTTGAAAACACATATCCGCATGGAGACTGACGCAATGAATTGTATCGCAGATTTAGTTATGCTTACTATAACCTAGAGAGTAAAAAATATGAGGATAAACTTGTGCATTTATCACGACCTAGAGGATAAATTACACAAGTATAGGCTTATGAGTTCATCACGGCCTAGAGGATGAACAATATAACCCTGAAAATTCACATACCTATCACAACCTAGAGGATAGATAATTAAAAAAGTTTTTGTGTTTATAACAACCTAGAGGATAAACGACACGAAGATAGATTCATGTATTCATTACAACCTAGAGAATGAATAATATAAATCTGATAATTCGCACACCTATCACAATCTAGGGGATATATGATTGAAAAGTTTGCGCATTTATCATGATGATCGGGACGTTATGAGTCTGTCGGGATACTAACTGCAAGTATACAGTTCAGTCGTTCTAGTTTTAAATGATTATCGAACCCACAGAGACTGAGGATCAATCGCATACGATCTAATATTACAGTTTGTTTAACTAAGCGATGAATATTCGATTTTAGGGGGAAAGAGTTTAATTAAAAATAATAGTAATAGTTATACCGGTATGTGATAGTCGGACTTCGGGAATTCGGTGAATAGCTTGGCCTATAAAGTATTTCGGTAAAAACTAATTATTTAAAAACCTGAGACATACACTCTCGTGTTCATGAAATAAGTTATGCTACTAAACCTTGTGGATGCACTTTAAATTTAATAACACTTTTTTGAAAACAATTTGAGTTTAATTAATTTATTAAAACACTCTCGTGTATTTAAAAATTAATGTTTCGTTACCACTATCTGGGTTGAACCCCAACTCTCGCATGCAGGTTCTTGCCTTAATTAATTTCCCACTCTCGTGGCAAAATCGTGTTAATTAACCTCTCACTCTCGTGACAAGGGTAGTTAAATTAAGCATGGAAATTGGAAACCAGAAATTGTTTTGTAAATAAATATTTTTGGCCAAGGTATCATTGAATTCCTTCGGTTCTTAAGAGTCACATACCGGTACGAATAATTTAGCCAGACATAATAGATTTAACAATAATGCAATTCAAAATATAATTCATAAAAATAATTGGCATAATACAAAAATGAATAAATATTAATTGCAATAAAAACCTGGAGATAACGTTGCTATGGTAATTTTGAAATGTTACAATATTCCTTGCAGCTTGATTGAAGTAAATAAATTGTGTTAATTCTTGAATGAAGAATTAACACCTAAAACTAAAGCTTGAAATAATAATGGAAGTAGAAATTACAGTATGTGGAAAAATGCTCTAAAACAAGGAAATAAAAATAATTGCAAAAGTAATAATTTGTTCTGGGAAAATTCCTTCGACCCCTGCAGCTTTGCACTACCACACGTATATATAGGAGAGGAAATAGCAGTTGAAAGTATCTCGAGAAAAGGTTGAGTGGAGGAATTATAGGGAGCATGGTTACTGAGTGGAGGGAAAATAGGAGAACAAGTCTTCCCTCACGTTGCCCACGTCTCCACCAATTCAAAACGTTCATCTTCACGCGCGTGACGGTCGTCACAGGTGTGTGACGGTCGTAACGCGCTAAAATAGCGCATTACACTCGTTAGTGATGTGTGACGAGCGTTGCTTAAAGTTGGGGGTCGTTACTCCCGTAACGAGGGTGTGACGACCGTCACTACTCCAAAATCTCCAAACTTTGCAGTTTTAGTTCTTTTTCTCTTTGTTTATTGTCTAGCCTCCTTCATGTAGTCCTTTTCCATTGGTTTGAGTTGACAAATGTTATACCTGTAAAAAGACAAATAAACTCGGAATAATCGGAAGTTAGACGACTTAATGTATTATAAAATCGGTAAAAAGCATAGTAATTATATGATAGTTTTCTCGTTATCAAATTCCCCCATACTTAAACCTTTGCTAGTCCTCAAGAAAATAGTCATTCGAAAGGTCGGACAAGTTTTGTCAAGCGCATACGCATGGCATACCTTTGATTTTTAAAGTAATTTCGGGAAATCCTCGTTGGTTCGACCAATACTTGAGTGAAACACTAAAGATACGCTAATAACACAAGCAATAAACTTAGTCGTAGGCTTCCATTTCAAACGAGCTATCCAACAGTTCCGTTATAATTCTTCCCAGAGTTCCTCGTATCTATTTCACCCGGTTTTGTTCTGGCGCAATCACATTAAGCCCTTTGTCTTAGCACACACGTAGTGGAGTAATCGGTTAGTGACTTTGATCCTTTTAGCACGGGGTCTGGTACACGAATGTGGCAACCCTACATATGTTATCCAAGTTGAAGGTTATGGGGGATTGGGCCGTAGCACGCCCTACCGAGTTCAGAACCAGATACCTCTGAACGAACCTACACTGGATTCCTTCGTTATTTTCTCAACTCTTATATGTGACCGTAAATTTTGGTGCACAAAATTTCTTTTCTTTTAGCAGCGAGATAGGAAGGATATTTTAATGATCAGGCATCAAACACTTATATTCATCTATTCTCCACATGGTTTGTGTCAAGACGGTGCTGACTGCTAGTATAAACTACTAGGGGTTACTGTAGAACTAAAAACTCTAGATGTCGGTATAATGGTTATTGAAACGGATCGCGTAAGTAGGAAGTCTACGGTGTCATAACCATATCAATCTTGTTATGTCGTTTTCGGCTTCCCTAACTGGGGATTTCGTTAAAATAGGTATGTCGGGCTAATGCGAAGATAAAATTTTTTTTGTATGGCTGAATAAAGTGAAGAATTTAAATCGAGATATATCATAAAAATTACTAGTTTATAAAGGAAGGAAAGGTACCTCTCCCACACTAAATCTGACATTGTCCTCAATGTTGTGGTATATAGGCGGGGAAGTACAATTACAAAAACAAATGGAAAGAAAATGAAACAGAAAAAATAATAAACTACATAAAAAATAAAGAAAAACTACTGGTGACCACGTCCTCTACTCTTGGTGCGAGAGCGTCTGGTAGGAGTGGCTTCTTTGTCAGTGTCTTGGAAACCAAGGGTGCTGACGTCCAGCCTTAGGGCGGTGAGCTCCGACAGGGCCTCATCTAACCTCTTATTCATGTTGCGCTGCCCAGTCAAGATTTGAGCGTTTTGAGCGCACAGAGACTCAAATTGCTCATGTTGCCTTCTTTCAAGTGTTGCGCTCATTTGGTTTTGCATATGGATGGCGCGGAGGATGTCTTCAAGATTAATAGGAGGAGGTGCAGATGAGGATCCTGGAATGTCGTGGACGGGGGGAGCATTATCCAACTCTTCTTGCATTTTGTCTGCGGGGGCTGCAGGTTGGTCTTCATGAGTAGGTGCACGCTCTGCGGGAGTTGCAGGATCGAATAACCAATTTGCTCGGTTTCTTGGACCGATTAGGTCCCTACAAGGCAAAATGATGTTTTGATAAATAGTGTTGCTGATCACAGGGTGGAATCTGCCATCCTCCCGCTCGTAAATGAGATGTGCGGCTTTGCAGTGATCCAAAGTCAGCAAAGCCGGTGCCATAGAAGGCAAAGTCGCGAGAGCAGCACCGTAGTTCAGACATATAGAAAGTGAAGTGACGAGCCCTCCGAAATAAAATGGTTTTCTGCCTCTAGCACAAATAAAGTGGATGTGAGCGACTAAGAACGGGGCGGCGTTGATCTTTTTCCCTGTGAACACGCTATGCATAAAGAAGAGCTCCTTGGAGTTGAGCTTGTGGTTGTTGTTACAGGCGAAGATTGTGTTGCTGAGGATGCGGTGGAAATAGCGGATGGCCGGATTATGAATGTGGGTGGCATTTAGGTGGTCGTAGGATCCGGCATGGATATTCGTCAAACTGTGCCATAAGTTGAAGGCTTCCCCACCAAAATTATCCGACACCCGGAGATGGACACCTTCGTCGGAACAGAAGCCTAAAAGTCGCGCGATGTCGGATTGGGGCAACTCGTGCTCAACGCCAAACATGCGGAATTTGGCCAGGCCTGACAGTTGGTTCGTGGCACCTGGCGGAGTGATGTAAACAAAGGAACTCAAAAACTCAAGTGTAAGAGTTTCATAAATCGGTCTTGGTTTGCAGCACAAGTTCCACAAATCCACACTTTGCAACAATTGGCGGACACTGTCAAGTAGTCCCAAACTCCTCAGGCAATCGATATCAACGTACCGTGTAGGTTGGAGACCTCGGCGTTGAAATTTCTGAAATTTTGCCCGTTGGTTTTCTCCTTGTTCCCCGGTTCTGAAAGTCAGGGCGGGAGCTTGTGGGTTGTTGGCCATGGTGTTTGTAGGATTTTATTGAAAAAGGTTTTGGAATATGAAATTGGGGTAGTGGGTGGATAGTATTTTAGTGTTGGAAATTTGGAAGTTTGAAGAAAAATGGAGTGGAGTGGGTAGTTTTCGTGTGATTTTGCAACAATGGAGGAAGGGGGTTAAGAAGGGAATGGTTGGAACGGTTCTGTAATAGCCGTTCTGATATGTTGTGCACGTGACGGTCGTCACGAGGGTGTGACGTTCGTCACAAGGAAAAGATGTGTGTTACGCTCGTCACGAGGGTGTGACGGTCATAACACGTTCAATGTCATTAATGAGAAGACCGTTACAAGACCGTTGGAGGTGTTTATATATTTTTATATTATTTTATTATTTTCTTAATAATAAAGTTTGAAAAATTTTAAGTTTTGAAATATTCTAATTAATTAAAGTTTTGAATATTAAACTTCTGTAATATTATTTACCAGCACATAATGAAATAATAATATTTGCGGGAAATATAAACCATAAATTAAAAGAAATAAACAGTATGCTGAAAATGAAAAGGAATGAAAAATAAAATATACTTGGTACTTGATAAATAATTGAATTAATCCATAAAAATTGTTTCGGAATAACTAAAAAAATAAAAATGATAAAATGCTAAAATAACTAGAATCCCTCCCACACTAAAACTAAACAGTGTCCCCACTGTATGTACAAATGCGAGAGAAAAGAATAAGACAACAACGACAACTCTAGCCACGGGGAGTCGGGAACATATGTTGGTGCATGAAATCCAGCTGATTGGTCACCAAATCCATGAAAGCGATGAAATCCACCCGGAGAGATGTAAGCTCGCCCCGCATTTCAGTAATTTCTTCATGCAAAGAGTGCAGGGTAACAGTAGGTGAAGGCGGTGGTGGAATCTCTGGAGCCTGGGTGGCGGTCTCAGTAGAAGCTGCCTGTTGTTCCCATGGATCGGGGAACTCATGGTATCCCGGTGGTGTGGCAGGGTTTTCATCAGCATTAGAAGTGTTGGGTACTTCGTAAATGTCAATAGTAGAAGGAGACGAAGGCGGTGTAGCGGGATGGTGGAGGTCAAAAAGCCAGTTTGCTCTATTATGCACACTAGTGCTAGGGTTCGGGAGCTTAAACTGGTGGACAATCTCATGATTAATTAACAACTCAAATTAATCTGGCCCAAGGTTCCCGATAAAGCTAGTGTTGAAGCAGAATTCAATGTCCATCGGCTTTATTCCATAAAGCGGGGCTGATCCAAGCATAGGCCTGCGGAGTCCAATTGCATTTGATAGTATAGTGACTAAACCACCCAACAGGATTGGTGCATTTGGAGTCTGGATAATACGCTCCATGTTAGCTAGCATATAAGCGGCACCATTTACCGGACGGCTCTGGGATGCACAGTACATAATGAAGAGCTCATCGCGGGACACAGATGTAACATTCTACTGTTTACCAAAAAGGGTATGGGCGATGATCTTGTGAAAGTACCTGATAGATGGGTTATGGATGCACTCAGAATAAAGATCAGACGGCTCTAGATGGTTATTGCCAGCGATGCTTCCCCAGAAAAAATCAAGATCAGAATCAAGCAAGAGGTCTTCCTGGGCCATAGTGATAACATCAGGTCCAAAAGGGAACCCTAGCAGGTGGCTAAACTCCCTGAGGTTATAGGTGTAGTCCATGTTAAACATCCTGAAAGTGATCAACCCACGGTTGAATCCTATCCCGTGATTTGGAATGAAGCTCAGGGTGCTCAGGAACTCAAGGGTCAGCTTCTTGTAAGTACATTACCGTCTTCGGATAAGAGCGGTGTCCCAGCCAATCTGATGTAGCAAATACATGACACTCTCACGAATGCCAAGAGAGGTCATAGCATGGTCATCAGCGTAGATTGTAGGGCACATTTCCCGCTCAGCCAGATCCTCAAAGCGTCTTCTTTGGTGTCTGCTTCTCAAAGTGACATTCATGAAGTTTACACGTGCCATAGAGCTAAATATGAAAGCAAAAGAATTACCCCCTGAAAATATTTAATAAATGTTTGAAAAAAAACTTAGTTAGTATTTTCAGGTTAAAAATTTGCCGAAGTTAAATCAAAAAGAAAAAGAACGTTTAAAGGGAAAATAAAAATAGAAGAAAACAGAAAGGAGTAAGAGATGCAATCATGAAAATTTTAAAGATTAAGAAAAAGAAAAAATAAAAACATGTTAAAATAGTAAAAATAATTAAAATAAAACATGGGTTGCCTCCCACGAAGCTCCTTTATTTTATGTCGACGGCTCGACAGATAATATCTATTCATTTAGGTATCGGGGTAGGTGGCTCACTTAACTGAAGATAAGCCGAATAGTTGATATTTCCGACGTTAAAGTAGTGCTTTAGGCGCTGGCCATTGACTATGAATGGTTCGATAGAATTTCCTTTAATTTCTATCGCACCACTTGGGAAAACTTTGTTAATTTCGAATGGTCCTGACCATCTGGAACGTAATTTTCCCGGGAAAAGTTTCAGTCTAGAGTTGAATAGGAGTACGATGTCTCCTTCCTTAAATTCTTTCCGTGAGATACGCTTATCGTGCCATTTTTTTGTTCTTTCCTTATAGATTCTAGCATTTTCATAAGCGTCTAAACGCAATTCTTCTAATTCATGGATATCTAATACTCGTTTCTCGCCAGCAATCTGGTAATTTAAGTTAAGGGTTTTAATGGCCCAATAAGCTTTATGTTCTAATTCTACTGGCAAATGACAAGATTTTCCATAAACTAATTTAAACGACGTTGTTCCGATAGGGGTTTTAAAAGCTGTCCGATATGCCCAAAGAGCACCATTTATCTTGGAGGACTAGTCTTTTCTAGATGTGGCTACAGTTTTCTCAAGGATTTGCTTTATGTCCCTATTTGACACTTCCACTTGTCCGCTCGTTTGAGGATGGTATGGTGTGGCTATGCGATGTTTAACGCCATATTTGGAAAGTAATTTTTCGAAAATTCTAGAGATAAAATGGGAACCACCATCACTAATTACTAGTCTTGGTACACCGAATCGTGGGAAGATAGTATGCTTGAATAGTTTTAGTACCACTCGTGTATCGTTTGTGGGTGCGGTGATGGCTTCAATCCATTTTGATACGTAGTCAACGGCTACCAAAATATACTTATTTCCAAAAGATGCGGGGAATGGTCCCATGAAATCAATGCCCCATACATCGAAAATTTCTACTTCGAGGATTCCTTTTTGCGGCATTTCGTCGCGTCTAGATATATTTCCTGTGCGTTGACATCTATCACAGTTCATAATTTCTACGTGGACGTCTTTCCATAAGGTAGGCCAAAAGAAGCCATCTTGAAGTATTTTTGCACAAGTTTTCGACGTACTAGCGTGTCCACCATAAGGGACGGAATGGCAATGGGAAATGACGTCGTCTATTTCATCGTTAGGAACGCAGCGACGGTAGATACCATCGGCGCCTCTTTTAAAGAGTAATGGTTCATCCCAAAAGTAGTGTTTAAGATCATGGAAGAATTTCTTCCGCTGTTGGTACGTTAAATCAAGTGGTAAAACACCGGCAGCTAAATAGTTGACGAAATCAGCGTACCATGGTAATGTGGTGTTGGTACAAATGGCTTTTACTACCGCAGTTGTTAAAGGTTCATTGTGTTTATCTAAACTGTCGGTAGGAGCTATCTCTAGCTTAGCAATAAGGCGTTCATAAGGGAAATCTTCGTTTATGGGAACACTCTCGGTTTGGATTCCATCTAATCTTGATAAATGGTCAGCTACCACGTTTTCAGTTCCTGTTTTGTCTTTTATTTCCTAGTCAAATTCTTGTAGGAGTAGGATCCATCAGAGTAGTCACGGTTTGACGTCTTTCTTACTTAGTAAGTATCAGATCGCGGC
Source organism: Vicia faba (assembly GCA_948472305.1). NCBI lineage: Eukaryota > Viridiplantae > Streptophyta > Magnoliopsida > Fabales > Fabaceae > Vicia > Vicia faba. The sequence continues at coordinate 41,409,827 of OX451735.1, forward strand.
ATGATCCGTGTAAATAATGATTTTGGCGCCTACTAAGTAGGAACGAAATTTATCCAATGCGAATACCACAGCTAAGAGTTCCTTCTCCGTAGTGGCGTAATTCATTTGTGCGGGATCGAGTGTTCTGCTTGCGTAGTAGATAGCGTGAAGCTTTTTATCTTTGCATTGTCCTAGGACTGCGCCTACAGCATAATCGCTCGCATCGCACATTATTTCAAATGGTAGGTTCCAATTAGGAGGTTGCATAATAGGTGTTGAAATTAAGGCTTCTTTAAGCGTCTCAAATGCGTTCAAGCATTTATCGTCGAAAATAAACTCAGCTTCTTTCATTAATAATTCAGTTAGTGGCTTGGTGATTTTAGAGAAATCTTTTATAAAACGTCGGTAAAAACCAGCGTGTCCTAGAAAACTTCTTATTTCTCTAACTGTTTTGGGTGGTTGAAGGTTTTTGATAATTTCGATTTTTGCTTTGTCGACTTCAATCCCTCTGTTTGATACAATGTGACCCAACACAATTCCTTGTCTCACCATGAAGTGACATTTTTCCCAGTTGAGCACTAGGTTGACATTGACACAACTTTTCAGTACTAATTCAAGATTTGTTAAACATCCGTCAAAACTTTCTCCACAGACTGAGAAATCGTCCATGAATACTTCCATAATTCCGTCTAAAAAGTATGCGAAAATCGCCATCATGTATCGTTGTAAAGTTACAGGTGCGTTACATAGTCCAAATGGCATTCTTCGGTATGCAAAGGTACCATAGGGACATGTGAACGTGGTTTTCTCTTGATTGTCAGGATGAATAGGAATTTGGAAGAATCCTGAGTATCCGTCAAGATAGCAGAAATGGGAATGTTTGGCTAAGCGCTCGAGCATTTGATCAATGAATGGTAACGGGAAATGGTCCTTGCGCGTAACATTGTTCAGTTTTCTATAATCGATACACATTCTCCATCCTGTTTGGGTACGTTGTGCTACCGATTCGCCTTTTGTGTTTGTTATAACCGTAACGCCTCCTTTCTTAGGCACCACGTGAACTGGACTGACCCAGTTACTATCTGATATTGGGTATATGATGCTTGCCTCTAGTAGTTTCTGCACTTCTTTCTTAACGACTTCACTTAGAATAGGATTTATTCGTCTTTGATGTTCTCTAGAATTCTTGCAGTCCTCCTCCAGCATAATGCGGTGCATACAGAGAGAAGGGCTTATTCCTTTTAGATCTGATATATTATAGCCTAACGCGGTTGGATACTTCCTTAACACACTAAGAAGTTTTTCGATTTCCGACTTCCCTAAATTGGCATTGACTATAACTGGCCGTTCGAGTTCTTTATCTAAAAATTCATACCTAAGATCTTCAGGTAATGTTTTAAGTTCTATACCAGTTTTCTTATCAGTCGGGGCAGGATTGGGTGTTAAGGCTAAACATTCTCTTAGGTCGGCATCTAAATGTTCTTGTTTCCAGTCATCGTCCTTGAGGATAGTTGGTGTCTGAATTTTTAACATCCCAGAATAGGTGTCTTCTTGGCTTTCAAGTTCTTTGACACATTCATCAATAATATCTAGGAGACAACACGAGTCATCTATAGCAGGGGCTTTAAAGAATTGGGAAAGAATGAATTCTACTTTTTCTTCTTCTACCTCGAAGGTAAGTTTTCCTTTCTTAACGTCAATGATGGCACCTGCAGTAGCTAAAAATGGTCTTCCTAGTATGATGGTAATGTTTGAATCTTCCTTGATGTCCATTATTATAAAGTCAGTCGGTATGTAAAATTGTCCTATTCGGATAGGAATGTTTTCTAGCATACCAACAGAGAATTTGACTGATCTGTCGGCTAGTTGTAGGGACATCTTCGTAGGTCTCATGTCGCCTAATTTGAGCTTCTCGCAAATAGATAAGGGAATTAGACTAACACTGGCTCCTAAATCGCATAGGGCTTTGTCTATGACAGATTTTCCAATTACACATGGTATGGAGAAACTACCAGGATCTTTTAGCTGTGGAGGCATGTTATTTTGAGTTATGGCGCTACATTCGGCAGTTAGCATAACGGTTTCGTTTTCAACGATTTTTTTCTTATTAGACAATATTTCTTTTAGGAATTTAGCATATGACGGCATTTGGGTTATAGCTTCTGTAAACGGAATAGTAACGTTTAATTGTTTCAGAAGTTCTACAAATTTCTTGAATTGTCCCTCGTTCTTGGATTTTGCAAGTCTTTGGGGGTATGGAATTGGTGGTTTATATGGTGGTGGAGGCACGTAAGGTTTTTCTGAAGCCTCTTTGTTCTCATTCGCGTCTTCCTCTACATTCTCAGATTGATCTTTCGACTTCTCTACTTCTTTTTCAGGTTTTTGATACATGGTCGGGTTTTGGAGTCTAGGATCTACCGGTCCATCAATGGTTGTCCCACTTCGTAATGTGATAGAATTTGCATGTCCTTTAGGATTGGGTTGTGGCTGTCCAGGAAATGTACCACCAGGTGCGGCAGAACTAGCTTGGTGTTGTGCTACTTGGGAGATTTGGGTTTCTAACATTTTATTGTGAGTTGCTAGGGCATCTACCTTATCTGCTAATAGCTTCAACTGTTCACCGGTGTGAACGTTTTGATTGAGGAATTCTTTGTTTTGTTGGGCTTGATTAGCGATAAAATTTTCCATTAGGATTTCAAGGTTAGATTTCTTAGGAATGTTAGGAACATTAACAGCGGGTTTTTGATAACCTGGAGGTACAGCAGGTGCTTGGCCAGGTGCATATAAAGCGTTATCGCTCTTGTACGAGAAGTTAGGATGGTTCTTCCAACCAGGATTATAGGTATTAGCATAAGGATTACCTTGAGCATAATTTACCTGATCAACTGATATTCCTTCTAAGATTTGACATTCGGTTCCAACATGACCAGGAACTCCACAAACTTCGCAGCTTGGGGTAACTGCAGCGACGGTAGCTGCAGGAGGTAAGGTCAAGCTTTCTATCTTTTGGGTAAGAGCATCTACCTTAGCATTAACTTTATCTAGGCTACTAATCTCGTACATCCCACCTTTGGTTTGAGTTTTCTCCACAGATGTTCTTTCTCCTCCCCACTGATAGTGGTTTTGAGCCATGTTTTCAATGAGTTGGTTAACTTCGTCATAAGGCTTTTCCATCAGTGTACCACCTGCGGCGACATCTATAGAGAGTCTTGTGTTATACAAGAGTCCATTATAAAACATGTGGATGATCAGCCATTTTTCTAATCCGTGATGTGGGAACATTCGCATCATATCTTTGTAGTGTTCCCATGCATCGAATAGCGATTCAGTATCCTTCTTCCTAAATCCGTTGATTTGGGCTCTTAGTGCAGCAGTCTTTCTCGGGGGAAAGTATCGTGCTAAAAATACAATCTTCAGTCCTTCCCACGTAGTGAGGGAATTTGATGGCAAGGATTGCAACCAAGCCCAAGCTCTATCTCTTAGCGAGAAAGGGAAAAGACGTAATCTTATTACATCTTTACTAATACCATTTTCTATAACTATGTCGACAAATTGAACGAATTTTGTAAGATGTTCATTTGGATCCTCGGAAGGTTCTCCAAATAATTGGCATTGTTGGATAGCTGATATCAATGACAGTTTCAACTCAAACTCGTTTCGATTTATTGCTGGAGCAGCAATGCTGTTGTGGGGTTCTTGTTGTGATGGAGTTGCGTACTCCTTCAGTGGACGGGTCCTTTGTTCTTCGGCCATGTCTAATTCTGGATTGGTTTCGGTCTCAGAGGAAGAATTAGAATTTGTTTTAGAATTAATCTTGATTTCGGGTTTGGGTAAAGGAATAGTGTGATTTAAACAGTAATCCCTGACTGCACGTCTTACGGAAAGAATGCGTTCAGGTTCGTCCGTCGATTTGTCAAGTGGTTCTCCTTGTGAGCGAGTCCTTGGCATACAAATCTAAAAAGGGTTTTATGTTGCCTAGTCTAAACGCACAACAAAAGAATCGTAATTAATTGACTACCAGTTCCTGGCAACGGCGCCAAAAACTTGATCGGGACTTTATGAGTCTGTTGGGATACTAACTACAAGTATACAGTTCAGTCGTTCTAGTTTTAAATGATTATCGAACCCACGGAGACTGAGGATCAATCACATACGATCTAATGTTACAGTTTGTTTAACTAAGCGATGAATATTCGATTTTAGGGGGGAAAGAGTTTAATTAAAAATAATAGTAATAGTTATACCGGTATGTGATAGTCGGACTTCGGGAATTCGGTGAATCGCTTGGCCTATAAAGTATTTCGGTAAAAACTAATTGTTTAAAAACCTGAGACATACACTCTCGTGTTCATGAAATAATTTATACTACTAAACCTAGTGGATGCACTTTAAATTTAATAACACTTTTTGAAAACAATTTGAGTTTAATTAATTTATTAAAACACTCTCGTGTATTTAAAAATTAATGTTTCGTTACCACTATCTGGGTTGAACCCCAGCTCTCGCATGCAGGTTCTTGCCTTAATTAATTTCCCACTCTCGTGGCAAAATCGTGTTAATTAACCTCTCACTCTCGTGACCAGGGTAGTTAAATTAAGCATGGAAATTGGAAACCAGAAATTGTTTTGTAAATAAATATTTTTGGCCAAGGTATCACTGAATTCCTTCGGTTCTTAAGAGTCACATACCGGTACGAATAATTTAGCCGGACATAATAGATTTAACAATAATCCAATTCAAAATATAATTCATAAAAATAATTGGCATAATACAAAAATGAATAAATATTAATTGCAATAAAAACCTGTAGATAACGTTGCTATGGTAATCTTGAAATGTTACAATATTCCTTGCAGCTTGATTGAAGTAAATAAATTGTGTTAATTCTTGAATGAAGAATTAACACCTAAAACTAAAGCTTGAAATAATACTGGAAGTAGGAATTACAGTATGTGGAAAAATGCTCTAAAACAAGGAAATAAAAATAATTGCAAAAGTAATAATTTGTTCTGGGAAAATTCCTTCGACCCCTGCAGCTTTGCACTACCACACATATATATAGGAGAGGAAATAGAAGTTGAAAGTATCTCGAGAAAAGTTTGAGTGGAGGAAATATGGGGAGCATGGTTACTGAGTGGAGGGAAAATAGGAGAACAAGTCTACCCTCACGTTGCCCACGTCTCCACCAATTCACAACGTTCATCTTCATGCGCGTGACGGTCGTCACAGGTGGGTGACGGTCGTAACGCGCTAAAATAGAGCATTACGCTCGTCAATGATGTGTGACGAGCGCTGCTTCAAGTTGGGGGTAGTTACGCTCGTCACGAGGGTGTGACGACCGTCACTGCTCCAAAATCTCCAAACTTTGCAGTTTTAGTTCTTTTTCTCTTTGTTTATTGTCTAGCCTCCTTCATGTAGTCCTTTTCCATTGGTTTGAGTTGACAAATGTTATACCTGTAAAAAGACAAATAAACTCGGAATAATCGGGAGTTAGACGACTTAATGTATTATAAAATCGGTAAAAAGCGTAGTAATTATATGAAACGTTTTCTCGTTATCACATGACCTAGAGGATAAACGACACGGGGGTAGTCTTACGTACTTATCACAACCTAGAGGATAAATAACTTAATCATGAAAATTTGCATACCTACCACAACCTAGAGGGTAGATAATTGAAGAGTGTTTTGGTGATCGAATCTTAGATAACTAGACCAAAGATAAAATAAGTGTTTTACCGATTATGTTTGTTCTCAACCAAGGTATTTGTTTATTTTGTGGACCAAATGATATAATGATGAGCCCCAGAAAAGTTCTTTTTTTTAACCAAAGTGAGTTTGAAAAATTCCATGTACGATGTATATGCATAATGTCTTAAATTGATATGGAACCCCAAGAAATGTATATGCACTGAATATTTTTGTACATTCCCCAAATGTTTAAATATGTACCAAATGTTTGTATGTTCCCTAAGTGTATGCACCAAATGTTTGTATATGCCCTAAATGTTTTATCATGGATGTTTTAATATTCTCTTCGTTTAAATCATTGGTTTTATGTCATCAACTCTGCAATGTTATATGTTGCATCGTCGTAGTATTTTTAATTGGTGAAAACAAGATGTGGATGCAGGCGGGATTTTATATTGCAGGCATAGGCATGGACATGGATGTGAATGCAGGCGTGGACATAGACGTAGACATGGACGTAGGCGTGGATGTAGACATGGGCACAGGCATGGACGTAGACATGGATTTTCTTTCGACATTTTTCTAACCAAAGTGTTCTTTTGATGTTTTATTAGAAGCTTTTTGTTTGTAAAATCCCCAAAATGATTTCAACACAGTATTCACAAGAAATAATCATAGTATTTTGTAAACAAGCCAAAAAAGAAAAAAAAACACAATTTTGAAAAGATTGAAAAAGTAATGTTTTATTGATAAGTATGGTTTTAATACGGTGAGAGAAGTGGTTTTGTTTTGGGTTTGATCACAAATGTTGGGGATAGCAAGAGTCGCCACCGAATTTTCTTTTATCCAATATGGAAAGGGTGAAAAGAATAGGAAATACATTGATAGATTTTGAGCTCGGGGGGTAGGTTATGTAAAGGGAAGATGTTTGCACCCTTTTCATCAGTATTTATCTACGATTTCGTAATCGCTTAGCTCACTTTTGAACATTTTCTTTGTGTGTGTGTTTGAAAAGTACTTTAAAAGTAGCCAATGTAAGGCAAACTTTATAATAACTCTTGTATTGGTCCTCAAGAGTGTATAGAAAACTTTTTTGAAAATATCTTTGAATGTGTTTGTAAAATGTTTTGTTTTGAAGAGTTTTGTGATCAAGCGATTAACAGTTCTACCCACTCAACATCGTTCTTGTACTTTTCCTCCTCCTTTAGATATTTATATACGTACCATTAGTTAGTAGGAAGCGCTATTGTTATATGTGAAGGGACATGCGAAGGGTCATCATTCGGTCATCGAAGGCAACTAGTAAGGACCCTTTAGCAATTTTTGTAAGGGACTAGATCATTTATCGAAAGGAAAAATTGAAAGGGTCATCCAGGGACTATGATATTTGATTTGAGGGACTTTGCTAAAGCGTCCCTACATTCGAGGGACATGACTGTTTATTCTGAAGGCAACAAGGGAGGTTACCCTAGAGCTGCGAGTGTGCAAGTGTGTTATATTCACTTATTTATCTGGAGATTTAGGGTTTTTTATCGTTGGGGTTTTTATCTTGCCATACGACCCTAATTACTAAGTAGTAATATAGTAAATATAAAAAAACAGTAAAGTGCGGAAAGTAAAGTTCCTACGCTATTACATGGCTTTGGGACAGATACATAACAGTGAAAGAGGAAAAGAAAAACCTATAACTATTACATCCCGGAGCAGTTACATGATAATAAAAATGCGAGAAGAAATAAAATACGCTATTACAATTGAACGCACCCTATACACTTTATCTTAAAATTGTAAGAATAAGAAAAGAGGAAAATAAAAATGTTTTTGGTGGTTTTTTATGGAAAAATAGATTTATGATGAAAGTAATTAAACCTAAAATTTCTAATTGATTTTAAAATTGCAAAAACGGTTAATTAATTAATTTAAAGGGTTAATAAAAAAACTAAAAATTAGTTAATTTTAGTAAGTAAAAAAAAAAGATTAATTTAATAGTTGATTAAAAAACCTAAAACTTAATTTAATTAGGGTTTGTAAAAAAATGGTTTTGTTTTATGGTTAAGTGAAAATAGGGTTATGTTTGTCAAAAGAATTAGGGTTTTAGAGAAAGTGACACACAAGATTAGAAAATAGAAAAAAAAAACCATAAAATGTCAAGGGTGGGTGTTGAACCCACGCCCTTAGCCTTTTCACCCATAGGCCTTGCCACTGCGCCAGGCGCACGCCTATGTTAAGGGAATAAAATCAGCGCGATACATAGTAAAACTGCAAGAATTAGAATATTATGAAAAATAAAATGCCAAAAGGCAAGATCAAACCCACACCTTGGTACATGAATACCTTAACGCGTGCTTCCTTGCCACTGGGGTTGCTGAACCATCCGTTAACATTGTGAAAACAATTAATCAAATAATAAACTCAATTTCTTGGACTGGAGAAGCGCCAAAATCCTCATTTTGTACCCCAAAATTTTCCCTCCAATTTCTTCAAGACATTCTCCTAGGGTCTCAAATTCTAAAGGTTGCTCAATAATTGCTCAAACAAATTCTCCTCCTATCCAATGGACTTACAACTAGGGTTTCACTTTTCTCAAGGAAGATTGAGTTTCTAAATCCTCAAGCGGATTTTATAGTTTCTTACATGTCTCTAATAATGCTCATACCAAGTTTCATGCCTTGCATAACAAGTTTCTTAGTCAATGGCTCAGATGACTAAAAATCAACTATATTGGACAAAAAGTCAATTGTGGTCAACATATAGTCAAACTTCAAGGTTTTTGGTCAAAATAAAGGTTTTTAAGTCATATTCATCATTTTATCAAGGATTGATCATAATTCATCAAGGAAAACTCTCAAATCATCAAAAGTCAAAAGTTACCAAATTAGAGTTTTCTTAAGGAGAAGTCAACTTAACTTTGACCAAGCATAAATTTCACATGCTTCATCAGATTCTCCTCAAGTCCAAAAATGCTTCATTAGAGAGATATGGGCCAATACATTATAGGTCATTTATAATTCAACAAAAAGACACTTTTTGTCAAGGCAACTTACATCAAGATAAAATCTTCAAATGCAAAAATGATCAAAATAGATATTGTAGAGGTCATCTTGAGCTTTCCAAAAAAGTTAAAGATCACCTTCAAATGACAAAAATTGAGAGAGTTATGACTAGTGCAAGTTGGGAAATCTTGAGCAAATGCATGAAACCTAAAGTGACCAAACTTGGATTTTTGGGCTAATGGCCTATTGTTTCAAAGTCCAAACGTGTTTTGTAGCTTATAATGAATCTCATATCTTACTCATGCACCCCTTGACTTTTTTATTTTATTTATTTTTATTTAACTCAATATTAATTAAATATAAATAAGATAAAAAACAAGGCTTTTCATACAAAGCCCAAGCCCATGTTTGATTGACCTTATTTCCCTTATATATTCTCAGCAACTCGGACAAAGGCTAACACGAAAAAACCTTGTGCAAAAAAGCCATCCAAAAAAATCTCAAAAATTATCAAACTAGGGAAATCTTGAAACCCTAGCTTGCAGCCATCTTACTAGCATTCCAGCATTGCCAGTCAATTCCAGGAGAATTACAGAATAAGAATGGATCAAACCTGATGATCCAAACTCACAAAACCTACACACATATACCTTCATTTTCTTGTTTTTTTGCAAAATTCATATCTTTGTTTTCTTCATGTTTCATTGCATACTAACCATATTAACATGTTCATAAGGTATCAATATTCAGGAAAAGTCAATCGTAGGTCCTCCATGCTACCAGAATCACGAATTTCCATACATGCACTAATCCATAATATTCCAGTCTTATCTCATAACCTAGCGCGATTTGGCCAAAATTACCACTCCCATTAAATTTACAGGGTTGGATTTAGGGGGGGGTAGGGTACCTTGGGATTCCTAACTTTGTCTATTTTGCAGGTTTAAGAAAAAGACTCATCGGAGAAAACGATCGGAGCTAGGGCTTCGGAGCCTCTTCGGTCCAGGCATTGATTTTATGTTATATTTATTTTGTTTCATTTATACCATCAGATGTATCACCACCCCAGTGGTAGCGTGCTTTCCTTTAAGTTATTCATATATAAGGGCGTGGGTTTGATCCCTGCCTCTTGTATTTTTCTTCATATTTTCTGGTTTTTGCAGATCAATTCTAGCGTGTCACATAAGACTACTGTGTGCCAAGCCACGTCTCGCCATCAGATCTTCATAGATCTGATCCAATGTCCTAAGATCTATAAGCACATGATGCACCTTCGTTAATTCAACACACTGGATCTCCTAGGCCACCAGCGCTTGAGCCTAACAAATTTTGTTCAGCACCCCCCACCTGTTTGCTAAATCAGGCCCAACTCTTTTCTTTTATTTACTTTTATTTTTTATTTTTTATTTATTTTTATTTATTTATTTACACAACATAATTAATTTTTTCTAATTAAAATTAATTAGACTCTTAGGTATTTCTAATCAACTTTTTTAAATTAATTTAACTAATTAATTTTCTTAATTAAAATTAGATTCTTAGGTTTTTTTAACTAATTGAATTTTTTCATTAAAATTAATTAGGTTTTTAGGTCTCTTAATCACAAATCTTTTTTTCATAAAAAACAACAACAAAAACATTTCTTTTTGCTTCGATTCCAATTTTTTAGATTGACTGTGCTTTCATGAACTTTTTTATTTCCGCATTTTTCTTGATTATGTAACTATCTATGGTTTGTAATAACTTAGTTTCTTTTACTTTATGCTTCTATTTTTGTATCTTCCCCAAAGACGTGTAATAGGTTTAGGTTTACATTGCGCTTTTATTTTCCACACTTTATTACTTTTCATTATTGTTATATTTACTGCTTAGTAACTAGGATTGCATGGAAACATTAAAAGCAAACGATAGCTGTGATACGGTGGGAGAACTAACTTGAGGTTATCCGTTTGTTTTTGCAAATGTTTCGGTTGAGCAAGAGTCGCCACCGACTTTTTATTTTATCCTAAGGAAAGGTTAAAAAGCACAGCAAAAACCTTTGAGATGTTTTCTTGGGTTCGGGGAGTAGATTATAGAAAGGGAAGGTATTAGCACCCTTTCTATCCATGGTTATCCATGGGCTCTTAGTTACTTGCGTAGATCAACTTGCCTTGATTTTCAATTGTTTGAAATGGTGCTTCCAATTGTTTGAAATGGTGCTTTCAATTGTTTGAAATGGTGCTTTGTGTGTGTATTTTGAAAATGTTTTGAAAAGAGGCCAATATGGTGGCAACCTTTGTAATGATCCATGTTGGAATGTATACAAAGGTGTACGTCTTTTGAAAAGGTTTTCATTGTTTTTGAAATTTGTTTTGAAAGTGTAGTGATGTGTGGTTTGAAAAAAAATAGGCACCTGTTTTGTTTTGCAAGTTTGATTCAAGTAACTAAGAGTTTGTCTACTCCTAAATTTCTCAATGATTTCTCCTATGTTCTTAACCCTTTTAACAATTTTGTTCCACCATTGTATTTGGTGGACAATCTTGTGTTAGGATGTGAAAGGGACGGGCGCGGGTCATCGTTGAGACCATAATTGCAATGGTGCCAAGTATCTTTGGGAAATTTTTCCTTTAAGGGACTTGATCATTTTTAGGCAACTTTCGAAAGCGTCATCGAGGGACTATGATCATTTTGAATTGTTTTGTTTTGCCCAAAGAGACCTAACATGCAATATGGCCCATTTATTGAAGGCAACAAGTGGAATACCCTAGGGGTGCAAGTGTGATTAGTGTTGTCCATTTTCATGCTTGATTATCTTGAAGTTAGGTCAAACTATTTTGGTTAATTGATTTGCATACAAAACCCTAATTCTAGCATGGCATAATTAGAAAGCATTAAAATGGGAAAAATAAAGTTCCTAAGTTATTACAACACAATATATGGGAAGGGGGGTACAAATGTTCAAATAGGGATTTTTGACAAGGAATTTAAACCTAGACTATTACATCAATTTGGGAATTATACAAGGTATTTAATATACAATAATTAAATAAATATAGAATAATTATGCAAGATGCAAAAATATGTTTTTTTTTTATATGCATAAAAAAAGTGTTTTTATATGTCAAATAAACAAAATAAAAAGTATTATTTTTTTGAGTTTTTATGTATTTAGGGCAAAACCCTAATTTCATTAAGTAAAAATATTAATTATTTAATATGTACAAATGTTTAATAATTATGTACAAAAATAAAATAAAAGTGAAGTATATTTGTAAAAAAGGTATTTTTAATATTAAATATTAATAAAAATAAAAATGTATTTATTTTGTATTTTTTAACCTAAATATACTAATATATATATATATATATATATATATATATATATATATATATATATATATATATATATATATATATATATATATATATATATATATATATATATATATATATATATATATATATATATATATATATATATATATATATATATATATATATATATATATATATATATATATATATATATATATATATATATATATATATATATATATATATATATATATATATATATATATATATATATATATATATATATATATATATATATATATATATATATGTGTGTGTGTATTTATATTATTTACTAAATATATTAAATATGTACAAATAATAATATTTAATATTTATAAAAAAAAAGTATATTTTATATAAATATTTTCAGAAGATAAAATAAAATAAAAATTAGAAAATAAGTGTATTTGGTATTATTTAAAGTATTTTAAATAAAAAGTGTATCTAAGTATTTATTTATGTACAAATACCTATTTAAACAAATAAATACCTAACAAATTCAAAAATGGTGTGAAAAATATTTTTTATATTTTTAATATTATGAGGAAAAATAAATAAGTCAGAACAAAAAAGAAAAAGTCAAAAAATCATAAAAATAAGCATAATGGGCCCAGGGGGTGTCAAAGTAACAAAAGGGTGCAAAAAGAAATGTGAAACAGGCCCAGCCCAAAGGACCTTCTTCAACCTCCAGACTGTTTGAATCAAGAACAAAGCGCGCGTTTTCTATCTCCCAATTCCTGGACTTTCAAGCAAAACTCACAACATGAAAAATGTAGAGCATTAAGAGACGAATCCAGACATATAAAGAACTTGACTTAACTCTCTAAGATGAGAGAGAATTTCTTCTCCCCCAATTCCTGACCTAGTTTTTGTTCCATGTTCAGACATCAAATTCTCACAGCACACGTAACATAAATGAAAACTAATTACATGGGCATGTTCAGGGCTATGAATGTGACATATTTTCTTCACAAACCTAAAGCTAACAATGCCTGGATAGAGAGATATGAGTTCATGAACTTACCTATTCAGCTTGAGTCGTATCTGGCAATGGAGGTACTTTCAGTGCAAGGTGATGATTGGTACAACTTCCTTGATGTCCAGGGATGCTATTCCAAGTTTTACTTTGCTTTGAAACTTGCTGAAACGAGTTATAGAACTCCACCTGTAAAACAGAAAAATGAAAATGGTGATGTTGATTGTGAGTGTTACAGGTCGTGTTTGAGGTTTGGAATAGCTTCAAGGGATGTTGTGGAATGTGTTTGAAGTGTTTTTAGCAAGAATGCATGAGAGGATTGAGCTATGGAACTCAATTTGCAGCAGGTACTCTGTTTGGGCAGTTTGAGGGTGATTCTGTGAATGGGGAGGTATGGGAGGTGATAGACTCGTGTTCTAGCTCAGAATGGATGTTTAGAATATGTTGGACAAGTTTGCTTAAACCTGTGTTAGCTGAGATGAGAGTTGTGTTAAGTTATGCTAGCTTTCTTCAACTTTAAGCAACAAAAGTCCACTTGAGTTTTTAGACTGATAGAGGCCCCCCTAATGTGCTGCAAACCTTGGCCTTGATCAGTGTAATTAGCTCATAAACTTGTGCCAAAGAGATTTGCACTGTACTTGCTTGGATTGTTAATTGACATAAAGTGCAACTTTTCTAAAATGGATATTATGCTTTATCTAAAAATGGCTTAATCTTGCATATAATGTCCAAACTCATAGAACAACACCTTGGAACAAAGGATTGGCATTAAATTATGGAGTGTAGATGAGATAAAAGACCTGTGATCAAGGAAAGCAAGCTGAATTCAAAATGGCACAAATGTATGAACATGTAACTTGGCCAAATCAAAAGTGAGTTTTTCCCATCTTGCCAAATTCGATTCTCCCTAACCATGAAGTTTTTTGATGAGTTCTTGGACATTTTGGAAAGATTGGAATGTGTACTACAATCCATCTTTGAAATGAAAATTGAAATTCCAAGTGGAAGTATGTGAAAAATGGTCTTGAAGTTAGGCAAAAATCCTGCCTAAAATAGGTCAAATTTTCTCTAAGTTAAGAATGGTTTGGTACCCTTGTTCCAAAAATTGTAACTTGAGCTACAAGCTTCTTTTGGGAAAACTTTGTGAATCAAAGTTGTAGATTTTGCAATAGGATACAACTTTCATGTTTTGGCTTTTGCTTGAATCCAAATGAATCTTGGTGAGAAAGTGGGACAAAGTTAGGAAAAAATTAGGGTTTTTCATAACTTAGAAAAATTCTAAGTTATGAAAAATCTTCATTTCAAACCCTAATTTGCAATTCTTGGTTTCTTGATGAACAAGTTTCATGATTTGGCATGTTTTGATGAAAAATGAATCTTGACACTTGATTTTGACCAAAAAGTCAAAGTTTGACTTTTCAGTATACAGTCAAAATTGATCAATTGACTGGGAAATTCAATTGTCAATCTTGTGCACTTGGGATCTTTTGAACTTGTTGAGTATGTCAAGACAATTCCATGGGGTCCTTGAGTCCATATGTGAGTTTGGTTTTCCATTGGCTAGGTCAAACAGTCAAAAATTGCCTTTGTGCAGTCAAAACCCTAAAAATGACCATTTTGCCCTTTTGGTGATCTGATCAAATTTCTTGTGGAATTGTGATCCAAACTTGATCAAATGGTCCATGTGAGTTCATAATGTTGATGTGGGTCAATTTTCATGAATTTTGACTGTCAATTGGCCACAGTTGACTTTTTCCCCAATACAGTTGATTTCTAGGTCAACTGTCCAATTGACTGGGCAAAATTTGGAATTAAGACTTGAAACTTGGTATGGATAAACTTGGGAATCCAACATGAAGCATGAAAGTCATCTTAGGCATTTTAGGTCAAAATATCTTTGTGCAAACACAAACCCTAATTTGGGTCAACAGTGCAAGGAGAAGTCTTGAGCAGAGGAAACCCTAACTGGATCTTGAGCTCTAAGGGTCTTGTGATGAGAAAATATTGAGGAAATGGGAGGGAAAATTTTGGGGTACAACAGTTGCCCCTGTTCAATTTTCTTGAACCTGAAGAGTTAGATTGGCAAGTTTGCCTTTCGTGACTCGAGGGTAAAAGGAGATTGGACACTAGAGTGCCCGGAAATTTGCACTCGCATGTTGGAGTATCAGCAATGTGATGTCAGAAATGGGCTTATAGATGCCATTTGGAGAGATGGTGGATAGAGAGATGGGCTTATAGATGCCATCTGGAGACGCGACAGAACCTTGTCGGGAATGGGCTTATAGATGCCATTTGGAAGTGTTGATCGCATAAGAGATTCCTTAGCGAGAACTTGCGTACTTTGAGAAAGACAGATGTTTCCTGGCTTGTTACAGGTGTTGATCTTCAATCTCTTCATGCAGATATGCCCTGGCTAGATACAGGTGTCGAGTCTACAATCAATTGCTCACAGATATGCCCTGGCTGGATACAGGTATCGAATCTGGAATTGTGGTCATTTGATAGATATGCCCTGGCTAGATACAGGAATCGAATCTTCAAACTCTTCAGATGTGCCCTGGCTAGATACAGGAATCGGTTCTGGAATTGTGGTCAGTTGATAGATATGCCCTGGCTGGATACAGGAATCGAATCTTCAAACTCTTCAGATGTGCCCTGGCTAGATACAGGAATTGAATCCGGAATTGTGACAGCTGATAGATATGCCCTGGCTGGATACAGGAATCAAATCTTCAAACTCTTCAGACGTGCCCTGGCTAGATACAGGAATCGAATCTGGAAACTGATCACTCACAGATGTGCCCTGGCTAGATACAGGAATCGAATATGGAATTGTGACAGTTGAAGGTAGTCGTATTTTGGGTTGTCTTTTCCCTGAAAAGGAAAAACATCAGTTGCATGCAATGTCAGGATGTATGAAATGCATGATGTCATGATGTTCAACATGAGATAGTGTTGTATGCACTTTGTTATGTATGTAAACAAGATGCGTGAAATGTTTATGAATGTATTTTCGTCTAGGAAAATAAATCCTGGACGACCGGTCGAGGAATTAAATCCTGGGCTGGCGTTGAAGAGTAGAGCTCTTTGTTTCCGCTGGGGATGACGGTTGCAAGAATACACCGATAGGAGAAGATGACTCTGTTGAGGAATAAACTTGTTGGAGAGATTACTCTTAGGGGAATTACTCTGTGGGAAGGGATACTTTGCTGAAGTTTGATGGGAGCTCCGCCGAGGATTTCAATGATGGACTCCACTAGGGATAACAATGATAAACTCCTTTGGGGATTCTGTTGATAAGTTATGTTGGGGAACTTTGATGAACTCCGCTGGGGATTGAAAGAACTCCGCCGAGGGCGATCTTCAGTGGCAATTAGCTGAGGATAACCCAGTTATAAGCCCTTGTGAGGAATAACTTTGAATAAAGCTCGGGAGAGACGTCTGTACTCTGTAGGGGATAAGCTTCCAGAATCTACTGGGGATAAGCTTCAAGGCCTGCTGGGGATATGAATTCCAAATTTCCTGGGGAAACTTTCGGACTGTGCTGGTAAATGGTTCCACTGGGGTGTCTGCATTCCACCGGGGAACAATCTTAGATCAAGACTGCCGAGGATGCTTGCTGAGGGATGCCTATACTCCGCTGGGGAATGTTGATATCTTCTGGGGATACCCAACTTCCTTAAGGCTGACAGTAGACCAACTCTGCTTGGGGAAAATACCACCGACTTGCAAGGGGTAATATGGTGCCTATTGTAAGGCTGATGAGGGAACCAACTCTATCTGGCGAAAACATTGCTGAATCTTGTCCTACTTTGTGGGGGGTTGAGATAACTTGGTCACATTCTTCAGTTGAATCTACCTTGGTATCCTGGCGGACCAAACAACTAGACTTCCTGGACAAATCTACATTGCCCCTACTTCTGATGTCACCTGTAATTAGTCTTTTGTTTCATATGCAAGTATTTAGCAATTTTAATGTCAAATGCATATATCAAAAATGAACATTGGACGTTCTTCGCAAGACAAAATAGAAAAAAAGAAAAAACAATTGGCAATTTGTTCGAAAAAGTGAACTTGTATTGATTTTGAAATTTGCCTGTAAACAGGCGTTTTTTGTACAAGAGGCTGGCGTCCTGGTAAGAGAACGCCGCCGAATAACATAAAGTTTATACAATTTTGAAAAGGAAACAAAACAGCTATGTGAACAAAATCCCCACTGGATTCCAACTCTGCTATTGCCTTTATATCTTCAAGCGTCTCATCACTTTGCTGCTTAGTTGAAGATGAAGCCGATTGATCGATGCCGAAGTCTGAGCCAGATAGTTGATGCCGACTTCTGGATGCAAGATGATCCAATGAGACATAGTGTTACGCTTTATCCCTAACTTTTGCTTGGACCGCCCTTTCGGGTTTTCAGTCCACCGGGATACCCATTTTTGCCCAAGCCGCCTTTTCAGGTTTTCGACTTGCCGGGTGTACAGATTTTTTTCATTTCATCCCTTATTTTTCCCCGAACCCTTTTGGTTCGTCGGGAAGACCTTATTTTTGCCTAGGTATGTCAACCTAGCGGGTCTTTTATTCATGCGTAGTATCTTTTTACTATGTCTGCATTGGCGGGGTGAGGAAGGTCGTCACCATACATGGTGGTTAGAATCATGGCTCCTCCTGAGAACACATGTTTAACCACAAATGGCCCTTCGTACGTAGGGGTCCATTTGCCCCGGGGATCACTTTGAGGAAGGATGATGCGTTTGATTACCAGGTCCCCAACTTGATACTCTTGTGGTCTGACTTTCTTGTTAAATGCCTTGATCATTCGTTTTTGATACGTTTGACCATGACAAATAGCAGTGAGTCTCTTTTTGTCAATTAGGTTTAATTGATCAAGTCGAGTCTGGATCCAGTCATCTTCACTCAAGTCTTCATCCTTCATTATCCGGAGAGAGGGTATCTGGACTTCAATCGGCAAGACTGCCTCCATGCCATAGACCAAGGAGAAGGGTGTTGCCCCGGTTGACGTCCTTGCTGAGGTACGGTACCCATGAAGAGAAAATGGTAACATTTCGTGCCAATCTTTATAGGTCACTGTCATCTTCTGCACAATCTTTTTGATATTCTTATTAGCTGCTTCTACAGCCCCATTCATCTTCCGCCGGTAAGGAGAAGAGTTGTGGTGTTGTATCTTGAATTGCTCGCAGAGCTCAGTGATCATCTTATTGTTAAGATTGGTACCATTGTCCGTAATGATTCTTTCCGAGACGCCGTATCGACAGATCAGGTTATGCCGAATGAAACGTGCAACGACGCTTTTGGTTACCGTGGCATAGGAAGCTGCCTCAACCCACTTTGTGAAGTAATCAATTGCTACCAAGATGAAGCGATGTCCGTTGGATGCCATCGGTCGGATCTCACCGATCATATCAATGCCCCACATTGCAAAAGGCCAAGGTGCCGTCAAGACGTTCAGAGGAACCGGAGGGATATGCACCTTATCAGCATAGATCTGGCATTTATGACAAGTTCGAGAATGTTGGTAACAGTCGGCTTCCATTGTGGACCAAAAATATCCATCCTGAAGGATTTTCTTTGCCATGGTATGTCCTTGGAATGTGTTCCGAATGTACCTTCATGTAGTTCTACCATGATCTTCTCCGCTTCAGTTTTATCCACACAGCGCAGTAGAGTTGAATCATGATTTCGTTTGTAGAGAATGTCGTTGCTCAGGAAGAATTTTGCAGCAAACCTTCTCAGAAACTTCTTGTCGTTGACAGACGCACCTTCAGGGTATTCCTAAGCTTCCAAGTATCTCTTGACCTCATGATACCAGGGTTTTTCAGTCACCTCTTCGGCCTCAAGATCACAGCAGTATGCAGGTTCGTCCAACTTCCAGATAATGATCTGGGGAGCCTCATTGTCCCATTTGACTTTGAACATTGAAGACATCGTAGCTAGTGCGTCCGCTAACTGATTCTCCTCTCTTGGGAAGTGCTCAAAAGTTATCTCTTCAAAGTGGGGAAGCAAGGTCAATGCATACTCCTTGTAAGGAATAAGATTTGGGTGTTTCGTATCCCACTCGCCTTTGATCTGATTGATCACGAGAGCGGAATCTCCGAAGACACTTAGAAACTTGATCCTTAAGTCGATTGCAGCTTGAAGACCCATGATACATGCCTCATATTCTGCCATGTTGTTGGTGCAGTTGAAACACAGTCGGGCGGTGAGTGGAGTATGAGTTCCTTTGGGGGATATGATTACAGCGCCGATTCCATTACCCAAAGCGTTCGAGGCTCCATCTAAATGCATAGACCAACGGGATCCTTCCTCAGGTCCTTCATCCGGTCCAGGTACTTCACAATCAGGTACCACCATGATATCTTCGTCCGGGAATTCAAAGTTCAATGATTGGTAATCGTCCACAGGTTGGTGTGCCAAATGGTCTGCCAATACACTTCCCTTAATGGCTTTTTGAGTTGTATATTGGATATCATATTCTGTCAAGATCATTTGCCATCTCGCTATTCTTCCAGACAGTGCGGGCTTTTCGAATATGTACTTGATGGGATCCATCTTTGAAATCAACAGAGTAGTGTGAGTCAGCATATACTGTCTCAGCCGGCGAGCAGCCCATACCAGAGCGCAGCAAGTTTTCTCGAGCAGTGAGTACCGAGACTCACAGTCGGTAAACTTTTTGCTCAGGTAATAAATAGCGTGCTCTTTTCGGCCAGACTCGTCATGCTGCCCCAGCACACACCCCATTGAGTTGTCAAGTACTGTCAAGTATAGTATCAGAGGTCTCCCTTCTACTGGTGGCATAAGAATGGGTGGTTCTTGGAGATATTCCTTTATCTTTTCGAAAGAAGCCTGACATTCATCGTTCCAACGTACTACTTGATCTTTCTTCAGCAATTTGAAGATTGGCTCACAGGTAGCAGTTAGATGTGAGATGAATCGGGAAATATAATTCAGTCGTCCTAGAAAGCCTCAGACTTCTTTCTCTGTCTTGGGAGTTGGCATCTCTTGTATGGCTTTTACCTTGGCAGGGTCCACCTGAATACCTTTATCGCTTACAATGAAACCCAGCAATTTTCCAGACCTTACCCCAAAGGTGCATTTGTTTGGGTTCAACCTCAGCTTGTACAACTTCAGTCGGTCAAACAGCTTCCGCAGATGGTCAAGGTGTTCTTCCTCAGTTTGGGACCTTGCAATCATATCATCGACGTATACCTCAATCTCATGATGGATCATATCATGAAATAAAGCAACCATGGCACGTTGGTAGGTTGCCCCAGCATTTTTCAACCCGAACGACATGACCTTGTAGCAGAAGGTGCCCCACTGAGTGACAAAGGTAGTCTTTTCCATATCTTCAGGAGCCATCTTGATCTAATTATACCCTGAAAAACCATCCATGAAGGATAACACCTTGTGTTGAGCAGTATTGTCAACAAGAACGTCGATGTGAGGCAGAGGGAAGTCATCTTTGGGGCTTGCCCTATTCAAATCCCTGTAGTCAACACACATTCTGACTTTACCATCTTTCTTTGGCACTGGAACCACGTTGGCAACCCATTGAGGATAAGAAGTCACCGCTAGAAACCCGACATCGAATTGCTTCATAACCTCAGCTTTGATCTTTTCGGACATTTCTGGACGCATACGGCGGACCTTTTGCTTTACCGGAGGGCAGTCTTCCTTGGTAGGTAGGTGATGAACCACAATGTCGGCATCCAAACCAGGCATGTCTTCGTAAGACCAAGCAAAGATCTCCATGTAGTCATGTAGCATCTAGATCAATCGTTGCTTCACGCTGAGCTCTAGATTGGCACCGATCTTGACTTCTTTTCTATCTGTCTCAGTACCCAGGTTCACCATTTCCACCGGCTCTTCATGCGGCTGAATGGACCTCTCTTCCTGGAGTAGCAGTCTTGCGAGTTCACCAGGCACTTCGCAATCATCTTCACCTTCGTCTTCGGCCAAGTTGATCGGATTTTTGAAGTCATAACTGGCAGTAGCAGAGCTGTTACCAGTGAGATCCAGAGTGGATTGGAACCTGTATAAGTGAGTGTGTGTAAATATAGCTGTTTTGCAATATATAACACAAAAAGAAAAAGAGCACAATATTTGAAATGCAACAAACGTCCAATGTTTTGATTAATGATATATGGAAATGTCATACAAAAAGCCCTCACAAATGGAGCCACGGTGCCCCGGGTAGGACACCGAGCCAATAAAAGTTTCAACATATTGTTTGTTACAAATTGAAAATCAAAAGAGTTCATTACTGCGTGACAAATGTAATAGGTGTAAAATCCTTTGCCGTCCAGTTGCTTGGTCCTTTGTTGGTGGTTGGATAGATCCAACTATCAAATTCTGCTTCCTCCACATCTTCCTCGATAGCATTCACCCTTGAATTGGTTATGAACACCGGAGCCTTTCTGATCCTTTCTTTGCGAACAGCCCTCTGTGCCTCTGCAGTGAAGCCCAACCCAAACTTGTCGGTCTTTTGAGTGAAGTCAGGAAGTTGTCCCCAGTTTGCGCATTTGCCTTTCTCAATTACAGCCCGGGCATCCTTCAAGGAAGCCATTTTCAGAGGAAAGTCTTCTTCAACCACTGCCTCGACTGATGCCAATATTGGAGGTACCTCCTCAAAATGTTGAAAGGGGGTTTCAATAAACTCCCCGTCCATCTCGATATACCGGAATGAATTCAGATGACTTACCATGTATTCCTCCTCACCCTGCACAGTAATAATCTTCCCTCTGACAGGGTATTTGAGCTTTTGGTGTAGAGTGGATGTTACCGCCCCAGCCTTGTGAATCCAGGGTCGACCCAACAAGCAGGAATAATATGGACGAATATCCATTACATAGAAAGTTGAGTTAAAGACTTGGGAACCCACACGGATAGGAATGTCTACCTCGCCATGCACCATCCTCTTAGAACCGTCGAAGGCTCTCACAATGATGTTACTGGGCTTCAATTCCAGGCCCTCACAATCTAAACAGTCCAAGGCCTTCTTGGGCAAAACATTCAGGGAAGAACCGGTGTCCACCAATACGTGTGCGAGAGTAGTGCCCCTGCACTCTATAGAGACGTGCAGGGCATCATTGTGATTTTTTCCTTTGGCGGTAAGGTCAGCATCCGAGAAGCCCAAGCCATTGTCAGCTGTCAAATTGGCCACACAGTCAGTGAACTGATCTGCAGATGTCTCTTGCGGCACATGAGCCGTCTTCAAAAATGAAATCAGGGCCTTAGCATGGGCCTCTGAGCATAGCAGCAATGATAGCATAGAGATTTTGGAGGGGGTATGCCCCAGTTGTTCAACGACATTAAAGTCACTCTTCTTAATGATTTTAAGGATTTCCTCCATCTCTTGTTGGGAGGCTTCGACATCAGTCTTTTTTGGTGCCTCCGTCTGGGCAGGCAAATCGGTAGCAACTTCTTTGCCTCGAGCATCAGAGGACTCGGCGGCAGTAGTAGACACAGGAACTTGATTTTAAACATGCACACTTGCGGGTGTGATGATGAGAGGTTTTCGGATAACTGACGGTGCAATGTCAGGCGAGAAGAGCCTGCCACTGCGGGTAAATTTTGCGGGACCAGTGATGTTACTGATACTGGTACTGGTGTTGAATTCCTGCTTCACTCCAAGCACATACACATCTGCCCCATAATGCCATGGGACAGCCTTGTCGGATTCATAGGGGAGAGGCCCCGGAACAGTAATGGTAATGGGCGCAACAGACATAATTTGGACTGGCTTCCTCGGGGGAGCTTTGGTAGGATTGTTGAAAATTGTGACGACAAATACTTCTTCAGCGGAAACATACGGAACAACAGTTTTCTTGAACAGAATTTCTTTGCTATCCATCAGGCTTTGGATGCCTGATTTCAGCAGCGGACAACCGGTAGGGATAACAGCACACAGGAGGCAACCCTTGCTACAACCCGGAAATAAACCGGCCAGTAGTAAGTTCCTCTTAACAGTCAATAGAGGGGTAGCAACATCATTCACCGAAACAACATACAAATCTTCCTCGACGGCATTTACTCTATGCTGGGGCATAGGAGCAGTTACAACATTCGGCCTCTCAGGCGCCTCAAACTGAATTTCCTTCGCATCGATAAGGTCTTGAACCTTATTTCTCAGGGCCCAGCAATCATCAGTAGTGTGCCCGGGGCTATCAGAATGATAAGCACAACGGGCATTCGGGTTATACTTAGGAGATGCAGTATTCACGACCTTTGGAGCCTCTTTGATGGTCACCAAGTTGGTTGATAACAGTTGTGGTAAGATTTGTGATAAGGTCATACTCAGCCGAGTATACTGCCTCTTGGGCCTTTCACCTCTTTGTTGATTGTACTGCTGAGGAGCAGCAACAGGTTTTGAAATTACCAAGGCATTGACGGCTTGGCGGCTTTCTGGCTTGACTTGTCCTCTAGAACCATAGACGGCACTAGCCTCCTTCTTGAAAGGCTTTTTCTCAGTATTTGCGGAGGCGCTTTTCTGAATCTTCCCTGACTTGATGCCAGCTTCTATTCTCTCGCCTGTTAAGATCAAATCCGTAAACCCAGCGGAGGAGTTACCAATTAGATGATTGAAAAATGGACCAGACAAGGTCCCTAGAAACATGTCAACCAATTCGCGATCAGTCAAAGGAGGCTGCACCCTGCCAGCCAAATCTCTCCATTTTTGCGCATATTCTTTAAACCCTTCGCTTGTTCCCAGAGACATGCCCTGAAGTTGGGTACGCGTGGGAGCAAGGTCATAATTGTACTGATATTATTTGTAAAAGGCGGTGGCCAAGTCTTCCCAGTTTCGGACGCTGGTTCCTTCTAGCTGATAGAACCACTCCAGCTGAGCCCCAGAAAGGCTGTCTTGAAAGAAATGGATCCAAAGATTCTTATCTGCCGTGTAAGGCTGGATCTTCCTTACGTAGGACCTGAGATGCATTTTTGGACAGGACATCCCGTCATACCTCACAAACACCGGCACTTTGAACTTTGGGGGAATCACAATCCCAACAACCAAACCCAAGTCTTCGAAATCCAAACCCGGAACTCTCTGCAGCTCCATCGCTGCCAACCTGTCTTCTAACCCTTTGTATTTATCATCAGCCGGAGGGTATTGTTGATCAGAGTAGTCTTCGTCCTCCTCAGCCTCTTCTTCTTCCATATCAGATTCGGAAGGTACTGCAGCCGCATTCCCTTTACTGGTCCCCTCCTCAGAAGTAAGGGGAAATTCAAGCACTCTCTGGGCTTCTCCTTCAAACCTTCTCCCTAAAGTAGCCACCCCGATTCTCTTTTTCTTCTTCTTCACTTGGTCCTTGTTCCCTAGTAGTGTCTTTAGATCCTCATGACCTTTAGCCAAAGTCATCAGGAGTTGTTGAAATTGTGCATTTTGGGCTTGCAAGTCCTTGACTGTTTGCTCGAAATCCATCCTACTGAAATAAACAGCAGAAAGATAAGGAAACCTGTTGAAGAGACCTATTTATGCACATGATGAATGGTATGCTTATGTATGCAATGCATTCAAGGATTTAGAACATTCAAAATTGTTGCAGACAAAAAAGAACGCACGTCATATTAATAAGAAGAAATTTGTTAGTACATAAATGCCCCATGGGCCAAATATTACAAAATAACTTCTCAAGGCAAAAAGACATTGCGCATCCTCTTTGGTGCGATGTAGGTGTTGAGGGTCTCTTCCTCATGGAGTCGGCGGGTAAGCTCTAGAACCTTCTTCTCACTGGCGTAGAAGCTGGCTTCAAAAGTATCCCTTTCTTCCTTGAGTTGGATCCAACTCTTCTGCATCTCCTCCCATGATGTAGGCATGTCAGGATGTAGGATGGTGTAGGGAACCTCTCCTTCCGTAACAGGCTCTTTAATCACAGGGAGAACATGAGGATAAGGCATCATTAGACTCTGGGCTCGGGCTCGTACCCACTTGAGATAAGGCTCAAGAGGGATAGAGTTCTTGTGTCCTAGTGTCTTGCTATCAACCTTGTTGGGCCTCCCCCAAGCTCTGATGAATCTTTGGCGAAGTCCTTGCGCATCGTTGTTGAAGTCAAAAACCAGGTCAGGAATCAACATGTCGTGAGGGCCATCTCTTCGTGCATATCCAAATTGCCTCAAAGCTAGGCAAGGGTTGTAGGTGATACCTCCTCTGATTCCAAGTAAAGGAACATTAGGAAACTCTCCACAACGATCGACGATGATGACATTTTCTCTGGACCGAGAACACCAATGTACATCAGAGTGAGTAAGAGTCATCAATCGTTGGGACCACCTTGAGCCTTGGTCATTCTTCAAGACAGATTGTGGAAGGTGCGAAATAAACCACCTTGCAAGGAGAGGAGTACAACACATGAGAACACCCCTCTTTCTCATTGTTCGAGTGTAAAATGAGTGAAGAATGTCCCCAAGCAATGTTGGTACTGGATTTCTGGACAAGAAGATTTTGACGGCATTGACATCTACGAGCTGGTCAGGATTTGGGAACAAGACCAACCCATAGATAAGGAGTGCCACAATTTCATCAAAGGCTTGTAGGTCCAATGAATTCCAACATTCTTGTGCCTTCTCAAACAAGAATTTTGCAAAGAAACCTTTGACGCCGCTTCTAGTTTCCCAATGCCCCTTGATGTCAGAAGGCTGTAGATTTAATGCTCGAGCAACATCTTCCGGCTTTGGTTCCTTTTCCGTACCGTTGAAAGGTAGTTGATTAAGGATAGGAATTCTCAAGAGTTGAGAAAATTCCTCCAAAGTGGGAACCAACTGGTAGTCGGGGAAAGTGAAACAGTGGTGAAGAGGGTCAAAGAACTGGAATAGCACTTTCATCATGTCTTCTTCAATGTTGGTGTGGACTAAGCTGAGCAGTCTACCATGTCTTTCACTGAAGGATGAGCTTTCCGGAATTCTTGAGGTGAGCTCCTTGAGTTGAGGAGAGATTCTCACAAGGTTAACTTGGATGGTTTTTCTGCGAGGAATTTCCATGACCTACAAAACAAGAACAAAGATGAAGATCTAAACCCTTGAAATGGTTAGTGAATGCATATGATGCTTAATGATGTTTATGATGTATGCACAAACATATGTACAAGCAAATCACACCAAACCCTAGTTTCAGGCTTGCATGGGGTTTCATAGGTAAGTACCCTCTTAAGTGTAGTTGGCTTAAAAACCTGTCCTATAAATAGTAACCGGGTTCTAAGGAGCTCAATATCATTGGATTGTTTTCATCGTTCATTGTTTTGGTTTAGCCACTTAACTAGCGACCAAAATATTCCAAGAAAACAACCCTCAATGAGTGTAGTATCGAGTATCTACCAACTTCGGACTGCACCAAAGCCGGTCATCTCACTACCCCTAATAAAAAGCCAAGATGGTCAAGTAAGGTTCTAGGTCATTAGTGCTTAGTGACATCACTCAGCGGCCCCGTACTCTCCTTGATTGAACTCAAGGGTTACGGGTACTCACAAATATGTCGCACTAATATAGCTATTGCTTCGACCGTGTCGGTATACCCCGCACAGTTTCCACAACGTATTTCTATCTATGAATGTTTCCCAAAATCCGGGTGTAGGATTGCAAACCCAAACAAGAGAGCCAAGATATAAAGCAATCAAGACAAACAATTAGTCATGCAAGAGGGTGATCTAAGCCCTAAGGTTACTCCACTTTTAAAATTATCCCCAGCAGAGTCGCCAGTTCTGTGATACGGTGGGAGAACTGACTTGAGGTTTTGCGTTTGTTTTCGCAAATGTTTCGGTTGAGAAAGAGTCGCCACCGACTTTTTATTTTATCCTAAGGAAAGGTTAAAAAGCACAGCAAAAACCTTTGAGATGTTTTCTTGGGTTCGGGGAGTAGATTATAGAAAGGGAAGGTATTAGCACCCTTTCTATCCATGGTTACCCATGGGCTCTTAGTTACTTGCTTAGATCAACTTGCCTTGATTTTCAATTGTTTGAAATGGTGCTTTCAATTGTTTGAAATGGTGCTTTCAATTGTTTGAAATGGTGCTTTGTGTGTGTATTTTGAAAATGTTTTGAAAAGAGGCCAATGTGGTGGCAACCTTTGTAATGATCCATGTTGGAATGTATACAAAGGTGTATGTCTTTTGAAAAGGTTTTCATTGTTTTTGAAATTTGTTTTGAAAGTGTAGTGATGTGTGGTTTGAAAAAAAATAGGCAAGTGTTTTTTTTGCAAGTTTGATTCAAGTAACTAAGAGTTTGTCTACTCCTAAATTTCTCAAAGATTTCTCCTATGTTCTTAACCCTTTTAACAATTTTGTTCCACCATTGTATTTGGTGGACAATCTTGTGTTAGGATGTGAAAGGGACGGGCGCGGGTCATCGTTGAGACCATAATTGCAATGGTGCCAAGTATCTTTGGGCAATTTTTCCTTTAAGGGACTTGATCATTTTTAGGCAACTTTCGAAAGCGTCATCGAGGGACTATGATCATTTTGAATTATTTTGTTTTACCCAAAGAGACCTAACATGCTAGATGGCCCATTTATTGAAGGCAACAAGTGGAATACCCTAGGGGTGCAAGTGTGATTAGTGTTGTCCATTTTCATGCTTGATTATCTTGAAGTTAGGTCAAACTATTTTGGTTAATTGATTTGCATACAAAACCCTAATTCTAGCATGGCATAATTAGAAAGCATTAAAATGGGAAAAATAAAGTTCCTAAGTTATTACAACACAATATATGGGAAGGGGGGTACAAATGTTCAAATAGGGATTTTTGACAAGGAATTTAAACCTAGACTATTACATCAATTTGGGAATTATACAAGGTATTTAATATACAATAATTAAATAAATATAGAATAATTATGCAAGATGCAAAAATATGTTTTTTTTATATGCATAAAAAAAGTGTTTTTATATGTCAAATAAACAAAATAAAAAGTATTATTTTTTTGAGTTTTTATGTATTTAGGGCAAAACCCTAATTTCATTAAGTAAAAATATTAATTATTTAATATGTACAAATGTTTAATAGTTATGTACAAAAATAAAATAAAAGTGAAGTATATTTGTAAAAAAGGTATTTTTAATATTAAATATTAATAAAAATAAAAATGTATTTATTTTGTATTTTTTAACCTAAATATACTAATATATATATATATATATATATATATATATATATATATATATATATATATATATATATATATATATATATATATATATATATATATATATATATATATATATATATATATATATATATATATATATATATATATATATATATATATATATATGTATTTATATTATTTACTAAATATATTAAATATGTACAAATAATAATATTTAATATTTATAAAAAAAAAGTATATTTTATATAAATATTTTCAGAAGATAAAATAAAATAAAAATTAGAAAATAAGTGTATTTGGTATTATTTTAAGTATTTTAAATAAAAAGTGTATCTAAGTATTTATTTATGTACAAATACCTATTTAAACAAATAAATACCTAACAAAATCAAAAATGGTGTGAAAAATATTTTTTATATTTTTAATATTATGAGGAAAAATAAATAAGTCAGAACAAAAAAGAAAAAGTCAAAAAATCATAAAAATAAGCATAATGGGCCCAGGGGGTGTCAAAGTAACAAAAGGGTGCAAAAAGAAATGTGAAACAGGCCCAGCCCAAAGGACCTTCTTCAACCTCCAGACTGTTTGAATCAAGAACAAAGCGCGCGTTTTCTATCTCCCAATTCCTGGACTTTCAAGCAAAACTCATAACATGAAAAATGTAGAGCATTAAGAGACGAATCCAGACATATAAAGAACTTGACTTAACTCTCTAAGATGAGAGAGATTTCTTCTCCCCCAATTCCTGACCTAGTTTTTGTTCCATGTTCAGACATCAAATTCTCACAGCACACGTAACATAAATGAAAACTAATTACATGGGCATGTTCAGGGCTATGAATGTGACATATTTTCTTCACAAACCTAAAGCTAACAATGCCTGGATAGAGAGATACGAGTTCATGAACTTACCTGTTCAACTTGAGTCGTATCAGCAATGGAGGTACTTTCAGTGCAAGGTGATGATTGGTACAGCTTCCTTGATGTCCAGGGATGCTATTCCAAGTTTTACTTTGCTTTGAAACTTGCTGAAACGAGTTATAGAACTCCACCTGTAAAACAGAAAAATGAAAATGGTGATGTTGATTGTGAGTGTTACAGGTCGTGTTTGAGGTTTGGAATAGCTTTAAGGGATGTTGTGGAATGTGTTTGAAGTGTTTTTAGCAAGAATGCATGAGAGGATTGAGCTATGGAACTCAATCTGCAGCAGGTACTCTGTTTGGGCAGTTTGAGGGTGATTCTGTGAATGGGGAGGTATGGGAGGTGATAGACTCGTGTTCTAGCTCAGAATGGATGTTTAGAATATGTTGGACAAGTTTGCTTAAACCTGTGTTAGCTGAGATGAGAGTTGTGTTAAGTTATGCTAGCTTTCTTCAACTTTAAGCAACAAAAGTCCACTTGAGTTTTTAGACTGATAGAGGCCCCCCTAATGTGCTGCAAACCTTGGCCTTGATCAGTGTAATTAGCTCATAAACTTGTGCCAAAGAGATTTGCACTGTACTTGCTTGGATTGTTAATTGACATAAAGTGCAACTTTTCTAAAATGGATATTATGCTTTATCTAAAAATGGCTTAATCTTGCATATAATGTCCAAACTCATAGAACAACACCTTGGCACAAAGGATTGACATTAAATTATGGAGTGTAGATGAGATAAAAGACCTGTGATCAAGGAAAGCAAGTTGAATTCAAAATGGCACAAATGTATGAACATGTAACTTGGCCAAATCAAAAGTGAGTTTTTCCCATCTTGCCAAATTCGATTCTCCCTAACCACGAGGTTGTTTGATGAGTTCTTGGACATTTTGGAAATCTTGGAATGTGTAATACAATCCATCTTTGAAATGCAAATTGAAATTCCAAGTGGAAGTATGTGAAAAATGGTCTTGAAGTTAGGCAAAAATCCTGCATAAAATAGGTCAAATTTTCTCTAAGTTAAGAATGGTTTGGTACCCTTGTTCCAAAAATTGTAACTTGAGCTACAAGCTTCTTTTGGGAAAACTTTGTGAATCAAAGTTGTAGATTTTGCAATAGGCTACAACTTTCATGTTTTGACTTTTGCTTGAATCCAAATGAATCTTGGTGAGAAAGTGGGACAAAGTTAGGAAAAAATTAGGGTTTTTCATAACTTAGAAAAATTCTAAGTTATGAAAAATCTTCATTTCAAACCCTAATTTGCAATTCTTGGTTTCTTGATGAAAAAGTTTCATGATTTGGCATGTTTTGATGAAAAATGAATCTTGACACTTGATTTTGACCAAAAAGTCAAAGTTTGACTTTTCAGTATACAGTCAAAATTGATCAATTGACTGGGAAATTCAACTGTCAATCTTGTGAACTTGGGATCTTTTGAACTTGTTGAGTATGTCAAGACAATTCCATGGGGTCCTTGAGTCCATATGTGAGTTTGGTTTGCCATTGGCTAGGTCAAACAGTCAAAAATTGCCTTTGTGCAGTCAAAAACCTAAAAATGACCATTTTGCCCTTTTGGTGATCTGATCAAATTTCTTGTGGAATTGTGATCCAAACTTGATCAAATGGTCCATGTGAGTTCATAATGTTGATGTGGGTCAATTTTCATGAAGTTTCACTGTCAATTGGCCACAGTTGACTTTTTCCCCAATACAGTTGATTTCTAGGTCAACTGTCCAATTGACTGGGCAAAATTTGGAATTAAGACTTGAAACTTGGTATGGATAAACTTGGGAATCCAACATGAAGCATGAAAGTCATCTTAGGCATTTTAGGTCAAAATATCTTTGTGAAAACACAAACCCTAATTTGGGTCAACAGTGCAAGGAGAAGTCTTGAGCAGAGGAAACCCTAACTGGATCTTGAGCTCCAAGGGTCTTGTGATGAGAAAATATTGAGGAAATGGGAGGGCAAATTTTGGGGTACAACAATAGCTAACCTTAATTTCAAAGATAAACATAACTGAAAATAAATGACTCGCACACTCACACCTCTAGGGTAACCTCCCTTGTTTCCTTCGGAAAAACAGTCATGTCCCTCGAACGTGGGGACGCTTTAGCAAAATCCCTCAATACAAAGATCATAATCCCTCGATGACCCCATCGACTTTTCCTTCGGTAAATGATCTAGTCCCTTAAGAAAATTGCTAAAGCGTCCTTACTAGTTGCCTTCGATGACTGTATGATGACCCACGTTTGTCCCTTCACATCCAACGGTAGGGCTTCCTACTAACTAATGGTAGGATAACACCATATAAAGGGGAAGGAAAGTAAAATAAATACCTTGAGTAGGGGTAGATCTTAATCGCTTGATCACAAAGCTCATTCGAAAAACCAACAAAACACTTTTAAAAACACTCTTCAAAAAAATTTTTAAACAAACACTTTGTACGCACCCTCGAGGACATATACGAGAATCATTACAAAGTTCCGCCTTACATTATAAAGCTTGTCAAAATATTTTCAAACACACACACAAAGCAATTTCAAAAAGTTAGCTAAGCAATTAAGAACTCATATATAACTACGGATGAAAAGGGTTCTAACACCCTTCCTTTTTCATAACCTACCCCCCGAACTCAAAATAAATAAATAAAGTTATTTCCTGTTTTTTTCACCCTTTCCTTATTGGATAAAAGAAAAGTCGGTGGAGACTCTTGCTATTGGCAACACATGCGATAAAACACAAAATCAGGTCATTTCTCCCACCGTATTACACTATAGCTCTACCCGTCTTCTCCGGTGAGTATGTTTTGTGTTCTTGCAAAATAAAATAATTCAACGCCTCAATGGTACCCTTCCCCCCTTATTAAGGCCTTGCGATATCAATGTAAGCATTAGTTTGGGCTAAAACACGTTGTAGAAAGAGATATGACGAAAAAAACATGAAACGAACCAAACATGGAAACTCACTATTCAGCCATTATGGGGATCATGCAATTATCATATCATGTACTAATATATCTCAAAAAAGCATTAGTAACGTTAGTATGCATCACAACAACATGAAAACAGAAATATGATTTTGTAAAAAAACAATGAAATCGGAGATGGATATATGCTGGTTTTATGCCATTTGGATCATCATAATTGATCCTATCTTAACCTATAATGCATCTGGAAGTGAATTGGACAGGTTTTTGACCTTGAGGGAGGCTTGAGGCTAGGGTTTCGATTTGCCTTAGTTTGGATAATTTTGGAGTTTTTTGGAATATGATATTTGCAAGGTTTTTTCATGGGATTGCTCTTGTTTAAATGAAGAATATATAATGATGAATTAGGTCAAACAAGAATGGGCTTGGACCCTTGTAAAAAAGCCTTTCATTTTATTTCATTTATTTTGAATTTAAATAAATAAAATTAAAAATAAATGGAATAATATTCCATGAGGTGTATGAATAAGTTATGAGGTTCACAATGAGGCCTTATACACGTTTCGACCTTGAAACATCAGCCCATTAGCCCAAAAACTCATGTTTGGTCACTTCAGGTTTCATGCATTTTCTCAAAATTTCCAAACATGCACCAACCATAACTTTCTCAATTTTTATCATATGAAGGTGATCTTGGACTTTTTGGAAAATCTTATTTGAGGAAAATCTTATGAAGCATGTGAAATTTATGCTTGGTCAAAGTTCAGTTGACTTCTCCTTAAGAAAACCCTAATTTAGTAATTTTTGAATTTTGATGAATCTTGAGTTTTCTTGATGAATCATGATCAACCCTTGATCAAATGATGAATATGGCTTCAAAATCTTGATGTTGACAAAAAATCTTGAGGTTTGACTGTATATTGACCATAATTATCTTTTTGTCCAATGTAGTTGATTTTTAGTCATCTGAGCAATTGACTGAGCAAACTTGTGATACAAGGCCTGATGCTTGTCATGAGCATTCTTGGAGACATATAAGAAAGCATGAATCCACTTGAGGCCTTAGAAACAAAATCTTCCTTGAGAAAAGTTAAACTGTAGTTGTAGGTCGATTTCTTAGGAGGAGAATTTGTCTAATCAATTCTTGAGTAACCTTGAGCAAATGAAAACCCTAGGAGCCTGATGAGACATCTTGAAGAAAATGAGAGGGAAAGTTTTGGGGTACAACAACTGCCCCTGTTCAATCTTCTTAAACCTAAAATGTTAGATTGGAATTGATGCATGGTTTTCGCAAGTATATGAAACACGTTAGAGTAATATAAAAGATTATCGATCCCACAGAGACCAAACGTTAATCTATTGATTTCTATTGTTACAATGTTTATCCAAGGTAAAACCATTCAGGGGTTTATGAGTGCACAATATAAGTAAATTATGAAAATATAAATTTAGATAAAAACAATAGGCTTGAATGTAATTCACACAGTCTGATGATACTCTGATGCTTCTAAATAGAACTACTTATAGGGCAATATTTTTTACTCATGAAAAGAACTAACTTAATAGGAACTGTCGCTTTCGCATATTCGAAACGAGTTTATTCTTAAATCAAATCCTATTATTGTCACTTATATAAAGGCCCACATTATGTTAAAGTAATAATCCTATTTTTAAGAAATATAGTTTCTTGAATTAGTTGAAAAGTTATTTTGACTTGGAATTTCTAACCAAAAGAGGACTAGACCTTTAAACCCGTAAACGCGTCCGAAAAGAGTTTTGAAATCGTTTTTCTAAAACTGTTAAAATATTCCTACTTTATTGTACAAAGCGCCTTCGCTTCCTTTGAGCAACTAAGACTACCCAAGTTTAACTAAAGGTTGGACAAATTTCGATCTTACCCAACAAAAATAAAGTGCAGAAAGTGTGTGTTAAAAACCAAAATAATACTTTAGGTATTTCTACAGACATTTTATATGGAATATCACTTTAACTATGATCCTTACATTCTAACCTTTAAAATTTAGCCAGACAAGGAAATGTAAACAGACATGTTAAATAGGTGCGAGTGCGAGGAAATAAATAAGGTAAACTGAGTGAGAGAAACCAAATAAATTAAATCGAGTGCGAGAAAATAAATAGAGTAAAGTGAGTGTGAGAAAATAAATAAAGTAAAGAGAGTGCCAGTAAATAAATAAAGTTAAGCAAGACTTTGTAAATAAAAACCTGCTCGAAATCGTACGCTTTAAATCAGGTACAACTGGAAACAAATGCGACTGGAAATGAAAATGGCGGCAGGATTAACTTCTACCAAAGTGCTTCAAACTCGATTACAAACTCTATCAATGGTGTGATAACTCTTCGATGTGAAGGGATTATTACTTACAAGATCTGACAATATGTGGCTTAAGTTTGTAACTAAGCTTGGATGAAAAGAAAATGAAACTAAACCTCTTATTTATAGGAATACTATACTCCATGGAATTACAAAAGTGCTCCCAACTCCTTTTGGGCGGGACACCATTTAACAAAGGTGGCGCCTGCCATGGCCCTATGGCGCCCGCCATGTGAACAAAGGTGGGAAGGTAAGGAGAACGTGGCCGTTGAAGGCAGTTGAAAACAATCCATGTCATGGTATACCGTATGACGGGCGCCATGCTGGATGCCATGAGTACAATTTCTCAAAAACTTGATTTCTTGCTCGTTTTTTACTTCCATTCATCAAGAGGTGCTCTAGAAAATCAAAATACCTGATAACAAAACAGAAACAAGCATAACATAAGAAAATGACAATAAAAACCCTAACAAACATGTGCAATATGAGCCTAATAATTAAGACCATGGCATATGAGGTATTGGGATTGATTCCTATAATCGTAAAGCTTAGAGTGTTAAAATGATACCGATGTTTAAAAAATATTTCCCAAGACGCCTACATCCTATCTCAAACTTGTTTTGAAGCCCAAATATTTAAAAACATATTGTTTTCTTTTGTCAAAGAAAAAATTTTGGTAAGGCTAAAAGGGGTGGGGAAGTAAATATACACCACACAGATGACTCGTCAAGCATATGAATTAAAATCTAACTAATAAAATAAGATAAATAATCTAGAAAGAAGAAAAACAAAAGGTAAAAATAATGAAAAGAAAAAAAGAAAAGCAATAAAATCTCCCCCCACACCTAAATCGAACATTGTCCCCAATGTTTCGAAATAAAATAAGGAGAGAGTAACCTGGAGAAACTATGGTCGGCGAATGGTACCCTCGCCTCCCTAGTCTGAATGCCTAGGACGACATGATCTATTGCGGCTACGATCATTATCACTCTGCAGGTGCTTAAAATGAACTAGTTTGGAGCCTTGAGTGGCTTTTAATGGATGCGAAAAATGGGTAAAAATGGAGGTTTAGAGATTGAAAGAGGCAAAAATGGAGGTTTTAAGCATTCTGCCCCGAGAAATACCCAGACCCCATGGCGGGCGCCATGGCTAGGTTGCGGGCGCCATGTGTGTTAATCAGGCTAGGCCGAAAAAAATGTCTTGTTTTGTTTAGGCCTCTTACTCTTTTTCCTCGGATGGTGCAAATAGTATTTCCCATGTTTTTCTCAAAGTGTTGGTGAAAGCATGATATTTTGGTATATCATAATAAATAAATAAATAAATATATAAATATATAAAACAAAATAAACAAATAAGTAAAAAAACATAAAATGCATGCATATATATATATATATATATATATATATATATATATATATATATATATATATATATATATATATATATATATATATATATATATATATATATATATATATATATATATATATATATATATATATATATATATGTGTGTGTGTGTGTGTGTGTGTGTGTGTGTGTGTGTGTGTGTGTGTGTTTGAAAATGAAAATAAATAGTAAGTAATGCATAAAATGACAACGGTGGCATCAGAGAGCTGAAGGCTCCTTGGTCTGATCAGAACCTCGTGCTACGGATAACTAACGGAGAAGATCTGCGATCTCCTGATACAAGAAATCATCCTCTTTCGCGTGAGTCAAATCTGGATCTGCAAGGCAAGATCAACAACCTCCTGTCGAAGTCTGGCAGCAGCCCTACGGAGCTCAGCTAGCTGTGTGTACACGTCTTAGCACCGTAGATAAAGATTATTCAACAACACTGTTATTCTGGGTGAAGGTGGTGAAGGGATATAGTTTGGAACTTGAGGATGTATGGGATTATCAACTGTCTCTCCAGAACTTTCCAAAGCATAAGTCCAATTAACAGGATCATGGACATTAGTCATCATAGGATTAGGCAAAGTGAAGTAATAGTTGGTCTCATTATCGATAAAGAGCCTGAACTAGCTAGGGTTGAAGGAAACCCTCATAATGAGTCCTCAGTCTATGCAGAAGTCGATATCCATCATGGTATACTCGCAGTAGGAAGTCAGTTGAAGAAGCTTAATAGTAAACCCTAAGGCAGAAGCAATCTGGGTTAGCGTTCCTCCTACATGGATGACTCCTTCAGAGGACTTGGCGGTGAGACTAAGATTCCAAAGCAGAAAGTTCCCACAAGCCCCAGGGCGCGACTGGTTCGCACAGAAAAGGAAGAAGACCTCCTCCTCACTAACATGGACATCAACATCAGCCTTTCCAAGGAAAGTATGGGCAAGGATCATCTGGAAGTACCTGAGAGCTGGGTTATAGATAATGTGGGACAGCTGGGTGGAAGGATCAGGGCCATCTCCACCTGTAATATAACTCCAGAACTTCTCGATATCTCTACTCATAAACAAACCCATAGGTACCTCAGGAATGGCATCAGGGTTAGTCTAGAAGCCTAGCAAATCACCAAACTCCTTCTGGATAAAAGAGTACTCCGTCCCAAACAATCTGAAGATTACTCAACCGTCCTGACCAACATATGGCTCAAAGTCAAATGAATTGAGGAATTCCAGGGTGAGATTTTTGTAGGTCATATCCAAGTTAACAGCATACTCATCCCAATGGAGCTGGCTACACATAAACTTTATACTAGGCTCGAGGCCTAAAGCTTCCATGCAATCTTGGTTAGGGTAACAGGTAGGTGCCATAGGGAGCTGAGAAAGGGCTGCATAGCGTTGTTTCTGTGCATCATCTCTAAAAGTGACGTGCATGTCGTTGAAGCTTTGCATCCTGAAAAAGAAATGGTTAAAGGGGAATGCTATCGAGGTGGGACCTATAAACACAAACATTTGTAAAAGTTAGTCTAGATAAGTAAAACTAAAATTCAAATTTTAAAAATAAATAAATAAATGCAAGGAAAAATGAAAAGATAAACCCATTAGTTTCCTCCCATGGAGCCCTTGTTTAACGTCTTTAGCTTGACGGGTAGAACTCATATATCTTAAGTAGGTATCGGTGGATCAATCAGAGTATGGATTGAGTAGTCCATGGGGATGTCACCTCCTTTTTAGTGTTTTAACCTCTTCCCATTGACAGTGAATGGATTACAAGAGTTGTTCTTGATCTCAATTGCTCCAAATTTTAGGATTTTAGAAACTTCAAAAGGACCAGTCCATCTTGAATGCAGTTTGTCAGGAAACAGTAGCAACCTGGAATTAAAAGGATAAAAGGATCGCATATATTGAATTTTTTCTTATCAATTATTTTGTCATGCCAAGCTTTGGTTCTTTCTTTATATATTATGGAATATAGGCCGATTGTCAGAGTTCTTCAAGTTTATGAATGTCTAGGATGCGATTTTCACCAGCAGTCAAATAATCAAGGTTTAAGGTTTTAATGGCCCAATAGGATTTGTGTTCTAGCTCAAAGGGTAAGTGACTGGACTTTCCATAGACCAATTGGTAAGGAGTTGTTCCAATAGGGGTTTTAAAAGCAGTTCTATAGGCCCATAGTTCTCCTTGTAGCTTATGAGACCAATCTTTTCTAAATATTGAAACAGTTTTTTCTAAGATTTGTTTAATATCCCTATTGGATACTTCTACTTGGCCATTAGTCTGCGGGTGGTAGGGAGTTGCGACTTTATGCTTAACTCCATATTTACTTAAAAGCTTGTAAAAAATCCTTAATATGAAGTGTGATCCACCATCTCTTATAACAAGACGGGGTATTCTGAATCTAGGGAATATATAATTCTTAAATAGCTTTATCACTACTCGTGTGTCGTTTGTGGGTGAGGCTATAGCTTCAATCCACTTAGACACGTAGTCAAAAACTACTAAGATATATTTATTTCCTAGTGAGGATGGAAATGGACCCATAAAATCAATACCCCATACATTAAAAAGTTCTACTTCCTGAATGTTCCTTAAAGGCATTTCGTCAAGTCTTAAGATGTTTCTAGTTCATTGACATCTGTCAGATCTGACAATGTAAGCATGAACATCATGCCACATAGTAGGCCAGAAGAGGCCAGCTTGGAGAATTTTTGTGTATGTCTTAGAAGTGTTGCATGTCCTCCATAGAGTGAAGAGTGACAGTGTTCTATGATATTTCTTACCTCTTCTTCTAGAACACAACAAAAATTTCTTACATCATTGAAGAACTTATTTTTCTGTTCATAGTTTAGGTCAGGAGGTACTATATCAGCAGCTAGGTAGGTAACAAAGTCAGCGTATTAAGGTACATTACTCACTGTTAAAGCTTCTTCAGAGTTCTTATAAGGATCCAGGTTATTTTCTCCAATGGTGTCTGTTGTACGCCAAAATTTGCCCTCCCTTTTTCACAAGAAATCACAACCCTAGGGTTTTCTCTGATTTTTTAAGATTGGCTCAGGAATTGATCAAACAGACTTTTCTTTGGCAATAAATCAAGAATCAGGGTTTCTCTCGCATTTCTCAGAAGAAATTGAATCCACAGAAATTCAGTTCACCGTTACATTGTTTTCTCACCTTTTAAAGCCTGCTGAAAGATTATTGTTTGATTCTCAAAGCTTGATTATTCTGGGATAAGAGATGGGAGATGAAACTGTTTAATCCAGATTAACCAGGTCATGTGTGTCTGTTAAAACATCTGTTTGTTAATGGAATGAAAGGATTGCCGGTTAATGGAATGCTTGTTTGTTTATTATACAAAGCGTATTGTGGTTGGAATACTGATGCGAGGTTACAAGACTGCAAAGTTTTTGTTTATTTGGAATTTAAGTCATCTGGATTAGAATCGTTGAAACGCAGTTTCAATTATTTTAATTTAAGAGTCTTAAATAATTAAGTAAACATACAAGGAAGAAGGGCAAGATATTTGACAGTAGAAAATTCTCGGATAAAGACTTTTTATTCATTTTCAAATATTGCTACAAAAGAATAATTTATTATTTTTAATATTGTAAGTTTTTACAACTTATAGTATTTTAAAAGAAATAAATATTTACAATAAATGAAAAAAAGATCCTATCTAATCTAAGCCTAAAATCTCCTAAGGTTTAAGTGCTCCCATGCTCAAGGTCTTTGGTTCCTACTGCTTTGTCACCGTCCAAGTTGCATTTACCTGAAAAAGAAGAAAGAAAAATAAATTAGTACAAGAATTTTCAAATGAAAAGAAAGAAAAGAAAGTCATCATTAAAGTTTGCCGCCCGGAATCAGTGAGTTATTGTTCATCATGTTTTATTTTCCTCTTTGCAAATCACAAGAAGATCGCTCTTCTTGGTTCACAAAGAGAAAAGTAAAAGATGCAAGCATACAATTGGTTCAAATGCAAAAAAACATAGGCATTGCAAAGACAAACCAAGGCACCAAATTTCAAACTGTCTAAGCACTGCACAACATTGCAAAGGCAGTAACCAAAGCATACTAAAGCAAAGCAAACTGAGTTGCAAAAACAAGTCAAGATGCATTGCTAAATATGGCATACAAAGTAACATTGCAAGCATAAAAACTGTACAAAGTCAGCAACTAAGGCAAACTGAGTTACAAAGCAATTGGAAGCTACCAAGTACAATGCAGAAAGTATGCAGTCAGAAAAGCATACAAGTACAGAAAGTACAACAGAAAATAGCAGGCAAAGGAAAACCAATTCACAAGTCAAGGACTTGTCAAAACCATCATCATTTCCCAGGGGCAAACTTTTCAGAAAAAATATAATAAACAAAGCAAAAGTGCTTAT
This sequence comes from Vicia faba, assembly GCA_948472305.1. Classification (NCBI taxonomy): domain Eukaryota; kingdom Viridiplantae; phylum Streptophyta; class Magnoliopsida; order Fabales; family Fabaceae; genus Vicia; species Vicia faba. The sequence goes on from OX451735.1 coordinate 41,449,856, forward strand.
CTCATGGAGAGAGGAAGAGAAAAAAGTGGGCAGTTTGGCTAAAGGCAGGCTAGCATAGGTTAACAAAAAAACAAAAAGATATAAAAGAAAGGACTGCATAACAGTCTAAAAAAAATACTTAGCCAATTAAAAAACAGTTTCAAACAGAGAGACAAGTCTGAAACTCAAAGCTCCCCAACCTGCATAGCTTACTGAACTGAACAAGTTCAACAAACTATAAACTGCAAACCTGTAAAACCAAAACTGTTAACCCAAACTGCAAGTCAAACAAAACAAGCCCAGCTTGCTCAAAACACACAGGCTACAACACAATCCAGCAGAAACCCACAGCAACAAACCTGTTGGCTCCAACCAACAAAACTGCAAGCTCAACATAAACAGCCCAACTTGCCCAAACCTGCTAACAAGCTATAGCAAGAACCAAAATAGTTTCAAGCTCAAGCTTGCACAACTTGCAACTTTGTCAAACTGCAAGCCTAACACAAAACTTGCAAAGACTGTCAAACTATTAACTGTAACAATAAACTCAAAAACAGTTAGCCAAACTGTGAGCCAACTGCAGGTTTGTCAAACTACAAAACCAAAACATTCAAGGTTTCAAAAGCTTATGACATGCTTCATAATGAACCAACAACCTTCATCATCATTAAAAACTACAATAGAAAATCAAGCAAAACAACAGAAGTTTCAGAGATACTCTCATCATTAATCTTCAGCATTCAGGAAGAGAAAGGAAGAGTTTCAGAAGCGAATCAAAACAAGTTTTTTCAGAAAAGTTTCATCACTAAACATCACATTCAAAGCCAACAAAGAATAAGAAGCTTCAAACATTTTTCATCATTAGAAACATAAAAACCAACATAGTAGTTTCAGAAAATCATCCTCAACAACAAAGAGAAGAGGAAGAGCATTTCAGAAGCAAGTCAAGAATCACATTCATCATCAACACGTTTAGAAGCCAAATCAGTTTCAGAAAATACATCATCAACAAGAATCAAAACAAAACAGTTTTCAGAATCACTCATCATCAAACAATCAAAGCCAAGAAAAAAAGAGGAAGAGTTTCAGAAGCAAAAGCATAGTGTTTCAGAAGTTCATCATCATCAACATCAATAACCAACAAATCAAGGAAGAAGACAGAGATACCAGAAGTGAAACATCATCTTTTCCTTCCTTGTGCCGCTAAGCCTCCAAGAAGCGTGCACCCCCCCCCCTATTTCCTTCCATCCTGACTTTTGTTTTGTTCTTCTCCATTTTTTATTTTGGGCCACAACATGCCTTAAGTCCATTCCTTCCTATTTTCTTTTCCTTTTATTAAACAAATCTTTTTTAATTATTAACCCATTTTAATTAATTTGTTTTATTTCTTTAATTTATTTTATTTTGTTAATAATAATATTAGTAAGATTTATTTTCTTAAAATCAATTTTATTGTCATTCTTTTATTAATTGATTTTTGTTGCATAATAAAAATACAAAAAAAATACTAAAGATCTTTGTGTAATTAATCTTTTCTTTTAAACTTTTCTTTACATAATTCATAAAACACAACAATAATAATAATACTTAATACTTAATTAGGTCAAAATTTTATTTGTTTATTTGTAAATAAATACATGCATCTCATAACTTATTGATTCTCCTTATTTTATAATTTGTTATAATCTTATGTTGAATTGCGACAGTTCGATTTGGTTGTAACACATATTTGGACATTATTAAGACTCGTCCCCATTTGTAAATAATTGTACCCCCATCCCCGATACTTTTTTGTAATAACTTAGACTTTAAATTCCCGCAATTTATTGCTTTCAAATATACTGTATAGTAATTAGGCGTGTATGGCAAGATTCAAAATCAATCACTAGATAACCTAATACAAGACAAATGCATGAAAATCAATACACAATGCACACTTGCACCTCTAGGGTAACCTCACTTGTTGCCTTGGAAATTCAATCATGTCCCTCGAATATGAGACACTCTAGCAAATGCCCCTTCAATAAACAAAGATCGTAGTCCCTCGATGACCCTCAATGTTGCCTTCAATAAAACGATCTCGTCCCTTACAAAATTGCTAGAGTGTCTCACAAGTTGCTTTCAATGATTGCATACGATGACCCGCGCCCATCTCGTTTAACATCCTAACACAAAGTTATTCACCAAATGCAATGGTGAAATAACACTGTTAAAAGGGTTAAAAACATAAGAAAGATCTTTGAGTAAAATAGGGTAGATAGCTCTTAGTTACTTGATCAAAAGCTTGCAAACATCCTTGCTATTTTCAAACACACATCACAAACACAATTTCAAAAAACAAACTTTCAAAACATTGAAATATCTTTTCAAAAAGACAAACTACTTTGTATATATTCAAACAAGAATCATTACAAACGTTGCCTAGACAAGGCCTCTTTTTCAAAGCATTTTCAAAACCACACACACAAAGCACCATTTCAAACAATTGGAAAAGCAAAGCCAGTTATCTAAACAAGTAACTAAGAGCCCTTGGAAAACCGTGGATGAAAAGGGTGCTTGCACCTTCCCTTTTCATAATCTACTCCCCGAACACAAGAAAACATCTCAAAGGTCTTTCCTGTGCTTTTTGACCTTTCCTTGGGAAAAAATAAAAAGTAGGTGGCGACTCTTGCTAAACCGAAACATTTGCGAACACAAAACGCAAAACCACAAGTCAGTTCTCCCACCGTATCACAGAACTGGCGACTCTGTTGCGGACATAATTCTAAAAGTGGGGTTACCTTAGGGTTTTAGATCACCTTTGCATGCTATCTTGTTTGCCTTGTTTGCTTTACATTTGGTTCTATTGTTTGGGTTTGAAATCCTCTACCCGGATTTGGGAAACATTCATAGGTAAATAGCAATACATTGTGGAAACTGTACGAGGTATACTGACATGGTTGAAGCAATAGTTATATTAGTGCGACATATTTGTGGGTACCGGTAGCCTTTGAGTCAATCAAAGAGAATACGGGGCCGCTGAGTGATGTCATGAAGCACTAATGAACTCTTAGAACCTTACTTGACCATCTTGGCCTTATTAGGGGTAGTGAGATGACCATCTTGGCCTTATTAGGGGTAGTGAGATGACCGGCTTTGGTGCAGTCCGAAGTTGGTAGATACTCGATACTACACTCATTGAGGTTTGATTTTTTGGGATATTTCGGTCGCCATTAAAGAGGCTTGCGCTGAAACAATGCCTAAGGAAACAAACTAGTGATATTGAGCTCCTTAGAACCCGGTTACTATTTATAGGACAAGTTGAGCCAACTAACTTCATGAGGGTACTTACCTACGAACCCCATGCAAGCCTAAACCTAAGGACTTATTTGCTTTGTGTGAATATGATTACCTGTATATACACTTGCTTATTTTTTCATACTTGTACATAACATCATAACATCATACCATAGCATTTTCAATAACCATTTCAAGGATCTCAAGGGTCTTTGATGCAGGGACATGTTGAACCAGACATCTACCAAAGGGCAAGAGGATTCATTTTCCTCTAAACAAACACCGTCAAAGATCAAGTACAACAACTTGAATCAAGGGTTATGACCCACTTAACATGGTGAGCTTGATTCTCGTGGAAAGACATCCACCGATACAAAAGTTCTCCAAATCAAAAATGTTGATCGAAGTTCAACCTCTAACATTTTTCTTGTGTTTACCCCGCGAGATCCTTGAAAACATGCATCCACATATCATGCATCGTATCATGACAGGGTTTCCCTTTCATGTCTCCTTATTCTCCTACTGTTTATTTCAGTAGAGATGGCTCTAGAGAGGACTGTCAAAGATATCCAGGATCAAAACGCTCAACTTCAAGAAATGTTCTTGAACCTGTCCCAGGGACAAGAAGAAGTGAAAGCTCTCCTACAAGGGGCATGGTCCTAGGAAATCCGGGCGACATCAGGAATGATCTATTGGAAGGGCTACAGATTGAGTTGGCAACAATGAAGATCTAGATGATAGGACAACTGGTAGGCCAAATGGCTCTCATTCAAAACCTGGCTCAAGGATAAGAGGAGCTCAGGGTCCTCATCAACAAATTGCTTCAAGATAACCAAGTGGGGAAAACAACTAGGGTTGAAGATCAAGTCACTATTCAGCCTCCTTTGAGACAAGAAGACAAGGGAAAGGCTCCCCAGCTTGCTTTAGGGTCACAAGCCCAACAACAACCTCGCCAGCGTCAACGGGGTAATCGGCGTAAGCAAAATACATCTGGAAGACATTTCACTGAGACTGACATACCAATATCTCTAATACTGAAACGCTTGTTGGAGGTCAATCTGATTGCTTTAAAGGATCCTCTTCGGAATTCCAATACCTCTGCTCCTGGCTATAACCCCAATGCATGTTGTGTATACCACTCCTATAGTCCTGGACATGACACCGACGACTGTTGGGCTTTGAAAAACAAAATCCAAGATTTGATTGACAGAGGAGTGCTGAAATTCATGCCGGATGGCGAGATGAAAATCTTCCGCTGAGGGTTCTCCACCTGAAATGACAAGTTCGAACTAAGAGACTTTTGTTTCATTTGAATTTTCAAGTTGTAATTTCTTTTGTTATTCAAACAATTATATGTTGATGTCAAACTCTGTTTCATTAATGCATTGCATATGTTTGTCTTGAATTCATCCATTCATTTTCACTATTCTTGAATTATGCTTTCTACTTTCTTTATGACATTTAACTCTTGCTAAAAGTTACAAGTCTTTAGAGGGAGGATGACGAAAACAATGCCATAATCTCATAAAGTATGCTTTTGGACAGACCTTACTGACGATGTACAGGTGTTTCTTTCAAAATCCCAAACACTGGAGTTATAAGGAAGATAATCCCTAGTCAACCCCTTCGAGCCAAAGAAGTAGAAGTTTTCTGTTTTAACACAAAATTGAAACCTTTAATCAAAACCTGGGGCAGGGTAGTCTCTCAGTTAATTCAAGAGGTGTGCGATAAAGTCGCAAACTCTCAGTTCATAATACAATGAATGACATCGAAATTCCCTTTGGAACCAAAAGACAGTGATGGTCCCTTATCTCATAGGAAGTCATTATCTATAAAAAAAAAGAAGCCCACTGAGCCAAAACCTATAAAAGAGGCTTAAGAAAGTTGGGGCATCCCGCTGACTGTAATCTTAAAAACAAGAACAGTCAGGAAAAAGTTAGGAATAATAAATCAAAAGAAAGAGGTCATTACAAATCCTTAACAACATGAAAAATGTTGCAAAAATGACTGTCTTCCAACAAAATTCAACTTGTGTGAACCATCACCAAAAACGTCGTTCCAAACTCGAATAGAGTTTGATGCACAATTAACTGGGTTTAGGATTGAAGAACATCACGAAGAGCGGGTGGGTACAAATATACTTTGAGCCTTTATCCTTTGTTTCTTAAACCGTGAACCAAGCCACGTTACAACCCTTCAAAAGTCCTAATTGAAGCATGGGTTCGTTCGAAAGCATACTGTTACAAAAGGTATCCTGACTCCTGTAAGGCTTTGCTCTAAATCTTGTGTTGAATTTTTCTTATAAAAGTCTTCTGCTAAAAAACGTATTTTTCAAAACTTCGAGACAAGCATGAACTTTGTATTATTTGAATATCGTTGTTTGCACATGGTTATTTGTTTGACAGCGAAGAAATTCACACAGTGAATGTTCGAATGAATGAAATCTCTCTCAGTGAATAAAATCACTTCAAGTGGGATGACACTCCCGTTGCAAAAATCTCCTATCAATAAAAGGGGACTTGGTATGGTATTGTCCAGTAAACCTGGGGCAGTCCGGTCAAGATTTCAGCAAATCTCTCAAAGTCCAGTAAACTTGGTGCAGTCCAGTCAAGATTTCAATAAATCTCTCAATTACAGATTAACCTGGGGCAAGTCTCCATCACCATGACTTGGGGCACTGAACGTCAAAGAGTTGCGTACAGTCCAAGTTTCCTGGCATTGCCACAAACATTTGATACTAGGGGCAGTGACGAATATCTCCAAAGTCCTTCTGAAAAGGAATTCAAGTATCCTCGAGAAGTTCATCTCTCTCTAGCATACCAATAGTCATGGGTTTATTTCCCCAACACTTGTCAAGGATTTATTCTCCAAAACAATTTACATTTCAACAACATACACAGATTGATCGGCAGTCAAAGATTCCTTCATCACCTGTTGGAAGTTACGGTCGTCAAAGATTCCTTCATCACCTGTTGGAAGTTACGGTCGTCAAAGATTCCTTCATCACCTGTTGGAAGTTACGGTCGTCGAAGATTCCTTCATCACCTGTTGGAAGTTACAGTCGTCGAAGATTCCTTCATCACCTGTTGGAAGTTACAGTCGTCAAAGATTCCTTCATCACCTGTTGGAGTTACGATCGTCAAAGATTCCTCCATCATCCGGTTGAGTCAAAGTTAATCCAAGACCCTCTCTGTTTTGGTCAGATCAACACTAAGATTCTTATTCTAGTAGAATATATTCTGGGTTTTTGCTATTTCAGATAAATCTCTCAGCGATTTATTCTGATTTTCTTCACTATCAGAGATGAAGAATCCAACTCTTTTCTCCTTCATCAGCTCAGGTTTTATTTTCCCCAGCGAAAGGTCGTCTTGAAAAACATTACACCTTCGTGCATCAGGACATCATGCAACACAATCTCATTTATTTTGAGAACATCATTGTTTGATATATGCCACTAACCTTTACCTTTCAGGAAAGGCACAATCAAATTCAAGAGACAAAGCTTTTACTTCAGTTGAATTACGGAAAAGTTCCTAAATCTCAACAGAAACAACCCACCAGCAGAATGACGGACAAATGAAGCTCCTGAAATTCTTTTTCTCTCAAGAATGAAGATTCTCATCCTTGAAACCTCAGAAGATTGGTATACTCCCATGCTCCTGATACCGTTAACAGAATGAAGATTCTCATCCTTGAAACCTCAGAAGATTGGTATACTCCCAAGCTCCTGACACCCTTAACAGAATGAAGATTCTCATCCTTGAAACCTCAGAAGATTGGTATACTCCCAAGCTCCTGATACCATTAATGGAATGAAGATTCTCATCCTTGAAACCTCAGTAGATTGGCATACACCCAACCTTCCGACCCAAACGCCTGAATGAAGATTCTCATTCTTGCTTCCCCAGTAGATTGATATACTCCCAAGCTCCTGATATCGTTAACAGAATGAAGATTCTCATCCTTGAAACCTCAGAAGATTGGTATACTCCCAAGCTCCTAATACCGTTAACAAAATGAAGATTCTCATCCTTGAAACCTCAGTAGATTGGCATACACCCAACCTTCTGACCCAAACGCCTGAATCAAGATTCTCATTCTTGCTTCCCCAGTAGATTGGTATACTCCCAAGCTCCTGATATTCCCAACAGAATGAAGATTCTCATTCTCAAAGTGGTATATAACCTGAATTCCTGATATTCCCGACAGAATGAAGATTCTCATTCTCAAAGTGGTATATAACCTGAATTCCTGATATTCCCGACAGAATGAAGATTCTCATTCTCAAAGTGGTATATAACTTAAGCTCCTGATATTCCCAACAGAATGAAGATTCTCATTCTCAAAGTGGAATAAGCTTTTCCCAGAGCCCTGAGTTTTACTCTCCAGCAGGATATCTACTCTCCAGCATTATAGCTATTCCCCGCAGAGTTTTTACTCCCCGACAAAATCAAGATTCTTATCCTTGATTCTCCAGTGAATTTTCCAGAACCTTCTTTACTCTCAGCATAATTTGTCAGAGTTTTAATCCCCTGCAGATCGAAGATTCTTGTTCTTGGCTCCTCAACACAAATCCCCCTGGCAGAATAAAGATTATCATTCTCAATTCTCCACAGAGTTTTCAGATATTCCCCAGCTGAGTTCTCCTCAAACGACAAAACAGGAATCCCCAGTATATTGGCATACAACCCAAACTCCTGACTTTCCCCAGCAGTATAACTTCTCCCCGCAGAGGTTGTCAAAAAGCTTGAAGACACACATACTCTTCAACAGTGGTCCCAGGACTTCTCATTCTCAACGATCAAAGGATTTTCAATCCCCAGCAGCAGTCAAGGATTTATTTTCCCCGACAGCAGTCAGAGATTTTATTATCTCCAGCTATCCAGGATTTATTTTCCTCAGCAAGACAGCTAATGAGCTTACATGCGCATACATTATAGTCATATATCATAAACATGGATAAAACATGTTATATTGCATCATACATATCATGCAACATAACTTTGTGTTTAGCTAACGTTTTACCCTTTTCAGGATGAGATTAAAATCTATCTTTAACCAATATTCTACAGATTCAGATACGGTCTAGATACGCTCCAAATACGGTAGCCATGCTGATCACTCATGCTGATGTTCCTTAGCTTGGATACGCTCGCCACGACAGCTATACCCTTGCTTCTACAGATTCAGATACAATCCAGATACGCTCCAAATACGGTAGCCATGCTGATCACTCATGCTGATGTTCCTTAGCTTGGATACGCTCGCCACGGCAGCTATACCCTTGCTTCTATAGATTCAGATACAGTCTGGATACGCTCCAAATACGGTAGCCATGCTGGTCACTCATGCTGATGTTCCTTAGATCGGATACGCTCGCCGCGGCAGTTATACCCTTGCTCGCACAGATTCGATTTCCAGATCAAGCTCAGATATGTTCCAGACACGGATACCATCCTGACACTCATATTTTCTGGTTTACAACATACATTTCAACAAATAGTCCCGGATGGTATCTTTAAGCCCATCTCCGACAAGGTTCTGTCACATCTCCAAATGGCATCTTTAAGCCCATTCCCTTAACTATGCTTTGACGAGTGAAAATTTATGGTAACTCTAGTGTCCAATCATCTTTTACCTTCGAGTCGCGAACGACAAAATTGCCAATCAAACTCTTCAAGTTCAAGAATATTGAACAGGGGCAACTGTTGTACCCCAAAATTTTCCCTCCCTTTTTCACAAGAAATCACAACCCTAGGGTTTTCTCTGATTTTTTAAGATTGGCTCAAGAATTGATCAAACGGACTTTTCTTTGGCAATAAATCAAGAATCAGGGTTTCTCTCGCATTTCTCAGAAGAAATTGAATCCAGAGAAATTCAGTTCACCGTTACATTGTTTTCTCACCTTTTAAAGCCTACTGAAAGATTATTGTTTGATTCTCAAAGCTTGATTATTCTGGGTTAAGAGATGGGAGCTGAAACTGTTTAATCCAGATTAACCAGGTGATGTGTGTCTGTTAAAACATCTGTTTGTTAATGGAATGAAAGGTTTGCCGGTTAATGGAATGCTTGTTTGTTTATTATACAAAGCGTATTGTGGTTGGAATACTGATGCGAGGTTACAAGACTGCAAAGTTTTTGTTTATTTGGAATTTAAGTCATCTGGATTAGAATTGTTAAAACGCAGTTTCAATTATTTTAATTTAAGAGTCTTAAATAATTAAGTAAACATACAAGAAAGAAGGGCAAGATATTTGACAGTAGAAAATTCTTGGATAAAGACTTTTTATTCATTTTCAAATATTGCTACAAAAGAATAATTTATTATTTTTAAATATTGTAAGTTTTTACAACTTATAGTATTTTAAAAGAAATAAATATTTACAATAAATGAAAAAAAGAGCCTATCTAATCTAAGCCTAAAATCTCCTAAGCTTCAAGTGCTCCCATGCTCAAGGTCTTTGGTTCGTACTGCTTTGTCGCCGTCCAAGTTGCATTTACCTGAAAAATAAGAAAGAAAAAGAAATTAGTACAAGAATTTTCAAATGAAAAGAAAGAAAAGAAAGTTATCATTAAAGTTTTCCGCTCGGAATCAGTGAGTTATTGTTCATCATGTTTTATTTTCCTCTTTGCAAATCACAAGAAGATCGCTCTTCTTGGTTCACAAAGAGAAAAGTAAAAGATGCAAGCATACAATTGGTTCAAATGCAAAAAACATAGGCATTGCAAAGACAAACCAAGGCGCCAAATTTCAAACTGTCTAAGCACTGCACAACATTGCAAAGGCAGTAACCAAAGCATACTAAAGCAAAGAAAACTGAGTTGCAAAAACAAGTCAAGATGCATTGCTAAATATGGCATACAAAGTAACATTGCAAGCATAAAAACTGTACAAAGTCAGCAACTAAGGCAAACTGAGTTACAAAGCAATTGGAAGCTACCAAGTACAATGCATAAAGTATGCAGTCAGAAAAGCATACAAGTACAAAAAGTACAGCAGAAAATAGCAAGCAAAGGAAAACGAATTCATAAGTCAGGGACTTGTCAAAACCATCATCATTTCCCAGGGGCAAACTTTTCAGAAAAAATATAATAAACAAAGAAAAAGTGCTTATCTCATGGAGAGAGGAAGAGAAAAAAGTGGGCAGTTTGGCTAAAGGCAGGCTAGCATAGGTTAACAAAAAAACAAAAAGATATAAAAGAAAGGACTGCATAACAGTCTAAAAAAAATACTTAGCCAATTAAAAAAAAGTTTCAAACAGAGAGTCAAGTCTGAAACTCAAAGCTCCCCGACCTGCATAGCTTACTAAACTGAACAAGTTCAACAAACTACAAATTGCAAACCTATAAAACCAAAACTGTTAACCCAAACTGCAAGTCAAACAAAACAAGCCCAGCTTGCTCAAAACACACAACCTGCAACACAGTCAAGCAGAAACCTATAGCAACAAACCTGTTGGCTCCAACCAACAAAACTGCAAGCTCAACACAAACAGCCCAGCTTGCCCAAACCTGCTAACAAGCTATAGCAAGAACCAAAATAGTTTCAACCTCAAGCCTGCACAACTTGCAACTTTGTCAAACTGCAAGCCTAACACAAAACTTGCAAAGACTGTCAAACTACAAATTGTAACAATAAACTCAAAAACAGTTAACCAAACTGTGAGCTAACTGCAGGTTTGTCAAACTACAAAACCAAAACATACAAGGTTTCAGAAGCTTATGAGAGGCTTCATCATCAACCAACAACCTTCATCATCATTAAAAACCACAATAGAAAATCAAGCAAAACAACAGAAGTTTCAGAGATACTCTCATCATTAATCTTCAGCATTCAGGAAGAGAAAGGAAGAGTTTCAGAAGCGAATCAAAACAAGTTTTTTCAGAAAAGTTTCATCACTAAACATCATATTCAAAGCCAACAAAGAACAAGAAGCTTCAAACATTTGTCATCATTATCAACATAAAAACCAACACAGTAGTTTCAGAAAATCCTCCTCAACAACAAAGAGAAGAGGAAGAGCATTTCAGAAGCAAGTCAAGAATCACATTCATCATCAACATGTTCAGAAGCCAAACCAGTTTCAGAAAATACATCATTAACAAGAATCAAAACAAAATAGTTTTCAGAATCACTCATCATCAAACAATCAAAGCCAAGAAAAAAAGAGGAAGAGTTTCAGAAGCAAAAGCATAGTGTTTCAGAAGTTCATCATCATCAACATCAATAACCAACAAATCAAGGAAGAAGACAGAGATACCAGAAGTGAAACATCATCATTTCCTTCCTTGCGCCGCTAAGCCTCCAAGAAGCACGCACCCCCCCCCCCCCCCCCCCCCCCATTTCCTTCCATCCTGACTTTTGTTTTGTTCTTCTCCATTTTTTATTTTGGGCCACAACATGCCTTAAGTCCATTCATTCCTATTTTCTTTTCCTTTTATTAAACAAATGTTTTTTAATTATTAACCCATTTTAATTAATTTTTTTTATTTCTTTAATTTTTTTTATTTTGTTAATAATAATATTAGTAAGATTTATTTTCTTAAAATCAATTTTATTATCATTCTTTTATTAATTGGTTTTTGTTGCATAATAAAAATACAAAAAAAATACTAAAGATCTTTGTTTAATTAATCTTTTCTTTTAAAATTTTCTTTACATAATTCATAAAACACAACAATAATAATAATACTTAATACTTAATTAGGTCAAAATTTTATTTGTTTATTTGTAAATAAATACATGCATCTCATAACTTATTGATTCTCCTTATTTTATAATTTGTTATAATCTTATGTTGAATTGTGACAGTTCGATTTGGTTGTAACACATATTTGGACATTATTAAGACGCATCCCCATTTGTAAATAATTGTACCCCCATCCCCGGATACTTTTTTGTAATAACTTAGACTTTTAATTCCCGCAATTTATTGCTTTCAAATATACTGTATAGTAATTAGGCGTGTATGGCAAGATTCAAAATCAATCGCTAGATAACCTAATACAAGACAAATGCATGAAAATCAATACACAATGCACACTTGCACCTCTAGGGTAACCTCGCTTGTTGCCTCGGAAATTCAATCATGTCCCTCGAATATGAGACACTCTAGAAAATGCCCCTTCAATAAACAAAGATCGTAGTCCCTCGATGACCCTCGATGTTTCCTTCAATAAAACGATCTCGTCCCTTACAAAATTGCTAGAGCGTCTCACAAGTTGCTTTCAATGATTGTATACGATGACCCGCACCCGTCTCGTTTAACATCCTAACACAAGGTTATTCACCAAATGCAATGGTGAAATAACACTGTTAAAAGGGTTAAAAACATAAGAAAGATCTTTGAGTAAAATAGGGTAGATAGCTCTTAGTTACTTGATCAAAAGCTTGCAAACATTCTTGCTATTTTCAAACACACATCACAAACACAATTTCAAAAAACAAACTTTCAAAACATTGAAATATCTTTTCAAAAAGACACACACACCTTTGTATATATTCAAACAAGAATCATTACAAACGTTGCCTAGACAAGGCCTCTTTTTTAAAGTATTTTCAAAACCACACACACAAAGCACCATTTCAAACAATTGGAAAAGCAAAGCAAGTGATATAAACAAGTAACTAAGAGCCCATGGAAAACCGTGGATGAAAAGGGTGCTTGCACCTTCCCTTTTCATAATCTACTCCCCGAACCCAAGAAAACATCTCAAAGGTCTTTCCTGTGCTTTTTGACCTTTCCTTAGGAAAAAATAAAAAGTCGGCGGCGACTCTTGTTAAACCAAAACATTTGCGAACACAAAACGCAAAACCACAAGTCAGTTTTCCCACCGTATCACAGTGTCTATTTTAGCTATTTGTTTTTCATAGGCAAAAACATCATCTATGGTTATGAAATCTGGTTTTAGGTATTCAAGCCTAGAAAGGTGATCAACAACTACCATTTTTGTGCCTTTCTTGTCTCGAATATCTAGATCAAACTCTTGTAATAAAAGGATCCATCTAAGTAACCTAAGCTTAGCGTCCTTTTTTCTTAATAGATAACGAATGGTTGCATGATCTATATAGACTATAATTTTAGCTCCTACCAGATAGGATTGAAACTTATTGATGGCGAAAACTACAACTAGGAGTTCCTTCTCGGTTGTTGCATAATCAAGTTTGGAAGCATCTAAGGTTCTACTTGCATAATAAATCACATGTAATTTCTTACCTTTTCTTTTACCTAGAACAACTCCCACAGCGAAATCACTAGCATCAAACATGATTTCAAAAGGTTTGGTCCAATCTGGGGGCTGCATAACAGGTGCCGAAATTAGTGCTTGTTTCAAAATGTTAAAGGCCTCAATTCACTTTTCATCAAAGATAAATTCAACATCTTTCACCAAAAGACTTGTTAGAGGTTTTTTTATTTTAGAGAAGTCCTTGATAAAGCGTCTTTAAAAATTGACATGTCCAAGAAAACTCTGGACTTCCCTAATGGTCTTAGGTGGTTTTAGGTTTTCTATAACTTCTATTAATGCTCTATCAACTTCAATACCTTTTTTTCAGAGACTATGTGTCCTAAAACCATACCTTCGGTAACCATGAAATGAAACTTCTCCCAGTTTAACACAAGGTTAACTTCTACACATCTTTCTAGAATATTCTCAAGATTAGCGAGACAGTTTTTAAAACCAAATCCGCATACCAAGAAGTCATCCATAAATAATTCCATAATCCCATCAAGATAATCTGCGAAGATTGACATCATGCAACACTGGAAAGTAGCTGGAGCATTACAGAGTCCGAATGTAATTCGTCTATAGGCAAAGATTTCGTAAGGGCATGTAAAGGTTGTTTTTCATTGATCTTCTGGGTGAAAAGGGATTTGGAAGAACCCATAATACCCATCTAGATAACAAAAGTAAGAATGTCTAGCCAGACGTTCCAACATTTGGTCTATAAATGGTAAGGGAAAATGATCCTTTCTAGTTTCCTTGTTTAGCTTTCTGTAATCTATGCACATATGCCAACCTCCTTTTACCCTCTTTGCTACATGTTCGCCTTTCTCGTTTAGTTCGACTGTGATGCCTCCCTATTTAGGTACTACATGCACAAGTCTCACCCACTTACTATCAGAGATTTGATAAATTATACCTGCTTCTAGTAACTTAAGAACTTCTTTCTTAACAACATCACTCATTATTGGATTTATCCTTCTATGATGTTCTCTGGAGGGTTTTGAGTCTTCCTCAAGTAAAATCCTATGCATACATACAAATGGAGTTATACCTTTCAGATCAGAGATATTATATCCTAAAGCTGAGGGATATTTTCGTAAAACATCTAAGAGTTGGTTCGTTTCTTCTTGGTTTAAGGTAACACTGACTATAACTGGACGGCTCATTCATTCATCTAGAAACTCATATCTTAGATACTTGGGTAGTTATTTAAGTTCTACAATTGGTTTCTTAGTGCAAGGTATAGAATATGGAGTAAGGGAAAAACATTCGTGAAGGTTATCATCATTGTAGGGTTCCATCTTTTCAAATCCATCATCTTTCCTTATGAGGGTTGAAGGTAGCTTTGTTGTTGGTGCAAGTCCTTCTTGATCTAATTCCCTAATGCATTCGTAAATGATGTCTATGGCATAACACATATCTCTTATTACTAGTGCCATAAGAAATTTAGAGAGAATAAATTCTATCTTTTCATCATCTAATTCAAAAGTCAACTTTCCTCTCTTGACATCTATTATGGCTCATGTAGTTGATAAGAATGGTCTACCTAAAAGGATTTGGATACCGTCATCTTCTTTTATGTCCATGACAACAAAGTCAGTGGGGATATACAATTTTCCGATCCTAACCGGGACGTCTTCTAATATGCCGATTGGATATTTAATATATCTATCGGATAATTGAAGAGACATCTTAGTAGGTTGCAATTCTCCTAAGATTAATCTCTCATAAACCTCCAGAGGCGTTAAGCTCACACTAACTCCTAAGTCCAGGAATGCTTTGTCGACTATGTGATTTCCTAAAATACATGGTATTTAAAAATTTCCAAGGTCTTTCTCTTTCTTAGCGAGTTTATTTTCGAAAATAGAATTGCATTTCAAGGGTTTGGGATCGTGAAGCCTACTAGTTAGGATGTCTTTGTGGAATTTAGAATATGATGGTATCTGGGTAATGGCTTCGGTGAATGGAATCTCTACATATGGTAATGGTGGTTTGTTTGGCCGGGGTGGTATATAAGTTTTATCTATGGCTTCTCCTTTATATTTCTATTTTTCAGATTCCACTGGTTCCTCTACTTCGTCTATAGGCACAACATATTTCTTAGAAGCTTTGGATTCATTCAATGCTGGGTTGACATGTTCATCGTAAGCAGTCCCACTTTGTAAGTTAATGGCATTGGCTTGTCCTCAAGGGGTTGGTTGAGGTTATCCAGGAAACTTCCCTCCAACTGTTGTTTGGGGGGCTTGGTTCCTAATTGTGTGATTAATTCATTTACATGAATATTTTGGTTTAGGAATTCTTTGTTTTGATGCGTTTGGGCTAAAATTAAATTTTCCATAATCTTCTCTAGGTTCGGCTTTGGGGGTATAACTTGCATAGGCTGGTTTTGTCTCTGGGCTTGAAAACCTGATGGTCTCGGAGGTGCTGAATTTTGGATAGGATTATTATTTTTATAGGATACGTTTGGGTGATTCCTCCATCCAGGGTTGTAGGTATTTGAAAATGGGTTTCCTTGGGCATAATTGACTTGGCATGTGCTCTTTTCATTCAACAGATTGCATTGAGCTTATTGGTGTCCTTTGGTTCCACATATTTCACATTTCGAGTGAACTGCTACTACAGTGGTTGGGTTTGAAGACATATGTTCAACTTTAAGGGATAAAGCATCCATTTTGGCTTGCATAATATCTATAGAACTTATCTCATGTATTCCTCCTTGGGTCTATGTCTTCTCTACCAATGCTCGTTCGGTTCCCCATTGATAATGGTTTTGGGCCATATCTTTGATGAGAGCGCAAGCTTTTGGGTAGGGTTTGTTCACCAATGCACCGCCAGCGGCAGAATCGATAGTCATCTTAGTGCTATAAATGAGTCTATTATAGAAGTTATGAATGATTAACCATTGTTCTAGGCCATGGTGTGGACAAGCTCTCAATAGGTCTTTATATCTGTCCCATGCTTCAAAAAGTGATTCACCTTGGTTTTGAGTAAACTTGGTGATCTGATTTCGAAGGACTACAGTCTTACTTAGGGGGAAATATCTGACAAGGAACACTCTCCTAAGGTCTTCCCAGGTTGTTAGGAATTGGCTGGAAGGGAATCTAACCAAGAACGTGCTTTATCTCTGAGCGAGAAAGGGAATAGTCTTAAATGAATTGCCTCAGGTGTAGCTCCGTTGGTTTTAAAGGTGTCAGTTAATTGGATAAGGACTTTTAAATGCTTATTTGGGTTCTCTGTAGGGAGACCCGCGAATTGGTTTTGTTGTACTAATTGTAATAGAGAGGGTTTCAGTTCGAAGTTGTTAACAAGAATAGTAGGGTTTAATATACTAGAACTGGGTTCCTCATCAGAGGGTTGGGCGAATTCCTTAAGGGGTCTTTGGTTACGTTCTTCGTCCATAGCTCTCCTAACTATTTGGAGTAAGATACGTGTGCGGGCGTAATGTTCGGGTTCCGCTAAAGGATCTAATAAACTTTCGGTGTTGTGAGTTCTTCGCATGTACCTGCTCAATAAAGCCTTAGTCTAGACGGTGTAACAGAAGGGTACAAAATTTGACGTAATTGGTCTCTGGCAATGGAGCCAAAAACTTAATGCGTAGTTTTCACAAGTATAGGAAACACGTAAAAGTAATATAAAATATTATCAATCCCACATAGACCAAACGTCAATCTATCGATTTCTATTGTTATAATGTTTATCTAAGGTAAACAAATTCATGGATTTATGAGTGCACAATGTAAGTAATGTATGAAAATATAAATTTAGATAATAACAACATGCTTGAATGTAATTCACATAGTCTGATGATATTCCGATGCTTCTAAATAGAACTACTTATAGGGAAATATTTTCTAATCCTAAAAATAACTAATTTAACAAGAACTGTCGCTTTCGCGTATTCAGAATTGAGTTTATTCTTTAATCAAACCCTCTTATTGTTACTTATAAAAAGGCGCACATTGTGTTACAATACTAAACCTATTTTTAATAAATATAGTTTCTTGACTTAGTTGAAAAGTAATTTTGTCTTAGAACTTCTAACCAAAAGAGGACTAGACCTTTAAACCCATAAACGCGTTAGAAAATAGTTTTGGAATCGTTTTTCAAAAAGTGTTAAATGATTCCTACTTTATTAAACAAAGCACTTTCGCTTCCTCAGAACAACTAATAATACCCAAGTTTAACTAAAGGTTGGACGGCTTCCAATCTTACCCAGCAAAAATAAAGTGCAGAAAACTTGTGTTAAAAACCAAAATAGTCCTTTAGGTATTTCTACAGACACATTATATGGAATATCACTTTAACTATGATCCTTACATTCTAACCTTTAAAATTTATCCAGACATGGAAATGTAAACAGACATGTTAAATAGGTGTGAGTGCGAGGAAATAAATAAAGAAAGCGAGTGCGAGAAAACAAATAAAGTAATGCGAGTGCGAGAAAATAAAAAAGAGTAAAGCGAGTGCGAGAGAGGAAATAAATAAATTAACAATACTTCATAAATAAAAACCTTCTCCAAATCAGAGGCTTTAAATCACGTACAACTGGAAATAAATGCGACTAGAAATGAAAATGGCAGAAGGATTAACTTCTACAAAAGTGATCCAAACTCGATTACAGACTCTATCAATGGCGTGATAAATCTTTGATGTGAAGGCATTACCACTTACAAGATCTGATAATATGTGGCTTAAGTTTATAACTAAGCTTGAATTTAAAGAAAATGAAACTAGAAACTCCTATTTATAGGAAAACTATACTCCATGGAATTACAAAAGTTCCCCCAACTCCTTTTGGGCGGGATAGTATTTAACAAAGGTGGAGCTCGGCATGGCCCTATGCCGCTCGCCATGAGAACAAAGGTGGGAAGTTGAGGGGAACGTGACAGTCGAAGGAGGTTGAAAACAATCCATGTCATGGCCTAGCCTATGGTGGGTGCCATGCCGGAATCCATGAGTACAATTTGCTCAAAAACTTGATTTCGTGCTTGTTTTTTCTTCATTTATTCAAGAGGTGATCTAGAAAATCAAAATACCTGAAAACAAAATAGAAACAAGCATAACAAAAGTAAATGACAATAAAAAACCCTAACAAACATGTGCAATCTGAGCCAAATATGCAGTGTGTTTTAGTGTTATCAGTCATGTCAGCCATTCGTGATCTGAAGGTGCAAGAGGATTGAACACTTAAGTGCCAAGAAAGTTGAACTCACATGTGAATGAAGTAAAAAAATTGGTAGATAATATTGCTTGAATGAGCTTTAAGATGCTATTCAAAAAGATGACGGAGTGTCACCGGAGATGGGCTTATAGATGTCATCCAAAGTAACTATTGATAGGAGTACCCGAATGAGTCTACACTTGACTATATTTGAAGAATGCTTTTCAGAATGAATCTATCCGTTTCTATATGAGGGAAATGCTTTTTAGAATAAGTCTCTAAGGAAAATTCTTGTCATATTTGGTCTTTGAAGGAAATGCTTGTTAGATTTAGTCTCTAAGGGAAGTGCTTGGTCATGTAGATAGTCTCCCCGTCCAGTTTCTGGAATTGATCCACAATCTGTTATTGTTGGTAAACCCGTCCTGTTTAGGGAATTCACACCACCTGGTCATATAGATATTTGCCCCGTCTTGTTTCTGGAATCAATATTTGCCTGGTCATATAGATAGTTGCACCGTCTTGTTTTGGGAATTAATCTCTGCCTGGTCATATAGATAGTTGCCCAATCTTGTTTCAGGAGTTAATCTGGGACCTCCTTTTTGTTGGTAAACATGTCCTGTTTTGGGAATTCATATCACCCGGTCATGTAGATAGTTTCCCCGTCCTGTTTCGGGAATTAATCTCTGGCCTGTTTGAAAATTGCAGATGATATTCGTCTGTTTGTGTACTTTACCCGAAAAGATAAAATTAGCTTTATGCAATGTCATGATGTATGTAATGCATTGCATAATGATGTTATCGAAGTAAATGAGAGTGTCATATGTGTTTCTTATGCATATGCTATGATGTTTTATAAATGATGTATGGATGTAAGATATTGATTGACGACAACAGTAGCTTTGTATAACATCCTTGGTTGGGGGAAAAATCCATAACTATTGCTAGGGATGAAGAATACGAATCTTCAATCTTGTTTAGAATGTCTTGTTGGGGATTCCTACTTTCTGTTTGAGGATACTCCACTGGGGACATTCAACTTTTCCTTGGGGATAGAAGAATTCTAAGAATATTGATCGTTCATTGTTGGATTCTTACATACCCTGACTGGGGGACAAAAGAGATGGATAATCCTCTAATTCATGGATTTCAACCCTTCTGACGAGGGTAAAGTTGAATGATATCTGGCCCGGTAAGATAATTCTATCGGGAATTGTGATAATTGGAGAGATAACACTGTTGGGCAAAGAAGCCCTATTGGGGGAAATAAACCATGCTGGGGAAATAAACCCTATTGGGGAAATAAACCCTGCTCGAGAAGAGAATTCTGCAGGGGATTTTACAATGTTGGAGAAATAAACTTAGTTGGAGTATTAAATTCCTGTATACTATGCTGAGGGAATCATCTCTGATGGGAATTGGAATTTCGTAGGCTGTGTAGAGGAAGTTTCCACTGAATGCTGGAGTAATGATCCAACTTCCTTATACGCTAGGGGACCTACTGGAGGAGATGATCATGTGACCTGCTAGAAGATGCCCCAATTTCTGCCTGAAGGCATATTAAACTTGCTGAGGAATATATCTCTGTCGGGGATAAGCTTGTGAGGTAGCTCTACAGGATTTTCTCTGTGGGGATTTATGGATGACTTGAACACTATCTCAACTCCTAGCGTCCTTAGTAGATGATGATCAGAGTGATAAAAAAGTGATGAGATAACGAGACATAGTTGTACGCTTTAATCCCTAACTTTTTCTTTGACTGTCTTTTCATATTTTTAGTCCACCGAGATACCCTTTTTCGCCCAAGCCTCCTTTTCAGGTTTTCGACTTGCCGGGTGTACAATTTTATTGATATATCCCAATTTTTTTCTTGAACTATTTTGGTTTTCCGGGATGCCCTTATTTTTGCCAAGGCCGATCAACCTAGCAGGTCTCTTTTTCATGCGTAGTATTTTTTACTATGTCAACATTCACATGGCGGAGAGAATTTTCATTGTCCATGGTAGTAAGTGTTGTAACATTGCTAGAAAATATTTTCTTAATCATACGTGGCCTTTCGAATGCGGGGGTCGTTTTTCCCCTGGGGTTAATCTGGTGCACCCGATGTTTGAATTTATTGATCAACCATTGATTGCCAAGTTTCTGATAGTCTTGACCTTCCTCAGTATTTTTCTATGAACTGTCACGATAGAATAACACCATCTGATACTGCTAACATAGACGAGCTATTCAGGGATTCCAAAGATTTAATATTCATAGCGGATTTTGCTAAAACTCATGATCAATGTAACATGACCCTAGTGATTCAGGTGGAGATCTTCCCCTGGCTATTCAGCACTTTTGAGAGATTCTTTGAATCTTGACTTGACTGCCACAGATGAGTTGGACAATAACATGTCATGCCCCTTGATTTATAACAAATTGTGTCCATGAAATGCATGTTACTGGAAGTGTCTTTCTTTTTGACCCATCCTATGAAGTAATATTGTCCATTGGGAGGATTTTCATTCATTGAATATCCGTCATGCAAATTTCTCTACTGTCAAACACTTAGCCATATGAAAACAATGGTATTAAAATGAAAAGCTTATGTTTGTCTTGAAGTTTTTAAAAAATGCATTTTTTAGTAAAACAAAATTTATAGGAATGTCATATCGTCTCAGGATTTATAATAAGTCGTACAGGAGTCAGAATACCTTTTTGTAACAGTATGTTTTCGAACTAACCCGTGCTTCGGTTAGGAATTTGAAGGGTTGTAACGTGGCCTGGTTCACGATTTAAGAAACAAAGGATAAAAGCTCAAAGTTTATTTGTACCCAACCCGTTCTCCATGATGTCCTTCAATCGTATACTTAGTTAATTATGCATTTAGGTTTAAATAGAGTTTGGAATTATTGCAGTGATACTTGGTGATGGTTTAGAAACATAAAGTTTACTTGAGAAGGCAGTCATTTTATCTTGTAACATATTTCTTTTGTTGAGGATTTGTAGCGACCTCTTTTTGACTTTATTATCCCTAACTTTTTCCTGAACTGTTTTGTTTGAGATTATAGTTAACGGAATGCCGCAGTCTTTTCCCTAAGTCTCCTTCATAGGTTTCAACTTAGCGGGCTTTTCTTTTGAAAGATAAGGACTTCCCAACTTAATGATTACGGGGAACCATCATCGACTTTTGATTTGTAAGGATGTCTTTGATACTACCTACTGTGTACGAAGGAAAAGCTTCCGATTGAATGCATAATTGAATTAACTGAGAAACTACCTTGCCCCGGGTTATGATTAAGGGTTTCAATTTCCGTGAAAAATAAAACTCCTACTTCTTAGGCTCAAAGGGTTTTACTAGGGATTAACTTCCTTATATCTCCACTGTTTAAGAATTGAAGCAACGCTTGTATATCGTTTGCATGGTCTGTTCAAAAGCATATTGTATGAGATTATGGTACCACTTTTGTCATCCTACCTATAAAAGGCTTATAGCTTTTAACGAGAGTTGAATATCACAAAAAGGAAGTAAAAATAACATCTTAAATATAGTGAAAACGAATGGATTAATTCAAGACAAACATATGCAATGCATTAATGGAAGAAAAAAAGTTTGACATGAAAATCAGTGTTCGAACAAACAAAAGAAATTACAACTGAAAATTCAAATGAATTGGATGCTCTGAATCTTAGTCATGATTTAGTATGGGATCAGTGATCACATTAGGAGTCTCAAGAGGGTCAAACTCAATCTCCTTAGCATCAATCATATCTTGAATCTTGTTCGTCAATTCCCAAAAGCCATTCGTATCATGTCCAAGACTATTAGAGTGGTATGCACACCTTGCATTGGGATGATAGTTATGAGAGGAAGTATTGGGATTCTGAGGAGGAACCATCAA
This sequence comes from Vicia faba, assembly GCA_948472305.1. NCBI lineage: Eukaryota > Viridiplantae > Streptophyta > Magnoliopsida > Fabales > Fabaceae > Vicia > Vicia faba. Next base: position 41,472,380 of record OX451735.1, read on the forward strand.
TGTAATCAACTCTGCATTCAACATGTGTTGTAACACTTGAGCCAATGACATGTTGATTTTGGTAAATTGTCTTTTGGCTGTATCCTACTTACACTGATTACCCTATTGTCGTCGTTGTACTGGTGCAGGATTAGAGATCAACATTGCCCCTACAGATTGGTTGCAGTCTTTATTATTACGACCCTTTTGGCCGTACACAACATTGGACTCTTTCTTCCCGTCGTATGACTTCTTCTGAGTACTTGAAGATGCAGCAATCTGAATTTTACCGCTTCTGATTCCATTCTCCACATGTTCTCCTGTTAAATCAGTTTAGTGAGACCCGTTGAAGAACTTCCAAGTAGGTGATTACAGAAAGGACTTGTTAGGGTGCCCCAGAACACGTCAACCAAATCCCTCCCAAGCCTACTCTTATCGTCTTTAACATGTTCTTCATTTTCGTCTAATGGAGTATCAAAATCCTAAACTCGCTGGACTAGACCTCTGAACATTTTCTCCATGTTAGGGATGACAATTGGTTTCTTTATCATTTTCTTCTTCTCTTTGGTTATGAGCGTTTTCAACTCTTCCTACCCTTTGGCTAAGTTCAGGAACATTTGTTGAAACTGAGCATTTTGAACTTGAAGTTCTTTGGCGGTTTGTTCGAGAGCGATCTTTTACTGAAATAAACAGCAAGAAGATGAGAAAACCTACCTTGGGAAATACTTGTTATGTAATGACATGCATGATATGTAGATTAAATGCTTTCAAGGATCTCGTGGTATAAACATAAATGAAATGTTAGAAGTTGAGTCTGGTTGCAGCTTTGACTGAAGAACTTTGCGTCTTTGAACGTCCTTCTAAGAGAATCAAGCTCACCATGTTGAGTGGGTCCTAGCCTTTGACTCGGGATAACTTACTATGATCTTTGATGGCATATGGTTAAAGGAAAATAAATCCTCTTTCCCCTTGCTAGATGTTTGGTTCATGATAAACCTTCATCACGGGACCTTGAGATCCTTTAAATGGTTAGTGAAAATGCAATGTTATGATGTCATGATGTCATGTTTGAACAGATAGCAGACACAAAAAAAAGCACACAAGAGCCTTAGGTTTAAAGGCTTGCATGAGGTCCGTAGGTAAGTACCCTTTTCTATAGAAGTCAAGTTGGTCAACCTATCCTCAAAAGTAACCGGGTTCTAGAAGTCTCATATCACCGATCTTTCTCGCTGGTTTTATTTCAGTAGAGCAACTGACTTGCAACGAAAATATCCCGAAAGTCTAATCTCATTGAGTGTAGCATCGAGTATCAACCAACTTTGGACTGCACCAAAGCCGGCTATTTCACTACCTTCTAATGGCTAAGATGGGTCAATTAGGGTTCTAAAATTTTGCTAGTGCTTATGACACCTCGTGATAGCCCAGTGTTATCCTCGACTAACTCAAGGAACAGTAGTACAAACCAGAGTGTCACACTAACGTAGCCATTACTTTAACCATATAAGTCTATGACGCACAATTTATATGATCTATTGCCACATACCAAAGGTATCCCTCGATCTGAGTGTAGGATCTTTGCAAGAAAATAAACCCATGCAACCCTCAAAGATAAAGCAACCAAATAAAAGAAATAAAGAAAATAAAAAGTGATTTAAGACTCTAAGGTAGCCCCTCTTTTAATTTTCCTGAGCAGAGTCACCAGTTCTGTAATATTGTAGGAGAACTGACTTGGTTTTGCATTTGATTGCAAATGTTGCAGATAGCAAGAGTTGCCACCGACTTTTCTTTTATCCAATAAGGAAAGTGTGAAAAGAACAGGAAATACCTTGATAGATTTTAAGTTCGGGAGGTGGGTTATTAAAAGGGAAGGTGTTAGCACCCTTTTCATATGTAGTTATCTACAGGCTCTTAATCGCTTAGCTCACCTTTGAAATTTTGCTTTGTGTGTGTGTTTGAAAAACATTTTGAAAGTAGCCAATGTAAGGAAAACTTTGTAATAACTCTGGTATCAGTCCTCAAGATTGTATACAAACTTTTTTGAAAATAACTTTGAAAGTGTTTGTGAAATGTTTTATTTTGAAGAGTTTTATGAGCAAGTGAATAATTATTCTACCCACTCAAGGTAGTTCTTGTACTTTTCCACCTCCATTACATAGTTTTATCCGTACCATTAGTAAGTATGAAGCCCTATCATTGGATGGGAAGGGACAGGCGAAGGGTCATCGTTCGGTCATCGAAGGCAACTAGTAAGGATGCTTTAGCAATTTTTGTAAGGGACTAGATCATTTATCGAAAGTCAACATCGAAAGGGTCATCGAGGGACTATGATATTTGATTTGAGGGACTTTGCTAAAGCGTCCCTACTTTCGAGGGACATGACTGTTTATTCTAAAGGAAACAAGGGAGGTTACTGTAGAGGTGCGAGTGTGCAAGTATGTTGTATTCAGTTATTTATCTGGAGATTTAGGGTTTTCTATCATTGGGGTTTTTATCTTTCCATACAACCCTAATTACTAAGAAGTAATATAGTAAATATAAATAAATAGTAAAGTGCGGAAAGTAAAGTTCCTACGCTATTACATGGCTTTGGGACAGATACATAATAGTGAAAGCGGAAAAGAAAAACCTATAACTATTACATCCTGGAGCAGTTACATGATAATAAAAATGCGGGAAGAAATAAAATACACTATTACAATTGAACGCACCCTATACACTTTATCTTAAAAATGTAAGAATAAGAAAAGAGGAAAATAAATATGTTTTTGGTTATTTTTTATGGAAAAATAGATTTATGATGAAAGTAATTAAACCTAAAAATTCTAATTGATTTTAAAATTGCAAAAATGGTTGAATAATTTAATTAAAGTGTTAATAAAAAAAATATAAATTAATTAATTTTAGTAAGTAAAAAAAAGATTAATTTAAAAGTTGATTAAAAAACCTAAAACCTAACTTAATTAGGGTTGGTAAAAAAAGGTTTTGTTTTATGGTTAAGTGAAAATAGGGTTATGTTTGCCAAAAGAATTAGGGTTTAAGGTAAAATGACACACAAGGTTAGAAAATAGAAAAAAAACATAAAATTCCAGGGGTGGGTGTTGAACCGACGCCCTTATCCTTTTCACCCATAGGCCTTGCCATTGCGCAAGGCGCGTGCATGTGTTAGAGGAATAAAATCAGCACACTATGTAGTAAGCCTGCAATAATTGGAAAATTATGAAAAATAAAATGCCAAAAGGCATGATCGAAACCCACGCCTTGGTACACGAATGCCTTAATGCACGATTCCTTGCCACTAGGATGGCTGAGTCATCCGGTAACATTGTGAAAACAATTAAACAAATAATAAACTCAATTACGTGGATTGGAGAAGCGCCAGAGCCCTAGCTCTGGTCGTCTTCTCTGGTGAGTACGTTTTGTGTTCCTGCAAAATAAAAGAAGTCAGCGCCTCAATGGTACCCTACCCCCTAATTCAGGCCTTGCGATCTCAATGGAAGCATTAGTTTTGGCTAAAACACGTTGTAGAAAGATATATGATGAAAATAACATGAAAAGGACTAAGCATGCAATTCATGATTCAGCCATTATGGGGATCATTCAATGGTCCTATCATGTACTAATACATCTCATAAAAGCATTAGTAACGTTAGTACGCATCAAAACAACATGAAAACAAAAATATGATTTTGCAAAAAACATTGAAATCGGAGATGGATATATGCTGATTTTATACCTTTTGGATCATCACAACCAATCCAATCTTACACTATAATGCTTCTGGAAGTGAATAGGACAGGTTTTTAACCTTGAGGGAGGCTTGAGGCTATGGTTTTGATTTGCTATAGTTTGGATAATTTTGGTGTTTTTTGGAATATGATCTTTGCAAGGTTTTTTCGTGGGATTTCCCTTGTCTGAATGAAGAATATATATTGATGAATTAGGTCAAACAAGAATGGGCTTGGACCCGTGTAAGAAAACCTTTCATTTTATTTCATTTATTTTGAATTTAAATAAATAAAATAAAAAATAAATGGAATAAAATTTTGTAAGGTGTATGAATAAGTTATAAGGTTCACAATGAGGCCTTATCCACATTTGAACCTTGAAACATCATCCTATTAGCCCAAAAACTCAAGTTTGGTCAGTTTAGGTTTCATGCATTTTCTCAAAATTTCCCAACTTGCACCTATCATAATTTTCTCAATTATTATCATATGAAGGTGATCTTGGACTTTTTGGAAAGCCAAAGGTGTCCTCTACAATCTCTATGTTTATCATTTGAAGACTTTATCTTGATGTAAGTTGCCTTTAAAAAAAGTGTCTTTTTGTTGACATTTGAAATGACCTATAATGTTTTGGCCCATATCTCTCAAATGAAGCTTCTTTTTTTGGATTTGAGCTTAGAGAGATAAATTTGTATAGAATTGAATTTCCTTCAAAATGAGCTTTAGTTGAGGAAAATATGATGAAGCATGTGAAAGTTGTGCTTGGTAAAAGTTCAGTTGACTTCTCTTTAAGGAAACCCTAATTTAGTAACTTTTGACTTTTGATGAATCTTGAGTTTTCTTGATGAATCATGATCAACCCTTGACCAAATGATGAATATGGCTTCGAAATCAAGATGTTGACCAAAAATCTTGAGGTTTGATTGTATTTTGACCATAATTGACTTTTTGTCTAATGTAGTTGATTTTCAGTCATCTTAGCAATTGACTGAGCAAAATTGTGACCGGGTTTGAAGCTTGTCATGAGAATTCATGGAGACATATAAAAAACCATTAAATCCACTTGAGGTCTTAGAAACCAAATATTCCTTGAGAAAAGTAAAACCCTATTTGTTGGCCATTGCTTAGGAGGAGAATTTGCCTGATCAATTCTTGAGTAACCTTGAACAAATGAAAACCCTAGGAGCCTGAGGAGACATCTTGAAGAAAACGGGAGGGAAAATTTTGGGGTAGAACAATGCCTATGAATATGCGAGAGTACAAGATGCAATTCCTTAAAATAGGTAATTACATAAAGTTTTAAAACTGAAAATGGCAATGAAAATGATAATCGCTACTGATGTTTCTCTGATGTCATTTTGATAGCTCTAATCTCCTTTTCTTGTGAGTAAAATAATTTGGATCAATCCCTCTCCTTCGTGGTGGTAGTCGTGGTTCTTAGATCGCACTCTTTTTGTTCTTTATTTTTTAATAAGATCCATAACTTTTTCCTAGACCACACTTCCGCGTATTCAATCCACCGGGATAAAATAATTTTTGTGTATGTCCCTATTTTTTTTCCTGGATCTCTCTTTAGGGTTTTTAATCCACCGGGATGCTACTTTTTTCCTATTTCACCCGTTTAAGGTTCGAGCTTAGTAAGCTTTTTATACATAGTATTTTTTGACTGCGTTGGAGTTCATCGGATGTGGCTGTTCTTCTCCATCCATTGTTGTGAGGATGAGTTCACCACCCGAAAATGTTGTTTTCACCATATATGGACCTTCGTAGTTGGGTTTCCATTTACCACTTGAATCAAGGAGAGGTAGTAGAATCCTTTTGAGTAGCAAATCTATTTCTTTGAACACTCATGGATGAACCTTCTTGTCAAATGCTTTTTTCATCTACTTTTGGTATAACTGACCGTTACACAGAGCTGTCAAGCATTTCTCTTCAATGAGGTTGAGTTGATCAATGAATACTCAATAATTTTCCTGACATTCCACCAAATGTACATTTGTTCGAATTCAGTCTCAATTTGAACTTTCGTAGATGTTCGAATAATTTATGCAAGTGTATAGTGTGATCCTTCTCTGTATGGGATTTGGAAATCATATATCCACGTATACCTAAAATTCTTTATGGATCATATCATGGAATAGTGTGACTGTAGCCCTTTGATAAGTTTCCCCTGCGTTCTTTAGACCGAAAGTCATTACCTTGTAACAGAAAGTGCCCCATGGAGTCATGAGAGTTGTCTTTTCCATATCTTCGGGTGCCATTTTGATCTGATTATAACCTGAGAAACCATCAATAAATGAGAACACTAACGCTTATGCTATGTTATCCACCAAAAAATCTATGTGAGGTAATGGGAAATCTTCTTTGGGACTTTCTTTGTTCATATCCCGATAATTTACACACATACGTACTTTACCGTCCTTTTTCGGCACTGGTACAATATTAGCTATCCAAGGTGGATAATCTACCACCGCTAAGAACCATACATTGAATTGTTTAATTACCTCTTCTCGAATATTTCTAGACATGTTTAGACGAGTTCTTCAAAGCTTCTATCTTATTAGAGAACAACCTTCCTTGAGAGGTAGTCTATGCACCACAATATTTATATCCAATCCTGGCATGTCTCTGTAAGACCAGACAAATATATCCACATATTCATGTAACAACTTGATAAGTATTTCATTTACGCTTCTTTCCAATGTTACCCTAGCTTGATCTCTTTTGGATCTTCCTATGTGCTAAGGTTAATGGTCTGAATAGATTCTTAGTATGGTTGTATATTGTCAGCTTTTTGCTCTATCTGCCTCGCCAATTCTTCAGAAAGTTCAAGATTTTTATCATCTCCCTCTTCCGCTTTGTTGATGGCTGCATCAAAATTATATAAGATAATAACACTAATGTTATCGGTGATTTTAGTCATGCATATGCACATTTATCATTTTATGGTGCAGTTTTAGTATGTGAATTTTGAAATGCATATGAAGAAAATTATTGCCACTTTTAAAATTTAAGAGATAAATGCAAGAGAAAGACATGGATCTTAGTTGAATGTGAAATATAATTTTTATTAACTGTGAATACTGTTTGTAGAAAATTGGGGGACCCTTACAAGCTACCACTATGCCTCGTGCTTGACATAAGTTCTTTCAAAAACATGAAAAATTATTTTGGAAAAAAATCACTAGAATCTCCACGACTATCCAATATTTGAGCTCTTCACCTGGAGCACACTCACCGATGAAGTCAGATTCTCTTTTGGTGCTTGTCTTGTTCGATATTATTTCCACTTATCCGCCATGGTCTGTCCCTTTGTTGATGAAGGTTTCCTGGATAAGAGGAAATTGCGCCTTTCTTTTTAGAGTAGCCTTTGCTGATTCGTAGCCCAAACCAAAACGAGTTTTCTTCACAGGTATCTCCACGAGCTTACCCCATCCTTTTTAGGTACCATCATCCACAACTGTTTGTAAGTCTCTCCACGAAGTCATAGTGGTTTTCTTTAATTTTTCCACCGGTAGGGTCACCATTGAAGCAACCTATAAGACTTGAAATGGAGTTCCTATACAATCATCATCATCACTCATATATCTATAGGTCTCTATATGACTTGCAAACATGTCCTCTTCACCGTTGATTATCACCAATCTTCCTTCAATGAAGAACTTCAATTTATGGTGTAGAGTTGAAGTAACAACATCTGCTGCATGAATCCAAGGTCGTCCAAACAAACATGTATATGCTGGTTCTATATCCATTACTTGAAAGTTGATATAAAACATGTGTGTGCCGATCTTGATAGGAAGATCTAGTTTTCCAAATGTTTAACTTTAAGAATCGTCGAATGCTTTGACTATTGTAGAACATGGACTTATAACAACACCATCAAATGATAACTTCATCAAGCTGGATTTTGGTAACACATTGAGAGAAAAACCAGTATTGTTGAGTACTCTGGGTAGACTTGTAGTACCTATCTGAATAGAAATGTGCAACGCCTTGTTGTGAGCTTTGCCTTGTGAAGGTAACTTACTGTCATTAAAACCTATATATGATCCAGATGTCAGATTTACTAGAATATTGGCAAATTGATTCACCATAATCTCCTCTCCAACATGAGCATAAGTTAGGACCTTCATTAGAGAGTCTCGATGCGCTTCTGAATTAAGGAGCAATGAGAGTATTGAAATCTTGGTTGGGGTTTGGTGAAGTTGATCCACCATCCTATAGTCGCTTGTCTTGATTATTTTCAAGTATTCTTCCGCCTCTTGGTCAGTGAAATTCTTGCTTGGAGGTTCTTGTTCTTGGCTTGCCTCCACCATAGCTTTTCCTTATTTCCAACCACAATATCGTTCTTCTTTTGTGGTTCGAGACCATAAATTTGACTACTACGAGTCATGACCCCTGTTCCTGCTATATTTCTGATTGTAGGTCCTTGACTTGTCGATGGCTCACATTCTTGTTTTAAACCATTGACGTATACAATGGAATCATAATTCCATAGTACTAATTTGTTACTTTCTTAAGGGGTAGAAGATGGCCCCATAATCACCATTGCAGTTTTTGGACTTACTAGAATTCTCAGAGTCTGATGTGGTATCATCACTGGTGCTTCTTTTGACTCTCCCCATGAAATTACAAGAGTCTTCTTATTAAGGTTTGGCCCTTGGCAGGGAATCATAAATGGCTTCTTCGTACTTCCATCGATCGCAGCTACGTATTCTTCTTTAGGGTATAACCCGAATTGGACTATCCCCTGATCCATCAATTTTTGTAACATCTTCTCAAAAGCTTCTTTGTGTTAGAAGAGGAACCCACACTCCAACAAATATTCTTTCAAAAGTTTTATCAGGGCCTTTACTCATCTGGCTTCCCTAAAGTCAGTGACTACTTCAATTTCATTTACTGCTAGTCCACCATGCAGAGGCATGGGGTTTGTTTTGATCTTTGGTTTTTCACAAGTGATATCTTGGGAATCCAAAAAATCTTGAACCTTGTGTCTAAAGGCCGAATATTTTTCTATGGTATGCCCCATAGAATTGGCATGATACTCGCACCTGGCATTTGCACCTGGTATTGGTGGGAGTTCCCCAACTGGAGGATCCAGAGGCTTTATCTCTACCAAATATGCTTTGATTAAGTGTTGCAATAATTGATTGTGTGGCATGGGGAGAGGATCAAATCTTCTCGGAGGCATTTCAAACATGTTTTTTATTGTTCTCGTGGAATTATTAATGGTTGTTATGCCCTTGAATGCGATGCTACAACATTAATTTCTCCTTTATTCTTTTTCGAGAAGTTAGGAACATATATCTTTGCATTATAAGGGGTACTAGATGATGCCCCTTGTATCTTTCCATTCTTTATACTTTCTTCAATCCTTTCACCAATAGTCACCAAATCAGAGAATCCAAAGGAGACGCTTCCTACCATATTATCATAGTATAACCCTTGCAAAGTGCCCATTACCAAGTCAACTAGTTCTCTCTCCAAGAATCGTGGTTGCACACGGACTTCCATTTCTCTCCATCTTTGAGCATACTCCTTGAAAGACTCCTCCTTTTTCTGAGACAAGTTTTGGAACTGCATACAATTAGGTGCCATATCGAAGTTGTACTTGTACTCTCTCAAGAAAGCATTGGCAAGATCTTCCCATGTCTGGATATGAACCTGCTCCAATTGCATGTACCGATCTAAAGATGCCACACTTAGACTATCTTGGAAACAATCGATCATCAGCTTCTGATCTTTGGCGTAGGCATGCATATTTCTGCAATACATGTGTAGATGATTTCTTGGGCATATGATTCCCTTATACTTTCCAAAGTCATGTGTTGTACCCCAATTTTTTCCTCTAAGATCCCTTCATCATACCATATTGATTCAATAACAACAAGATAACATTAGGGCTTTTGGTCCTCCTCCCTACCTTTAGATTTTTTTCCTTCTAATTAATAAAATGAAATGTTGGTTTATCTTGTTTGTTACTAATGTAGGTAAAGGCGATGAGATTTAGCAAGTTACTCCATGGGTTCATGAGTTTATTTCCATGTCGTATACAATAAAGCTTGGGAAGTTAAAACCTCACCATTGGATTTGTTTAGGAATAAGTGGCATGGAAAGGTTATTTTGGTTCACCACATTTCAAGGTTATCAAATTTGATTCAAAAGTACAAGGGGTTGATTGAAGAAGTTGTCATGCTTGGACAAGGGTTTGTTCCCATTGGTCACAAGTGCATATTTCTCTCAATTATCAAGATATGGAAGTGGTTTTGGTGGATATGAGTTCTCATTTTCATCCTCAACAACTTCTATTTATAAAGCATTCGTGTTGGTATAAGAAGTTTGTTCCAAATTGACAAGGTTCCTCAAAGAATTTTCATGATGTAGGAGCTAGGGTTTTTAACTTCAAAGAAGCATATCTTGCTCATATTTTTGTATTTTTGAGTGATTCCAAAAAAAAATACTTCTCTTTAAAGCGTTATCAATAAATCACTTCAAAAGTTTCAAGGAGTTTTCATGAGGAAGAAACTTGATGATGAAGAAATATTACAAGTCCTCTAGATGAACCCCCGTTTTCTCATGTGTGTCTTCAAATGATCATAACTTGGTCTATTTTTATCACCATGAGCCCATTCTTTTTCCATAATGATCTTGAGTATGTGAAATTTATGCCTTCTTTTATTTGCAAAGCTAGAAAATGGATGGAAGATGCCCTGGGGATACAAAGTATTATAGGTCATTTCATGATTTTTTGCCAACTTCAACAATTCATAAATCTCTCAATTTTTGGAGATTTTGAATGGTTCAAGTTTCAAAATGTCATTCAAAAGGTCTACTTCATGCCATATTTTTTGGTCAAGAGCAAATTCCAAATTGAAGGCCATGTTTGGATGCAAAACATTATATGTCACTTTTGAAGAAAAACTTGAAATATTTCCAAGTATGGAAAGTCAACTTCTTTTTCCCAACTTTGACTCAATGCAACACTAAGCTCAAGCATCCATTTGATTCCATTCTTTTACCATTGCAAAGCTTGTAACCTCATCTTTCTAAAGCATCAAGAATCATTCCCTAAGACTCGTTGAGCTGAGAATGCCATTGATTTGAACTTGGTAACTTGGAACTAAAGTTTCTTCAAAAGTCAGAATTTGGAATCATTGGTTTAGCTTCTAAACACTTTATTTTTGCGCGTTTTTGCCTCTAAACATGTTTAGTGAACTTCCAAAAGTGATTATCACAACAAAACGCGCGTTTTGGATGAGTTTTGATCAAATTGGAAGTCACACTTTTCTTCTTTGCAACTTCACATGATTTCCCTCCAAACTTCATCATTTCACACGCTTGGACATTCCATTTGATTCGCTATAAATAGAGGGTCATCCCCCATTCATTTCCTCAAGCTTGGATAGCCAAAATCACCCTGCAAACATGTACCATAACTCAGATTCTACAACTTCGAAGCCTTTTTCAATCCAATTTTTCTATCAATTTACCTTCCTTGATCTTCCCTGAAGCTAACCATATAATTACATTCAAGAATCATGCCCTATATTGCTCCATAGAAGTCCAGTTTCAGAGCTCTGCAACTCAATTTTAATAGGTAGATTCCTTTATCAATTCTTCAAAACTTTGATATCATTGTGATGCTCTCATTGCCCTGGTTTTAGTCACAATACTTACTTTTATCTGGAAACTTGTTTTGACCATGAAATTTCAAATCCCTTTTAAAAACTTTCTTTCCAAATTGCTTGAGCTACAGTTTACATAAATTTATCGCGGAGGTGGGGTTGTCTTTGTCTTGAAGAGACGAAGCAAATGGAATAGGTCTCGTGCTCTAATTTTAAAGATTGAGCAACCTGGTTTTGAGATTGGCTAGAGGTTGAAGATGACCAACGTGCCATCCTTCAACCAATGAAACAACGCCATTGGGATTTTTTTAATTTCTGATTTACATTTGATTCAGTGCATTATTCACTAATGACCATGATATGCACATCGCGCCAGATCCCTTGGATTTGATTACTAACGCGTTTTGACTCTCATCCAATGGTCCACATATTTTTGAATTTATTTTTCTTTTCTGATTTTTATATTAAATTTTTTTAAATTTCAAAAAATCATAGAAAATTCATTTTTAGTCAAACAAATCTGATAAAATTATGAAAAATATTTTTGATTTTTCTGTTTCTGATTTTTATTTTTTCACAATTTTATTTTGTGTTTTGATATTTTTTATAAATTTCCACTTTATTTGATTTGTTTTAAATGTTTAAAAATACTTTTATATATTTTTAAATTCTGAAAAAATTATAAAATGATACAATGATAATGTGACAAATATTGGTGACCTCATTTATTTTTTATTTATGACTTTGTTATTTTCTTATCATTTTTGGTTTATTTTACACATTTCTTTTAATTTTAAAAATAGTTTCTGACTTTCAAAAATTACCAAAAATTTTATATAATCAATTTAGTTCATTTATGATTTTTCTATGGTCTTAGTTTTATTTTCTTGATTAATTTGAATATAGTTGATATTTTTCTCTTTTATTTCTATTTTAAAACTTTTTTAAAACCTTTTTTATGTATATATTAAATGCAATATTATTTTGTGATTTTTTTTGGCTGATCTTGGATTAAATTTTTGGTCATGAACTTTGTTAGCATCATTTGATCCATGGTGTTGAGACGAACTCCATAAAAATGGATGAATGCTTTTAATAATAGTTTGATTTAAATTTAATTCAAATGTGGTTGGTATATTCTTTCCCACCCCCTCTTCATCTTATCCCTTTCTCATTGCACTAAGTGTCATTGGAGCATGATCTCTATATCATGTCTCAAAACAAATGGTGCATAGATTTCTATTGGCCGACCTCAAAATAGGTGCGACTTCTACATAAGTCCACTTATGATTGCTTAACATAGCGCTAAATTTTGTCACAATTCGAATAAATGATCATTCGTCGCCCAAACCTATGTTTGCAAGCCCAAGTATGTTAATTTGATCTCTTTGATTCAATAACCTTGAGATTCATTGTGTGGAGGCTTTGGTTCTACCAATCCTCTAATGGATCTACAACACTTTTGGTCAACGCGGATCACTTAAACTTCGTTGATCAATAAATGGTACTTTTGAGGATTCCAAATGGATGATATACTTGAGAAAAATCAAATGTAACTTGTTGTGTGGAGGCTTTGATTCTACCAATCCTCTAATGAGTTCCAATTGCAAGTTTCAAAATTATCATCCAACTAACCACTAATAACTAAATTGTTTTTACTTTATGCCCTTTTATTTTTTATGCTTTATGTACCATTTACTTTAAGAATTACATTTCATGTCATTTTTATTTTGCTCACTTGAGCCTTTTCTTTTATCTTTTAAGACATAAAATAATCAACATGAACCATAAAAACTTTAATGATACTTGGACTATTTGGTTACTATCCTTGGCATTATGGAGTATTGGACTTCTTGGACTTAGGATTAGAAACCTTGGACTATGTTGGAGACCTTGTGACCTTAATTGATATTTTGTATGGAGTTCTTGAGGGTTACCTCAAGACATTGGGTTGTTTGTTTGTTTTGTGTGCAGGTTATTGTGATTACATTCTTTGTTTGTAATCTGGAATTCACCCGTATGCAGCCGTTACTCTGCCCATTTTTTTTTCATGAAGACTTAATACACTTGAAGTTTGTTTCTCACAAGAGGTCTAGTATCTTTGCTTGCTTGGTTTCAATCCAAAGAATGGAAATTCTATCTTTGCTCATAATGTCAAGTATTGGCTTCTTGTTGGTTAGATGGTTCTTATCCCTAGTATTTACCTTATGCTTTAGGATAGCCTCTTCTTCTCCTCCCATCTTCTTAAATTTAAAAAAATATTCTTCCTCCTTTTGAAAACTCTTCTTGTTTTTTAACTTGAACCACTTTCATAATAAACATTGACTTAGGTCCATGCACTTTAAAAAATATTTTCATAAATAAACTCCAATCAACTTAATAATACCTTGACATTTTTCTGAGAAGACTAAAAGTCAATCAATCTCATCCAAACCATTTTTCCATTTTGGCTCCTATCTTTAAAACTTTTCTTAAAAGATTAGACTCTTGCCAATTATTGTAATGATGAAAACAACTATACTTCTACAATATGTAGTGAAGAGAGATATTTTCCATTTGGGTGTTGAGTGAGGCATTGTTGATTTAAAATCCAAGACATATCCTCCCCTTTGAGATGATGAAAATTCTATTTTCTCGTGATTGTGGGTAGTAAGTATGTTTTCCACACGGACAATGACAATGATGTCTTATCTCATTAAATTAATCAACACATTTGTGTTTTTTTTTTAATTTTCAAAGGTGAACTACGTGTACCCTGATCCCGTATTTCATGAAAGGTGGTACGTAGGCACTAAAGGTTCGCAACCGCGGCGGGTGAAAAAATCATAAATAATATTTATTTTCTCACCTCCACCATCTATTTTTATACAACATTTTCATAGCCAAATTATACAATTTAAAAAAAAAAGGTTCTTGCGGAGTACCGTAGATGTTTAGGGTGCTAATACCTTCCCTTTGCATAACAAACCCCCTTACCTTGAATCTTTCCCCCTTTTTTGGGTTATTCGCTCTTTTCCAATTCCTTTGCAAATAATAAAGCGTGGTGGCGATTTTTTATTTTTGATTTGTACAAGTCTACTAAATCCAATTGCTTAGTCTTAAACATTTCTACCGCTACAGAAAAAAATGGTGACTTCACTGGGGAAAGATTGACCTCTTACTAGTCCATCCCTAAGTGGGTTGAGCCTATCTTTGTTTATATCTGTATATGTGCTATTGTTGTTTATGTGTTATATCTTGTATATATGTTTGTCAGGATTTTCCTGGTTTTCAGGGTGCTTGATGATTACTTATAAGTCCTATACCCGGGCATGGGAAAACTTTAAGATAGGACGGGCGGTATAGTCATGTTAACTTTGAACTTTGATGGAGTAATACCAAAAAAGGAGGCATGAGATCCCCCACTCATTGGAGGCCCCTTTGAATGTAGTGTCGTTTACCGAGATATCGGGAAGACATACTGCTTTCGACTTGGGAGCCTGCTGAAGCTGAGGACCGTAGAATACCAAACCTATCTTGGCCTTTTAGGTGTAGTGCGGAAGCTATGATGGAGTAATCCGGAAATAGTTGTCATGCGATACTACGCTCAGACGAGTTTTTCTTAAGAATATTACTAATTATCGAGTTAATCGAGAAGTTGGTAATATCTGAAGGAAGGATGTAGACTCTGGGAACCTTTAGAACCTTGTTTGGAAGGTGATACCTTTTAGACCAACACCTTATTGGTAGTACCTTCGACCTCATTCTCGTGAGGTTGAACCTATGAACCCTATATGTGTGATCTTGTGTGTGATTGTTGCATCATGCTTCCATGCACTCATAAGCATCTTTTGAAGAAATCTTATTTCAAGGGACTTAAAAGTTGACCATTTATGAATATCTCATGTACTTTTTAACCATGGCTTCTGGAAAAAGAAAGATCGGAAAGTACAATTTCAAGGATCCCAAGATAGATGAGTTGATCTGTCTAATTCCCGAGATCGAGTGTTCTGTAGATTTTCGGAAGAAGTATTGATCCATAATTTTTTCTAATAAAGCTTAGGATGAAGGAAAGTACTCTCTCGACCTTAGTCCAATTCTATGACCCGATGTATTATTGATTTACGTTTCCCGACTATCAGTTAATGCCTACACTGGAGGAGTATTCTTATTTGTTGGATTTACCTGTTACCGATCGTGTTCCTTTTGCTGGTTTGGAGGGTGAGCCAAAACCACATGAGATTGCTACTTTGATTCATCTAGGGAAGTCTGAGGTGGAAGCCCATATGACTACTAAAGGAGGGATTAGAGGATTACCGGCCCAGTTCTTATTGTAGAAAGCTCGTTAGTTTGCCAGGATGAAGAGTACAATCACTTTTGAGGCCATCTTTTCTCTACTTGCATATGGATTGTTCTTATTTCCTAATGTGGAAAAGTTTATTGACATTAATGCTATCAGGATCTTCACGCCTTTGTTGTACCGGTGGTTTATCTCTCATATGCCTCTGTCTGATGCTTTCTGGGATGTCAGGAAGGAACCCCGTTGGGCTCCTAAGATCATGGCACTTACTCTATGGGATATTGATTGGTATCATCGAGCTTACCAGGATATAGAGATTATTGACAGTTTTGGTAGTTTCCCCAATGTACCTCTTCTTGGTACAAAGGGAGGAATTAACTATAACCCTGTTCTTGCACGATGATAACTTAGTTATCTGATGAGGGATAAACCAAATAGTATTTAGTTGTGTAGTTTCTTTCTGATGGAGGGAAAAGACCATTGGGAAGCTAGGGAGAAGATTGCGAAGGCCTGGCGTCACATTCATAGGAAGAGTAGGAAAGACTTGGGACCTAGGGGTGTTGTTTCTTTGGAGCCATATCTTCAATGGGTCCAAGCGAGGGCTATTTAGTTAAAAATGTCGTATTCCCAGGAAACACCTATGCCTGATTTTTTTGTGAAAACCACTCCTCCTTTATTGGATGATCTAGAAGAGCTGCAGCTTGCTTTGGTCAGGATGCTTGGAAGAACAAGTGCCAAACCTTAGAGATGTCCTTTAGAGCAGACTTGAAGGAGAAAGATGACTTGATTGAGACCCTAAAGAGTCGAGCGGTAGAGACTATGGAGAGGCAAGGGGATTTATTTTCTTCTAAGCCTCAATCAGATGCTTATTACTCACTTCCTGATTCTTGTCATTGGAATGAGGTTTCCACCAGGTATACGGAAGAAAATCAGAGGTTGAAGGCTCAGATTGTCAGGCTTATATGGAAGTGCCAGCGTATAGAGTGATCTACGGCAACTTTACTTCTTAGGGTTTTAGACTTTATTTTCATCTTGTACTTGGGATTGTTCAGACTTGTAACCTATTTTGAAGTTATTACAATAAAAAAATTTCAGTATTTCAAATGCGTTATTACTTTGATATTTACAATGTGTCTATAAAACTTTAAATCCCTTGAAATATTAAATAACAAAATAAAATCATGTGCATTGAATAGCATGCATCATATTGCACATATTTCTTGCATTTGTTATGCATATCCATGTGTATTACCAAGCTTCTTTACTTTGTTCTGCAAGATGACTCACCAATACAACACTCAGGCTAATATCAGAAGGAAGATGGAAAACTTAGAACAAGAGAATTGCGAGCTGCACGAGGAGGTTTCTGCTTTGAAGGCCTGCATGGCCAATCTTATTGCTCTGATGGAATCTCTGGTGGCTGCTCAGAATCAGCCACTGAGTGTTCAACCTCAACTAACAAGGGCTACTGCTGAAGCTCTGACCATTCCTGTATCTTCTACTCTAGCTGTTATTCAGAATCGCATGCCTCATGGTTATCCATGGGGAATGCTATAGAGCTTTTCTCCTAAAGGTTTCAATCTTGATCCTCAAGATACTCTAGTTGTTCAGACTATTGTTACTCCTGCACCTCCTGTGGTGCACGCTGCTCCTGCTGCACTCCCTTCGGTGAATATGGTTCTGTTTGTTAATGATGATGTGTTTCGTCCTTTTCCTCCACCAAGTGAAGACCTGGACCTTTATGACATAATGGATGATTTTCAAGAGCAGTTTAACAAGATGCAGAGGGAAATGAAGGTCCTCAGGGGAAAAGAGTTATTTGGGCAGAATGTGAATGAATTATGCTTGGTCCCGAATGTTAAGATACCTGCAAAGTTTAAGGTCCCAGAGTTTGATAAGTACAAGGGAAACACTTTCCCTCGTGCTCATCTGGTAATGTATGTAAGGAGAATGTCTACCCACACTAATGATCAACGTCTGCTGATTCACTTTTTTAAGGATAGTTTGACCGGTGCTATGCTGAAGTGTAATATGAGTTTGGACAGCGTCAAAATCCATACTTTCAATTACTTGGGAGAAGCATTTATGAGACATTACGTGTACAACATGGACATGGCGCCTGACTATGATACTCTCAAGGCCGTGGTTCAGAAAGACAGGGAATCATTCAAAGAATATGCACAGATATAGCGTGAGGTAGCCGCCCAAGTGATTCCTCCCATGGAAATGAAGGAAATGACTAAGATTTTCTTAAAGAATCTGGTTTCTTTCTACTATGAAAGGATGGTAGCAAGTGCGCCAAGTGACTTTACTGAAATGGTAGGCATGGGTATCCGTTTAGAAGAGGCTGTGAGAGAGGGTCGTTTAACGAAGATTGAAGGATCTGGAAGTGCAAATAAGCCATCTTATGGGTTTACCAAAAATAAGGAAGGGGATGAAAATTATGTTATGCAAGAGAGGAGGGTTAATCCTCCTAGAAGAAATTATCAGCGTTATCATCAAGTCGCCTCAGTTACTCCAGTTGCAGGTGTAGCTCTATCCACCGTTGCTTAGTAGGGGAATCAAGGGTATAATCAGAGAAGGGAGAGTTATGATACCATTCCTTTGAGTTATACAGAGTTACTACCAGAATTGATTCAGAAGAAGTTGGTTCAAACCCGACCACCTCCCACTGTACCATCACCTTTGCCTTGGTATTACAAAGCGGACCAAATGTGTTCTTTTCATCAGGGAGCACCAGGGCATAATGTTGAGAATTGTTATCCTTTGAAGAGTGAGATGAAGAAATTGGTGAAGTATGGCATTCTATCTTTCAAGGATGTGGGTCCTAATGTGAAAGACAGCCCTCTACCCAAGCATGAAGGAGAAAATGCTATGAATATGGTGGCCGGTTGTCTAGGCGACTTCTAGATTTTTGATATTCATCTAGATAGAGGATATTTGGTGAAAATCCATGCAAACCTATGTAAATTTAGCTATTATACGCATGACCATTCCAGTTGTGCTATTTGCAGTACAGACATACATGGTTGCGATAAGATAAAGGTTGATTTATAGGAGATGATGGATGAGGGCCTCATCTACATAATCAGGCCTAGGGCAGAGTATGAAGAAGAGGTGAATATGGTTTCTGGATGTCCTAGAGAGTTCATAATTTTTGATGTGGAGTATATGAATGAATACATTGTGCAATTGCATGCGACTTTCTGCCACTTGGCTGGTCAGGTGGAACATCAGTATGGATCTTGCCGAATTTGCTGTTGAGACACCCGAGGATGTTCAATCGTGAAGAAAGGTGTACAATTGTTGTTGGAAAATGGAACTATCAAGGTTACAAGTCAAAGGGATGATTACCACGAGGTTGATATGATTGAGGTTTGTTTGGCTGAAGAAGAGTCGGGTGATGAGTATGCCACTGCAGATGAGTATTTCTCCTCTGATGAGGATTTGTTTTCCAGAGATGACTCAATAATGAGTGATTGCATTGAATAAGGGGTAATCGTCATTGTGCCTTCTTTTGGTGCACCCGCCCATTTTGAAGTTGAGTATTATAGCAAACCAGCTATTACCCCATTGGTGATTAGTTTGCTGGGTCTTGTCCCCTGAGGCTGTACCCTACAAATATAACGCTACAATCTTAGAGGATGGTGTGGAAATTCCCATCCAGGCAATGCCTGATGTTATAAATATTGCTGAGACTAGTAGAGTGACCCGCAACGGTCGTTTATTTGCACCGGTTGTTCGAGGAGATGTTAATGATGGAAAGAAAATTGCTGAGAATGTTGAACCCAAGAAGGTTACAGGTGAGACTAGTGGGGCTACGTTAGAGAAATAAGTGGATGATATTTTGAAGATAATCAAGATGAGCGACTACAGAATTGTAGATCAGCTACTACAGACTCCTTCAAAAATATTTATCATGGCTTTATGGATGAACTCCTCTGCTCAATGAGAATCTCTGACGAGGGTACTGGATCATGCTTTTATGGAAAGTGAAATGCCTATAGACCAATTCAGCAATGTAGTAGGGAACATTCTGTTATGTAATAACCTGAGTTACTGTGACGATGAATTGCCCGATGAAGGAAGGAATCACAACCTGACCCTCCACATCTCTATAAACTGCAAGAATGATTCACTATCCAATGTGCTGATTGATAATGGATCCGCTTTGAATGTTATACCGAGAAGTATGCTTATGAAGTTGAAATATCAAGGAACGCCCACGCACCCAAGTGGCATTATTATGAAAGCGTTTGATAGATCAAGGAAATATGTCATCTGTAGAGTGGACTTTCCTATTCATATAGGCCCACATTTGTTTCAATTTACTTTCCAAGTCATGGACATTGCACCTGCTTATAGCTGTTTGCTGGGAAGACCATGGATACATGAGGAAGGGGCTGTCACTTCAACTTTACACCAGAAACTGAAGATTGTACGTGAAGGAAAAGTGGTAATCATAAATGGAGAACATGTATTATTGATATCTCATTTCTCCTCTTTCAGCATTGTGGAGGCGGATGAAGCTTCTGTTGGAACCCAGTTCTAAGCCATATCCATTGACAACATAAGAGGAAATGAGAATTCTATGGTTTCTCTTAAGGATCCGCAGCAAGTTGTGCGTAAGGGTCACAATGAAGTATGGGGATAGATTGTTGATCCACCAGTAAACAAGTACAGAGTCGGCTTGGGGTTCTCTTTGAAGAATGACAAAGGTAAGAGCATGAAGCCAAAGTCTAATACAAGCAAGTATCAAGACATTTTCCGTAGCGGGGGTTATCTTCATCCGACTGTTTCCAAGATTATTCCACTGTGGAAGATGAAGTAGAGCAGGAAATGCCAAATTATATGACGCACAGAGTTAGGGTTCAGAACTGGATCACCATTGATGTTCACTCTTGCATACATGTTTCAAAGTAATTTGTTTTTTTAATCTTTTTTGAAAAGCTTTCACTCTGCCCAAGGTGGAAGTATTAATGTTGTATGGGCTTATCTATTTGTTGTGACTTTTAAAATCAATAATAAAAGTTGTCTTTGTTTCCCAAATTGTGTCTTTATTTTATTCTTTTTCTTGGAAAATGGTAATCAGAAAGAAAAAAAAACCTTGCAAAGTAAATAATAACTAAAATTCAATCTACATGATCACTTGTTATATGTGTCAGTTTCTAAAAACAATCATAAATTATATGTGCAGATTAATCAAAAAACCCGTTGAATACAATGACCATGCACCCTCTCCCTATTTTGAATGTCCTGTGTATGGGGCCGAAGAAGAAGACAATGATGAGATTCCAGAAGAGGTCTCACGGTTTCTTGAGCGCGAGGAAAATGCCATTCATCCATATAAAGAGCCATTGGAAGTAATCAATTTGGGTTCAGAAGAAGATCTGAAAGAAGTCAAGATTGGAGCATTGCTGCATCCTGATGTGAAGAGAAAGTTGATTGAGTTGTTGAAAGAGTATGTGGATATTGTTTCTTGTTCTTATCAATATATGCCTCGTCTAGATACAAATATTGTAGATCACCGTTTTGCGTTGAAGCCAGAGTGTCCTCCAATCAAAAGTTGAGAAGAACTCACCCAGATATGGCAGTGAAGAACAAAGAGGAGGTTCTAAAGCAGATTAATGCCCATTTTCTTGTGAAGTCAGTGTATCCTTAATGGATTGCCAATATTGTCCCAGTACCTAAAAAAGATGGAAAAGTTTGCATGTGCGTAGACTACAGAGATCTAAATAAAGCTAGTCCAAAAGATGATTTTCCATTGCCACACATTGACATGTTAGTGGATAGCACAACAAAATTCAATGTATTCTCATTCATGGATTGGTTTTTCGGGTATAATCAAATAATAATGGCTCCAGAGGACATGGAAAAAACAATGTTTATCACACCCTAGGGAACATTCTGTTGCAGAGTGATGCCCTACAAGTTGAAGAACACTGGTGCAATGTACCAGAGGGATATGAAAACCATATTCCATGATTTGATGCACAAGGAAATTGAGGTATATGTTGATGATATGATTGCTAAATCCCAGACTGAAGAAGGACATGTAGAATATTTGTTGAAGTTGTTTCAGCGTTTGAGGAAGTATCGTCTCCGCTTGAATCTAAATAAATGTACCTTCGATGTTCGATAAGGGAAATTGTTGGGTTTCATTGTTATCCAGAAAGGATTTGGAGTTAACCCTGATAAATTCAAAACAATTCAAGAGATGGCAGTGCCGAGAACTGAAAAGCAAGTCAGAGGGTTCCTCGGGCGTTTGAATTATATTCCCAGATTCATTTCCCATATGACTGCAACATGTGAACCGATCTTTAATTTGTTAAATAAAGATCAAGGTTGTGTGTGGGCGGATGACTGCCAAAGGGCATTTGAAAGTATTAAAGAATATCTTCTTGAACTTCCTATATTGCTTCCTTATGTTGAAGGAAGACCATTGATTATGTATCTGACAATGTTAGATAATTCCATGGGTTGTATTCTGGGACAACAAGATGAAACGGTAAAGAAAGAGTACGTCATTTATCATCTCAGTAAAAATTTCACTGATTGTGAGTCGCGGTATTCCATGATGGAAAAGACATGTTGTGCCCTGGCCTGGGCGGCAAAGCGTTTGCGGCAGTATATATTGAATCACACCACTTGGTTGATCTCCAAAATGGATCCAATCAAGTACATTTTTGAAAAGCATGCTCTTATTGGGAGAATTGCCCGCTGGTAGATGTTGTTATCTGAATATGAGATCAAATACCGCACTCAAAATGCTATTAAAAGCAGCGTGTTGGCAGATTATCTTGCTCACCAACCAGTTGAGGATCATCAGTCTGTGAAGTATGAATTCCCCGATGAGGATGTGATGTTCCTGAAAGTGATAGATTGTGTTGAGCCATTGCCTGAGGAAGGTCCTGATCCTGAATCTCGTTGGAGTATGATATTTGATGGAGCTATGAATTCTTATGGTAAAGGAATTGGTGTTGTGATTGTCACTCCACATGGATCGCACATTCCTTTTACTGCAAGGTTGACATTTGATTGTTCTAATAATATGGCAGAATATGAGGCTTGCATCATGGGTCTCGAGGAAGCTATTGATCTCAGAACTAAAATTCTTTATGTGTATGGTGATTCAGCTTTGGTAATAAACCAGATTAAAGGAGAATGGGATACTCGTCACCCCGACTTGATCCCTTACAAAGATTATGCTAGAAGGTTGTTACCCTTCTTTAACAAAGTTGAATTCCATCACATTCCTAGAGATGAAAATCAAATGGAGGACGCTCTGGCTTCTATGTATCAAGTGAATACTTGGAATGATATACCTCGAATTATGGTTCGGCGACTGGATAGGCCCGCTCATGTGTTTACAACAGAAGAGGTAGCAGATGAGAATTCATGGTATTATGATATCAAGCATTTTCTCCAAACTCAGGAATACCCTATTGGTGCATCGAATAAAGATAGAAAGACATTGAGAAGATTGGATGGCAGTTTCTTCCTTAGTGAAAATGTGTTGTACAAGAGAAATTATGACACGGTCTTGCTCAGATTTATGGATAGACACGAAGCGGACATGTTGATGCATGAGGTTCATAAAGGTTCATTTGGAACTCATGCCAGTGGACATTCAATATCTAAAAGGATGCTAAGGGCAAGTTACTATTGGCTAACGATGGAATCTGATTATTACAAATTTGCAAAGAAGTGTCATAAATGCCAGATTTATGCGAACAAGGTTCATGTGCCTCCGACACTTCTTAATGTGATATCTTCCCCATGGACTTTCCCTTTGTGGGGTATTGACATGATTGGGATGATTGACTCCAAAGCTTTAAATGGACACCATTTTATCTTGGTAGAAATTGATTACTTCACCAAATTGGTGGAGGCTGCTTCATATGATAATGATACTAAGAAGGTGGTGTGCACTTCATTAAGAATAATCTTATATGTCGGTATGGTGTGCCGAACAAAATTATCACTGACAATGGCTCGAATCTAAACAACAAGATAATGACAAAACTGTGTGAAGAATTCAAGATTGTGCATCACAATTCATCCCCGTATAGGCCAAAGATGAATGGGGCTGTTGAAGCTGCTAATAAGAATATCAAGAAGATTATCTAAGAAAATGGTTTTTACTTATAAGGATTGGCATGAAATGCTCCCTTTTTATTTGCATGGATATCAAACATTTGTCCGGACTTGAACAGGAGCAACCCCGTTCTCCCTTGTGTATGGAATGGAAGTAGTGCTCTCAATCGAGGTTGAGATTCCCTCTTTGCGTGTGATAATGGAAACCAAGTTTTCAGAAGCTGAATGGGTCCAGAATAAGTTTGACCAATTGAATTTGATCGAAGAGAAGAGAATGAAAGCTTTGTGTCATGGACAATTATATCATAAGATAATGAAGAAAGCTTTTGATAAGAAGGTCAAACCTCATGAATTCAGAGAAGGCGGCCTCGTGCTCAGAAAGATCATGTCTTTTAACGATGATTCTAGGGGCAAGTGGACTCCCAATTTTAAAGGCCCATATGTTGTCAAGAAAGCCTTCTCTGGTGGTGCATTAATTCTTGAAACTATGGATGGCGAGGAGTTCCGACGTCACATGAATGCTGATGCAGTCAAGAAATACTTCGCCTAAATAAATAAAAGAATAACTCACTAAGTTGAAAACCTGAAAGGGTGGCTTAGGCAAAAAAGAGCGTCTCGGTAGGCCGAAAACCCGAAAGGGCGGTCTAGCAAAAAATTAGAGACATAAACAGAATAAATTTCCCACTAAGTTGAAAACCCGCAAGGGCAGCTTAGGCAAAAGTTAAGGACTTTCATGGCAAGTAACTACATCAGACAAGACTTGATCATTGGAGCAACAATCTTCTAGGATCCTCATCACACTTCAACAGAAGTTGTTGTTAAGGATTTCAAAAGTTGTTAGAGGGGATAGTGGTCATTGTATCTCAATTTATCTTTTCCTTTATATATTACCATTTTCTGAACTTTGTAATTATCCACGGAGTCTCGCCATTTACAGACTATAATTCTATTAATGAAATTTGAGCTTTTACCCAATTCTTTGTATTTCTTATTTTATTTAGCTTGCAAAGACTCCTTTTATTATTGATAATAACTTTCAAAGAGAAAAGATTAAATAACAAAATTGATTTTCCAAAAAGAATTTACAATTTGCCTTTACTTTAAAATTTGTGACGCGAGAGAGAAAAAACAACAAAAGTGGTGATCCCAGGAATGGACAAACTCCAGTTGCTTTTAAGAAGTTTTGTTTCCCAGAGAAGTTTTTCTCGAGATGTTTCACCGTATTGGGTTTGTAACTCCGATATCCCCGTCAAGTTTTGGTTCATTTCTCCTCTTTTCTGAGTTTGCATGATATGAAGATTCAATCCAAGATTTCTCCAATGAAGGTTTCTTTTGTTTAATAGAAGTTCTTTTTCCAAAGAAGTTGGTACAATAATTACTCTCGAAGAAAACAGGCCTTTGTTTCCCCAGTTTAGAACGTATATTGGTTTTCCCTTTGTGAATATGGTGCTGACCTCCCCAATGAAGTCGGGACAAATCCCCCAGTAAATGTTTTGATGATTTGATGTCCATCTGCTCTACTTGAAATTTATTTTTCAAATCTGCAGTAGAGGCATTACTTTTGAAAATATTTGATTCCCCGTTAAAGTCTGACTGCTACTCATTGGTGAATCTTGGAGAAGGATGTTATATCCCAGTATATGTATTGTTTAGTCACTATACTATGATTGTCCCCAGTGAAGTTATGCTGCGAAATAGGATTTTTTTCCCCCAGTTGGTGCTTACTTTTTCTTGGAATGATCATCTTGGATATGATTTAGCCAAGTGTTGTTTGCACCCGAGTTGGTTTTTCCTGGTTACTCCCAGTGTTATATGTCTATTTTGTCAGCATATGCACGATAACACTCGTACATTCATAAATACATCATGCATAGCTAAAATTGGCAAATCATTGCTCATTCACATTCGTTAATATTTAGTTGACATATTACCCTGTTTTGCAGAGTTATGTTGTCCTCTCTCTGATAGAGTGTTGACTTTAGCCTTCTTGTACAACTTTTTTTCTGGTTGATTTGGGTTTCCCTCTTGAGTTTATGTCTCAAAGGAAGTGTTCCGGACGAATGTCTCATTCCAGTTTATTTCTGGTTTGAATTTTTTATCCTCGAAAATATTATTACTTTGGATTTCTACAAGCTTCGAGCATTGGTTTGTGAATGTGCATTTATTTTGCACGAGAAGACCTTTATCTCCTCAAGCAGGAATATATTGGCCTTTCCCCAGGAAGTCATATTTCTCTCCCCGAAAATCATTTTTTTACAATCCTTCCTAAAACAACAAGTAGCGGGTCTCTTTATTTGAGCAACCTGTATTTCCCTATAAAAGTCGACGTAACCTTTTTGCTATCTTCTCTATGAATTGATAGTTTGCAGTCTGTTGCCAAATTACTCCAGTGAATGGCAAGACTTTCAATATCGCGGAGATAGTTCATTATGAAATCTTTACAAGTGGTAGTCTCTTTATTTGAGACAACTTATATTTACCCTTTCCAGGCGGATTTCCTTGGTTAAAGAAGACGTTGAGACCCGTTCTAGGTAAAATGCCAAAATTTTAGGGAAACTTGTTATCTTTTTGCTACCCTCAGTGAACGTTGGTAGTTCATTTCCAGTGAACGGCGGTGCTATGATATATTTTCTCTTTACCTTCAGTGAAAGTTGGAAGGTCACCTTCAGTAAAAGTTGGTGATTATTATCTTTTTGCTACCCTCAGTGAACGTTGGTAGTTCATCGTCAGTGAACGGCGATGTTATGATATATTTCCCTCTACCTTCAATGAAAGTTGGTAGGTCACCTTCAGTGAAAGTTGGTGATTGTTATCTTTTTGCTACCCTCGGTGAACATTGGTAGTTCATCGTCAGTTAACGGCGATGTTATGATATATTTTCTCTCCGCCTTCAGTGAAAGTTGGTAGGTCACCTTCAGTGAAAGTTGGTGATTGTTATCTTATTGCTACCCTCAGTGAACGTTGGTAGTTCATCGTCAGTGAACGGAGATGCTATGATATAGTTTCTCTCTACCTTCAGTGAAATTCGGTAGGTCACCTTCAGTGAAAGTTGGTGATTGTTATCTTTTTGCTACCCTTAGTGAACGTTGGTAGTTCATTGTCAGTGAACGACGATGTTATGATATATTTTCTCCTTTCCTTCAGTGAATCTTGGTAGGTCACCTTCAGTGAATGTTTGTGATTGTTATCTTTTTGCTACCCTCAGTTAATGTTGGTAGTTCATCGTCAGTGAATGGTGGTGCTATGATATATTTTCTCTCTACCTTCAGTGAAAGTTGGTAGGTCACCTTCAATGAAAGTTGGTGATTGTTATCTGTTTTCTACCCTCAATGAACATTGGTAGTTTATCGTTAGTGAACGACGATTCTATGATATTTCTTTTCCTTCTGCCTTCAATAAACGTTGGTAGCTCACCGTCAGTGAATGTAGGTGTTGTTATTTCTTTCCTCTTTCTACCTTCAATGAATGTTGGTAGTTTCGCCTTCAGTAGAAGTTGGTGTATCCTTTTACTTTTTATCATCCTCTATGAGTCAAGTATTTTGATCCACTAGTGACTTATTTTCCTGGTCGGGTTACTCTCTTGTTTCTTTATTTTGTTATATCCTCAAGGGTTCTTTGCGTCCCTTTGAATTTGTCCATGTGCATTAATATTCATAAGCATTGCATGGAATCTTAGGGCCAAAAATAGGGTTTGTTTTATATTTAAGTATCTTCGATCGCGTCGACACGAAGATTTTTAACCTTCGTATCTCCGGATAGAAGAAACTTAAATAAGGGCAGCTGTTG
The DNA here is from genome assembly GCA_948472305.1 of Vicia faba. NCBI lineage: Eukaryota > Viridiplantae > Streptophyta > Magnoliopsida > Fabales > Fabaceae > Vicia > Vicia faba. The sequence goes on from OX451735.1 coordinate 41,499,874, forward strand.
TACCCCAATTTCCCCCCCTAAGATCCCTTCATCATACCATATTGATTCAATCACAACAATATCACATTAAGACTTTTGGTCCTCCTCCCTACCTTTAGCTTTGCTCTTGGAGGAATCACCAAGCACCTTGACTTGTTTTCTTTTGTGGTCATGAACATTTTTTGATGATATTTCCTTCTAATTAATAAAATCCAATGTTGGTTTGTCTTGTTTGTCACTAATGTAGGTAAAGGCAATGAGATTTAGCAAAGTTGCTCCATGGGTTCATGAGTTTATTTCCATTCCCTAGACAATAAAGCTTGTGAAGTTCAAACCCCACCATTGGATTTATTTTGGAAAAAGTGGCATGGCAAGTTTATTTTGGTTCACCACATTTCAAGGTTATCAAATTTGATTCAAAAGTATAAGGGGTTGATTGAAGAAGTTGTCATGCTTGGACAAGGCTTTGTTCCCATTGGTCACAAGTGCATATTTCTCTCAATTCTTAAGATATGGAAGTGGTTTTGGTGGATATAAGTTCTAATTTTCATCCTCAACAACTTCTATTTATAAATAATTTGTGTTGGTACAATAAGTTTGTTCAAAATTGGTAAGGTTCCTCAAAGCATTTTCTTAATCTAGGAGCTAGGGTTTCGAAATTCAAAGAAGCATATCTTGCTCATCTTTTGGTATTTTTGAGTGATTCAAAAAAAATCCTTCTCTTCAAAGGGTTATCAACAAATCACTTCAAAAGTTTCAAGGAGTTTTCATGAGGAAGAAACTTGATGATGAAGAAAGATTACAAGTCCTCCAGATGAACCCCCATTTTCTCATGTGTGACTTCAAATGATCATAACATGGTCAATTTTTATCAACTTGAGCCCATTCGTTTTCCAAAATGATCTTGAGGATGTGAAATTTATGCCTTCTTTTATGTGAAAAGTACGAAAATGGATGGAAGATTCCCTAAGGATACAAAAGATTATAGGTCATTTCATGATTTTTTTCCAACTTCAAAAATTCATAACTCTCTCAATTTTTGGAGATTTTGAATGGTTCAAGTTTCAAAATGTCACTCAAGAGGTCTATTTCATGCCATCTTTTTTGGTCAAGAGAAAATTCCAAGTGGGAGGCCATGTTTGGATGCAAATCATTATAGGGCACTTTTGAAGAAAAACATGAAATATTTCTAAGTATGGAAAGTCAACTTCTTTTTCCCAACTTTGACTTAATGCAACTTTCAGCTCAAGCAACCATTTGATTCGATTCTTTTTCCATTGAAAAGCTTGTAACCTCATCTTTCTAAAGAATCAAGAATCATGCCCTAAGACCCCTTGAGCTGAGAATGCCATTGATTTGAACTTGGTAACTTGGGACTGAAGTTTCTTCAAAAGTCAGAATTTGGAATCATTGGTTTAGCTTCTAAACACTTTGTTTCTGCGTGTTTTTGCCTTAAAACATGTTTAGTGAACTTCCAGAAGTGATTAGAACAACAAAACATGCGTTTTGGATGAGTTTTGATCAAATTGGAAGTCACACTTTTCTTGTTTGCAACTTCACACGATTTCCCTCCAAACATCATCATTTCACACGCTTGGACATTCAATTTGATTCTCTATAAATAGAGGGTCATCCCCCATTCATTTCCTCAAACATGGATAGCCAAAATCACCCTGCCAAACTTGTCCCATAACTCAGAATTCTGCAACTTCGAAATCTATTCTCAAGCATTTTTCAATCCAATGTTTCTATCAATTTACCTTCCTTGATCTTCCCTGAAGATAACCATATAATTACATTCAAGAATCGTGCCCTATATTGCTCTATAGAAGTCGAGTTTCAGAGCTCTGCAACTCAACTTCATTAGGTAGATTCCTTTATCAATTCTTCAAAACTTTGATATCATTGTGATGCTCTCATTGCCCTAGTTCTAGTCGCAACACTCACTTTTATCTGGAAACTTGTTTTCATCGTGAAATTTCAAATCCCTTTTCAAAACTTTCTTTCCAAATTGCTTGAGCTACAATTTATATAAATTTATCACGAAGGTGTGGCTGTCTTCGTCTTGAAGAGACGAAGCGAATGTCATAGGTCTCGTGCTCTAATTTAACAGATTGAGCAACCTGGTTTTGGGACTGACTGGAGGTTGAAAATGACCAACGTGTCATCCTTTAACCAATGAAACAACGCTATTTTGATTTTTTAGAATTTTTTATTTACATTTGATTTAGTGCTTTATTCACTAATGACCATGATATGCACAACGCGCTAGATCCCTTGGATTTGATTACTAACATGTTTTGACTCTCATCCAATAGTCCACATATTTTTTACTTTATTTTTCTTTTTTGATTTTTATATTTAATTGTTTTAAATTTCAAAAAATTATAGAAAAAACATTTTTAGTCAAAAAAATCTGAAAAAACTTATGAAAAATATTTTTGATTTCTCTCTTTCTGATTTTTATTTTTTCACAATTTTATTTTGTGTTTTGATATTTTATATAAATTTCCACTTTATTTGATTTGTTTTAAATGTTTAAAAATACTTTTATACATTTTTAAATTCTGAAAAAATTATGGAATGATCCAATAATATTGTGACAAATATTGGTGACCTCATTTATTTTTTATTTCTGACTTTGTTATTTTTTATCATTGTTGGTTTGTTTTACTCATTTCTTTTAATTTTAAAAATAGTTTCTTACTTTTAAAAATTACCAAAATTTTTATAAAATCATTTTAGTTCATTTATGATTTTTCGATGGTCTTACTTTTATTTTCTTGATTAATTTGAATATAGTTGATATTTTTCTCTTTTATTTCTATTTTAAAACTTTATTTTATGTATATATTTAATGCAATATTATTTAGTGATTATTTTATGGCTAATCTTGGATAAAATTTTTGGTCATAAACTTTGTTAACATAATTGGATCCATGGTGTTGAGACTAACTCCATAAAAATTGATGAATAATTTTAATAATAGTTTGATTTAAATTTAATTCAAATGTGGTTTGTATATTCTTTCCCACCCCTCTTCATCTCATCCCTTTCTCATTTCACTAAGTGTTATTGGAGATTGATCTTGTGATACGGTGGGAGAACTGACTTGAGGTTTTGTGTTTGTTTTCGCAAATGTTTCGGTTGAGCAAGAGTCGCCACCGACTTTTTATTTTATCCTAAGGAAAGGTTAAAAAGCACAGCAAAAACCTTTGAGATGTTTTCTTGGGTTCGGGGAGTAGATTATAGAAAGGGAAGGTATTAGCACCCTTTCTATCCATGGTTATCCATGGGCTCTTAGTTACTTGCTTAGATCACTTGCCTTGCATTTTCAATTGTTTGAAATGGTGCTTTCAATTGTTTGAAATGGTGCTTTGTGTGTGTGGTTTTGAAAATGGTTTGAAAAAGATGCCTTGTCTAGGCAACCCTTGTAACAATTCTTTACTCGAATTTTTTACAAAAGGTGTTTGTCTTTTCGAAAATATGTTTCAAATGTTTTTGAAAGTTGTGTTGAAAGTGTGTTTTGAAAAATGACAAGGATTTGTTTTGCAAGTTGGTCAAGTAACCAAGAGCTATCTACCCTAAATTTCTCAAAGATCTTTCCTATGTTTTAACCCTTTTAACAGTATTGTTCCACCATTGCATTTGGTGGACAATCTTGTGTTAGGATGTTAACGGGACGGGCGCGGGTCATCGTATGGACCATGAATGCAATGGTGCCAAGTGTCTTTGGCAATTTTGCTTGAAGGGACTATGATCATTTTGTTTAGGCAACTTCGAAAGCGTCATCGAGGGACTATGATCATTTGATTTGTTTTGTTTTGCCAAAGAAACTCAACATGCAAGCATGGCTTATTATTGAAGGCAACAAGTGGAGTAACCCTAAGGGTGCAAGTGTGATTAGTGTTGTCCATTTTCATGCTTTTTTGTCTTTTGTTTAGTCAAGCTATTTATCTGATTTTTGCATACAAACCCTAGGCCTATCATGGCATAATTTGAAAGCTTTTAAATGCGGAAATCTAAAATCCTAAATTATTACAACATGATTATGGGGATGGGGGTACAAGTGTTTGAATAGGGGATATTTAGCAAGGAATTTAAATCTAAACTATTACATCCATATTGAATATACAAGTTATTTAATTGTACAATAATTAAATAAATATAATAAATATGCAAAATGTATTATGCACAAAAATGGTTTTTTTTATGTATGTAAAAGTGTTTTTCAATGTAAAATATAAACAAAATAAAAAGGGTTAATTTTTTATATTTTCATGGTTTAGGGAAAAACCCTAGTTTTCTAAATAAATAGTATTTATTAATTATATTATATACAATATTTGTTAATTATATACAAAAAATAAAAAAAGGAGTATATTGTGAAAAAAAAGTATTTTTGATGTCATATATTAACAAAAATAAAAAGGTATTATTTTTACATTTTTGTCCTAAATATTCTAATAAATATATACAAGTATATTTATGTATGTTTAATAAACTAAATATGTATAAAAATAAAATATTTATTATTTACCAAAAAAAGTATATTTTGAGAAAATGTTTTCAAAAGGTAAAATAAAATAAAACCTGAAAATAACTATATTTTGTATTATTTTTTAGTGTCTTAAATAAAAGTATATATATATTTATTTACATGCACATGTTTAAATAAGCAAATAAATGCCAAAAAATATAAAATAATGTGAAAAAAATATTTTTAATGTTTTTTTATGTGTTGACAAAAAATATCAAGTCAGAAGAAAAATAAAAAGTCAAAAATAATCAAAATATCACACAATGGGCCAAGGGGGTGCAAAATGAGAAAAGTGGTGCAATCAGAAAAACAACTCAGGCCCAGCCCAAGTGGCTTGTCTTCAACCTCCAGCCATTCAAACAGAAACAAAAACGTGCGTTTCTTCTTGTCAATCACAGATCCTGATTCCTTGACTTTTAACAAAAACTTACAACATCAATAATGTAGAGCATCAAGTCACGATTTCAAACATATAAAAAAGTTGTTCTAACTCTCAGAAACGAGAGAGAATTTCCCCTCCCCCAATTTCTGACCTAACTTTTCTTCCATGTTTAAGTTCAAAATTCTCACAGCACACACAATATAAATGAAAAGTAACTACATGGATGGCTTCAGGGCTATGAGTAGAACATGCTTTCTTCACAAACTTAAGCCTAACTATGCCTGGATAGAGAGATAGAAGTTCAAAATTTTACCTGTTCAGCTTGAGTCGTGTGCAGCAATGGAGGTACCTTCAATGGAGTTTGAGGATTTGTACAACTTGCCTGAAGTCCAAGGATGCTCCTCCAACCTCTAGCTTGCTTTGAAACTAACTGAATCGAGCTATGGAAGTCAACCTGCACAGCTGAAAAGTGAAAATGGCAACCTTGGTTATGGAAGTTACAGTTCAAGTTCAATGCTTGGAATAGCTTTAATGGATGGTAGGGAATGTGTTTGAAGAGGTTTTAGCCAAAACGCACGACAAGAATGGACTGTGGGATTCAAGTTGCAGCCTATGCCCTGTTTTGCCACAAAACTGTGATTTTCTGTATGAGGAGGGATCAAGGGTATTTTGGTCGTGCTTTAGGTCAGTTAGGGAGTATGAAATGTGTTTACAAAGTTTGTTTTTGTTGGTCTTTGCAGGAATGTGAGTTATGGTTCAATATGCAAGTTTCCTTCTAAGATAAGCAAAGATAGTCAAGTTGGGTTATAGGCCAATGCAGGTCCCTAAAGCATGCTGCATTTTCTCTTCTTGATCAGTGGTATTTATCCACAAACTTGTGCCTCAAAGATCTGCTTGTACTTCCAAGATATGGACTTTGACATAAAGCATTGCTTTTTCAAAATGGCAAACTTGCTTTTTCCATTTAAAGGTTAATTCTTTGTGTAATGACTATATGAACAAAATAATGCTAGAACACAATGCACTGGCATTTAATTATTGAGTGTGAATGGGATTAGAGGCCTGTAATCTAGCTTAAACCATGCTGAGTTTGAAAATGCAAAGTGTATGAACATGCCTTGGTCAAGAACAAAAGTGGATTTTGCCCAACTTTGCAAATTCGATTCTCCCTAACCACAAGGGTGTTTGAGAAGTTCTTGGACAATTTGGAAAGCTTGGAATGTGTATTACAATCCATCTTTGTAATGCAAGTTGAAAATCCAAGTGGAAACATGTGAAAAGTGGCCATGAAGTTGGGCAAAAATCCTGCCTAAAATAGGTCAATAATTTTCTAAGTTAAGAATGTTTTGCACCCCTATTCCAAAAATCATAACTTGAGCTACAAGCTTCTTTTGAAAAATCCTTGTGAATCAAAATTGTATATTTTGCAATGGACTACAACTTTCATGTTTTGAGTTTGGCTTGAATCCATTTGCATCTTGGTGAAACAATGGGACAAAGTTAGGAAAAAATAAGGAATTTTCATAACACAGAAAAATTCTAAGTTATGAAATTTTCTCATTTTAAACCCTAATTTGCAATTTTGGGTTTCTTGATGAACAAGTTTCATAATTTTACATGTCTTGATGAAAAATGAATCTTGGCACTTGATTTTGACCAAAAAGTCAAAGTTTGACTTTTCAGTATACAGTCAAATTTTGATCAGTTGACTGGAAAATTCATCTGTCAATCTTGTGCATTTGGGACCTTTTGAACTTATTGAATGTGTCAAGACCATTCCATTGAGTCCTTGAGTCCATATATGAGCTTGGTTTGCCATTGGCTTGGTAAAACAGTCAAAAATTGCCTTTGTGCAGTCAAAACCCTAAAAATGACCATTTTGCCCTTTGGGTGATCTGGTCAAATTTCTTGTGGAATTGTGATCCAAACTTGATCAATTGGTCCATATGAGTTCATTATGTTGATGTGGGTCAAAAGTCATGAGGTTTGACTGTCAATTGGCCACGGTTGACTTTTTCCCCAATACAGCTGATTTCTAGGTCAACTGTCCAATTGACTGGGCAAAGATTGGAATCAAGGTTTGAAACTTGGTATGGATAAACTTGTGAGTCCAATATGAAGCATGAAAGTAACTTTGGTAATTTTAGGTCAAAACATCTTTGTGCAAACTCAAACCCTAATTTGGGTCAACAGTGCAAGGAGGAGTCTTGAGCAGAGCAAACCCTAACTTGATCTTGAGCTCCAAGGGTCTTGTGGTGAGAAAATATTGATGAAATGAGAGGGAAAATTTTGGGGTACAACAGATCTCTATATCATGTCTCAAAATAAATGTTGCATAGATTGCTATTGACCGGCCTCAAAAATGGTGCGACTTCTACATAAGTCCATTTACGATTGCTTAACATAGCGCTAAATTTTGTCTTGATTCGAATAAATGATCATTCGTGGCCCAAACCTATGTTTACAAGCGCAAGTATGTTAATTTGATCTCTTTGATCCAATAACCTTGATATTTGTTGTGTGGAGGCTTTGGTTCTACCAATCCTCTAATGGATCTATAACACTTTTGGTCAACGCGGATAACTTAAACATCGTTGATCAATAAATGGTACTTTTGAGGATTCCAAATGGATGATATACTTGATAAAAAGCAAATGCAACTTGTTGTGTGGAGGCTTTGGTTCTACCAATCCTCTAATGAGTTCCAAATGCAAGTTCCAATATGGTCATCCAACTAACCACTAATTATTAAATTGTTTTTACTTTATGCCCTTTTATTTTTTATGCTTTACGTACCATTTACTTTAAGAATTACATTTCATGTCATTTTTATTTTTCTCACTTGAGCCTTTTCTTTTCTCTTCTAAGACATCTAATAATCAACATGAACCATAAAAACTTTAATGATACTTGGAATATTTGGTTACTATCCTTGGCATTGTGGAGTATTGGACTTCTTGGACTTAGGATTAGAAACCTTGGCCTATGTTGGAGACCTTGTGACCTTAATTGATATTTTGTCTGGAGTACTTGAGGGTTACCTCAAGACATTGGGTTGTTTGTTTATTTTGTGTGCAGGTTATTGTGATTACATTCTTTGTTTGTAATCTGGAATTCACCTGTATGCAGTCGTTACTCTGCCCAATTTTTTTTCATGAAGACTTAATACACTTGAAGTTTGGTTCTCAAAAGAGGTCCAGTATCTTTGCTTGCTTGGTTTCAATCCAAAGAATGAGAATTCTATATTGGCTCATAATGTCAAGTATTGGCTTCTTGTTGGTTAGATGGTTCTTATCCCTAGCTTTTACCTTATGCTTTAGGATAGCCCCTTCTTCTCCTCCCATCTTCTTAAATTTCAAAAATCTTCTTCCTCCTTTTGAAAACTCTTCTTGTTTTTTAACTTTAACCACTTTCATAATAAACTTGGACTTAGGTCCATGCATTTTCAAAAACATTTTCATAAATAAACTCCAATCAACTTAATAATACCTTGACATTTTGTAAGAAGATTAAAAGTCAATCAATCTCATCCAAACCATTTTACCATTTTGGATCCTATCTTTAAAACTTTACTCAAAAGATTAGACTCTTGTAAATCCTTGTAGTGATGAAAACAACTATACTTCTACAATATATAGTGAAGATAGATATTTTCCACTTGGGTGTTGAGTGAGGCATTGTAGATTTTAATACCCAAGCCATATCCTCCACTTTGAGATGATGCAAATTCTCCTTTCTCATGATTGTGGGTAGTAAGTATGTTTTCCACACGGACAATGACAATGATGTCTTATCTCATAAAATTAATTAAAACATTTGTGTAGGCACTAAATGTTCGCAACCGCGGCAGGTGTAAAAATCATAAAAAGTATTTATCTTCCCCCCTTACCTTGAATCTTTCCCCCTTTTTTTGGGTTATTGTCTCTTTTCCCATTCCTTTGGAAACAATAAAGTGCGGTGGCGAATTTTTTTTATATGTACAAGTCTAGTCAATCCAACGGCTTAGTCTTAAACATTTCTACTGCTACATTAGGTACTTTGAATTTTGGAGGGATCACCACATTTGGGACTAGACCCATTTCATGAGCATCAACATCGAAAGTATCGTAACCCTCCACAGCTTGCAACCTTTCTTCAAGAGCTTTATATTGATTTAGCACCAAAATATTCTCAATAATTTTAGATTGGTGTGTTTGAGTAACACCTTCCAAATCAAGGTCTCCATATTGTAGGTTTATGTAATTATCTGCATTGTTGACTGGAATCTCCAAAGTGTGGGATGCCCCTACCTTCAATGGATGTGCGGTAAACCCTTCGGTATCCACTTTCCTGAATTCTTGCTATGCTATAGTTGACTTCAGATGTCCTATTTCTAGTTCTCTTCTTGGTTGGTGACTGATCGATGCACCAATGGTTTTGGCTACTTCTTCAAAGGCTGCCCTAGGGATCGGTTCCTTCCTTTCAATAATATTCTTCAAGGCTAGTAGAACTTGACTCATGTATCCTTTCATTGAGTCAAGGTTTCACTTGACTTGCTCCAAATCCTCCTTGAATGCCACTTGATTATCTTTAATTTGTTCCATCACTTTCTTTTGATGGGCCCTGGTTTAATACGACGGTCGAAGAGGTGGTGGTTTCTTACCAATGATTTAACTAGAGATGATTTTGAAAAAATAATGAGTTTTTGTATGAAATACGAAATGCGATGATTTCTAATGCATGGGTGCGTATGAATATGCTAGGAGTTTTTTTTGTTGAATTTCTTATTCACTTGGATTCACATACATATTTTATATATAGTTTTCTTAGGTTTTGCTTTTTTACTTGGCGGATATCTTAAAAATAAATGCACAACAAGATACGGAAACAAAACTTTTATTGATATCATAATCATCCTTAAATGGGAATACAATTCATATATTGAAAAATATCCAAATCAAAACACCAAAATTAACTTGCTAAACGAAATAACACGGGAAACAAAAGTCTTCTAAGTGCGTTTGCGGATTTCTGCTCTGAAGTCATAAACCATAGTCCTATAAAGCTTGATGAAGTCTTCAACGTCTTTTGGAAGTGGGACCATCACATTTTATGCATCTCTCAAATTTCTAGAGATGTCACCAATGAGGTTGTTGGCCAAGAAGGCGAGTCTTGCATGTTTGTCTTTGTAGAACCGATACTCTAGGTAGAGGTCCGGAATTATCTTGTTATTAACCTTTCCTGCCTTAGAAATCTTTGCATGTTGCTCTTCCCAATATATTTTTTCATCCCTCATCTCCGTATAGAATCTCCTTTGTATGAGGTAATTCTTTCGTGGGTCTTCTAACTCTTGACAAACTCGCTCATATTCATCAATCTTTTGGGAGAGGAACCTTTATGCCCTCATCCTTTTGAGACGTTTCACTATATCCTATTCTTGGCTATCTTGGAGTCTCGTACTAAGATACTGCATTTGCTCTTCTTGATCTAAAGAAGCTTGTGCCAAACTTTGAATTTGGGCCCTCAAATCTTCTTCCATCTCTTTTTTGTCTTGCATCGCCTTTTCGTACCACCCACTTAGCCTCCCGATTTCACTAGCAACATCATCTAAATGTTGGTTGTGAGAATAAATGTTAAAGGTAGCACTCAACAACTCTTCGGTCGAACATTTCCGCTTAAGACTGTCCTTTTCAAAGGCTTCACGGTTTTTCTAAATCGGTTGATCTTTGGACTCAAGCTCGCATTGCATTTGTCTTTTCTCTGTTATGAAGGTTAAGCTCCAATTATTCTTTCTCCTTTTTAGATTGATTCAAGGCTTTCTTCAAGTTGCTTATTTCTTCTAAGGACACGGGCAGAGGATCTGGGACATATGGCTTGTACTCAGGATCAATGTCAAATGGTAACTTAACAACTCGCACCCTATCCAAAACCCACCGAGTGTAAGATTCTTTCGTAATAACATTCTTTTTTTCGGCCTTTCTTTTATTAACCCTATTCCAACCTCGGATGATCTTGTTGAGCAACTCTCGGTCATTTTTTCCCATGTCATGAATGATTAATTATTGAAGTTGTTAATCAGAGGGTTTATCCTCCAAAGGGTATCCAAGTTGTTGTAAATCCAAAGTAGGGTTTGTAGTTAAGGAAACCACGTGATCCAATCAGCAGGACATTCAGAAAATCTCCACCATTGTAAATGATGTCTCCAATGTCTAGCTTTCTTTCATACCACAATACATAGTTAGCAGTAAGAGACCTTAATTTTTGAGGTCACTCGTATCTTGTAAGATTTTGAACCATGTAGTCTTCCTTATAGATATGAGTCATGATCCAAGAATATAAGAGCGGTATGCAACACTTTAGAATACCCCTCCCCTTTTCGTAACGAGTATGAAGACCATAGTAAATATCAGAAAGTAAAGTAGGAGTTGGGTCCACATTCAAATATTTTGCACCCTAAAATACACTAATAGCTGCAGGGTCAATATAGTCCAAAGTCCACGGAAACAGAATAACACCAAATACAAGTGGCCCTAAATAATCAACACAAGACTCACATTCTTTATTGTCAGCAAAAGAAAAGGATTTAGCTTCCAAATAATATATTTTAATCCCTTGTACATAACCTTCTTTTTTGTAGTTAAGTGAGAATTCAGGATAAGGGATCCCTAAACCATTTTCTAAGTCCTTAATGTCAATATTTCACCCGATTCCCACATAAGCTTTTCCCTTCAAGAAATTCAAGAGTCTATCAAATCCTTCCAAAGTTGGTTCTAGCTGAAAGTCTTGGAAGGTAAAACACCTCAATGGAGGGTCGTAAAACTGAACCAAGGCAGAAATAGCATCCAATTGTACATCCACTTTTGTCAACTCAAGTGTATCCCCATAACGGTGAGTGAACATCTTCAAAGCTCTTTCAGACAATTTCCCTTTTATGGTCTTGATCTTCGTCATATCTATCTTGACGACACTAATACAAACAAGTTATTTCCCTGTGGAATTCATTTTTAAGACACTTCACCAAAAACCTTTGATTATATTTTTTTTAATCCTATGAATAAGACAGACAAAAAGAACGGAGGGTGATGAATATGTGAAATGCAAGATGCATGAATGCATGATTGTGTGGCATAGTGACGAGATTTCATGAAAGGTATCCTTATATGGTAGGCTCCTAGTTTTGGCCTATGGATATTCTACCCTCCCTATATGATGGTTTCCTAAAGGGTATCATGGATAACACTAGAGGGAAAGGCACAAGGGCCTCCCTTAAGTGGAGCCTCTTTGCAGACCGAAACTTTCGTGTCTAAGGTCGTGAAAGGTCTCACCATGAGATCTTGGTTTAAGGGTTATACAAAAAGTCATAGGTTTCATTCAAAAGTCCTACCCCCCAAGAGGATACCTCTTGAGACATATTTCTATTTTTGGAATTCAACCGACTCTAGGCGAAGTCATCACAAAAACTCATAGGGATGATGTATTCCCTTGGCCAATAGACGAACCTTTTTTTTAAGGTTTTTGAGAATAATAATTTTTTTAAATAAAAAATCCCATTATAAATAAATATAATAAGATAAAAAAATGTAAATAAAAACAAACCAAAACAAATAAATAAAATGTAAAGAAATAACAAAAATAAAGAAAACCCTAAATCCCAAAAGAAAAGCTTTTAACCCTAGGGTTGACTCCCCAGCAGAGTCGCCAGCTGTTATAACCGGTTTTAAAATGAGAGTCGCCACCCTTAATTTTTATCTTTTAGAAAGGGAATATAAAGGATAGTCCTAATTTGGTCAAAGATTCTAAGTTGTTTGACTCGTTTTTAGACGAAGGGAAGGTATTAGGCACCCCTCATCTACGTTGTTTACAAGGATACTAGGATTTAGAATTAGGTTTGGGAAATAGGGTATTAGTTTTCATTAGGGGAAAAGGTTTTAGTCTTTTAATTAGGGGAAAAGGGTTTTATTCTTTTAATTAGGGGAACTCACCATGATTTTAGTCATATGCCTAGGTATCCTCTTATGAGAAATTAGAGTCCTAATTTGTAGTTCACAGTTGGTTGGGTTTTTTATGGATTATGAAAATATCTCAAATTCTCCTTGAACCAAGTCTGGGTGTGTGAATAACGGAGTTGTTAGACGAAGTTCGCAATCGATTAAAGGTATTTCCATAATACCTTTTTGAAAATAATATTGAGTTTATTAAGTTAGTATAAAATGGTTAGTAATTTGATTGGTTAGATATTTTTTAAATAAATTAATATATAAAAAAAAATTTAATGCATGAAGAAAAAAATAATTTTAATGCAATTACAAATATTTGAATGGGTTAGTAAAAGACATTGAATTAATAAATGAATAAATTTAGAATTTATTATTAAAATATTAATAAAATAAAAATAGAAAAAATATAAATAAAATTAGAAAATAAATAAGTTAATTTAAACGCAGGGGAGTGTATTTTCAGACTTGCTAGTAAAAGGCTTGGGGTGTGAAAAGTAAGGCCCCAAATTCAGATATTGAATTTGGGCCCAAAACGCAGGAGGTGCAAGTTTGTACTAAGTAGTAAAATTAGGGGGTTAATTCAGCAAGGGCTCAAGTTCAGAATTTAAACTTGGCCCAATACTCGTTGGAGGTGTAGTTTTTTGACGTATTAGCGAAATAAAAAAAAACAAGAGTGGTGCGGATAGTGATGGGCCTGGCCCAAAACAATAGCATTGAGGAGGAGGTCCGTTTGAACCATGTACGAGAGGGTACACATGACTACAGTGGACACGCATTTTGAGATCGTTTGATGAAGATCTAAGAGACGTAAATCGAGGGGATACGGTAAGATCAAGAAAACACAGGCACAAGATCAATGATGGTTATATTTTTTGTTTTCATTCGTTTTTTCAATTCATTTTAGTTTCATCTTTTCTATCTCTCTCTGTGGTTGGCTTCTCTAATTTCTCTCTAACAACAACATAAAACCTAACACTAATCGTGATGTCTCAGTGGCGCTTCCTCTTTACCCTTATATCCAACCCTAATCACCCTGAAATCAAACCTATAAATATCAACAACGACGAAATCAAAAGGGCTGAGTGTTTCATTACGTCTGATCGTGATCTGCATCTGTTCTAATGTCTAGATTCTTTGCTAATCTCCCTTCCTTTCTTTCTTCTTGCAGGTGATGGTGGACATAAAAGTGCCGTGGCGGATTGAAAGTCTAGCGGAAGCGCGACAACAAGGATCTTAGGGTTTCTGTTAAGAAACCCTACATCGACTAGGTGAGTTGGAACCTCTAGGAGCGTCTGTATCCTCTTCTTCTTCTTTTATTTTCCCTCACCTCCCCCTTTCTCTTAGAGTTCTTAGGTTTATATAGGTTATAAATTTAGAAAAATTAGGAAATTAGGCGTTATAGTTTTAGTGATTATCGTTATACCTTTGTTGATTGAAGAAACTCAAACAAGATTAGGGTAAATTTTAGAGATTGATTGATTCTATTGTAATGTTGATTTGATTCTGTATTAAAATAAATTTGGACAATTTGTTATGAAATTGATTTGGATTGATACTGATTAGATTTCTTTCAATTTTGTTTTTGGATTCGATTTTCTATTTACAAATATTTCTTGAATCTATAGAGTATGTGTTTTTTAGGTCTTGGGTCATTTTTAGTAATGAAGAGAAATAACAGGGCGCCGTTGGGACTAATTAAGGTTTCAAAATCCTTTTTGTTTTAATTTTGACATTAGTCAATGTTTTTTCCAAAATAATTGATAAAAACAAAAACAATTATAATTAATATGTTCATTGAAAATATTAAATAATAATAGATATAATATAGGGTCTTAATCAAATGTCTTGAATGGGCCAGTAATTATTTAGTTATTGGACCCATTCTTCTTCCTAAACGCACCCCTCTTCTGTACAACAATTTCCCTCCCTTATTAAATATGGGCTAGAGAAAACACAATGGGCCAACCAGTTTGATCTAGAAAAAAATACATCCCTCTTTCTATTTTCAACATGCATTAAATAAACCTTAAATTGTCTGAAAGTATAAGCGAAAAATACACATCCGTCCTTGATTGTGAGAAACAACTTAATGGGCTGAGATATAAATGACAAGTACACCCCCTTTCCTGATTGCAAGAACAAGATATACCCTTTTTATTATTACTTATTCGGGCTAAACAAAATTGTCTTAATGGGCCCTCATATTTTGATGGTCCATTTGAGACAATACACCCCCTATTGGATTTAAACCCCTCGTAGGATAATTTTCAAAAAAATTTGAACAAAATGATTAAAGATTTTAGAAATATAATAATAATGTGACTGTTAAAATTGATAGGACAAATTTAGGGTATGACACAATCATGGTACCTGGATATCGGATGCTCGCGACACATGACGTGCGAAAGGCATATGTTCCAAGATTTTGAACTTAAGTCTGGAGGCATTTTCGGTTTTTAAGGCAACCAGAAGGGTCTGATGCAGAACTTATTATCAATCAGTCAACTTAGTGACAATGGTTATGACATCATTTTTAATCAAATGTCTTCTGACTATTCAAGAAGAGAAATGGGTTTGGCACCAGCATTTGGGTCTTGTTAGCTTGAGAAAATTTCATAACTAAATAAACTTGGATTATTCAGAGGCTTTTCCAATCTAAAGTATACTTCAGATACTCTTTATGATGCTTGTGACAAAGGAAAATTTTCAAAAACCTCTTTCAAAGCTAAAAACATTGTTGCTACTTCTAGGCCATTAGAACTTCTTCACATTGACTTATTTGGACAAGTGATAACTGCTTCTATCAATGGAAAGAAATATGGGCTTGTCATCATTGATGATTATAGAAGATGGACATGGGTAAAATGCTTGAAACACAAGGATGAGTCATACTTTGTATTTGCTTCTTTCTGTTCCCAAGTGCAAAATGAAAAGGATTGCAAAATAGTCAGAGTTAGAAGCGATCATGGTGGAGAATTTGAAAACAAAGATTTTGAAAAACTTTTTGATTCAAATGGCATAGTTCATGATTTCTCCTGCCCTAGAACTCCACAAAAAAATGGGGTTGTAGTAAGGAAATATAGAACACTGTAAGAAATGGATTGCACCATGATCCAAGAAACATAGATGGCTAAGTCTTCTGGGAAGAAGCAGTGAATATAACGCGTTATATTCAAAATAGAATCTTTATAAGACCAATTTTTAGTAATACTCCTTATGAATTATGCAAGAATAGAAAGCCCGACATTTCTTATTTCCATCCATTTGGATATATATATATATATATATATATATATATATATATATATATATATATATATATTATATGTTGAGCACTAAAGAGAATCTAGGTAAGTTTGATTCCAAGGTACAAAAGTGTCAGCTATTAGGATACTCTGAATGCTCTAAAGGATTTAGAGTCTATAACACAAAATCACGAATCATGAAGGAATCAATCCATGTCAGATTCGATAATAAACTTGACTATGAAAATTCAAATTTGCTTGAAAAGCTTTCATATGTAAATATAATGTTCGCTGAGCCAAAGGAGAAGATTCTAGAAGATAAAGAATCAGAAGCTCCTTCTTTTTATGTTGTTGATAGTCCTTCTGATCAACCTTAACCAAGGAAGAATAGAACCACATCCTCCCATCCTGAAGATCTCATTCTTGGAAGTAAGTATGCTCTAGTCAGATCAATATCAGCTCTCAAACCTTTTGATGAAGTGCTTATGGGCTTAGTTTCTTTAATAGAACCTACATCTATTGAAGAAGCCCTTCTAGATAAAGATTAGATTCTCGCTATGGAAAAAGAACTAAAACAATTCTCAAAGAATGATGTTTGGGATCTCGTTCAGAAAGCCAAAGGTGTCCATGTCATCAGAACCAGATGTGTATTTAGAAACAAACTCAATGAGAAAAGTGAAGTTGTCATAAACAAAGCACGATTGGTTGCACAAGGTTATAGTCAACAAGAAGGGATAAACTTTATAGAAACCTTTGCACCAGTCGCAAGGTTAGAAGCTATTTGTTTTTTAGTTTCTTTTTCTATAAATCACAACATCATCCTTTATCATAAGGATGATAAGATTGCATTTCTGAATGGTTATATTTCAGAAGAAGTGTACATCAAACAACTTCATGGCTTTGAAAATTCTTAGAAATCAGACTTTGTTTTTAAACTAAAGAAATCTCTCTGCTGCCTGAAACAAGCTCCCAGAGCTTGGTATGACAGATTGAGTAATTTTATTTTAGAAAATAAGTTTACCATAGGAAAGGTTGACAATACACTCTTCTGCAAAACCTTCAAAAATTATATTCTAATTGTTCAAATTTATGTTAATGATATTATTTTTTGTTCTACTAATCCATCCCTCTGTGAGGAATTCTCTAAGTTAATAAAGGTTGAGTTTGAAATGAGCATGACGGGAAAACTGAAGTTGTTTATGGGAATCTAGATTGATTAAAAACCAGAGGCTACTTACATTCATCAAAGTAAGTACACCAAAGAACTTCTGAAGAAATTCAACATGACAAACTGCATTGTAGAAAAGACTCCAATGCATCCAACATGTATTATGGGAAAGATTAGGTAAGCGGAAAGGTATGTCAGAATATATATCATGGTATGATTGGTTATTTCATTTATATCAGAAGCTAGACTTGATATTTTATTCAGTTTTCCTCTTTGTACTAGATTCCAATTTGATCCTAGGGAATCTCATTTAATTGTTGTTAAGAGAATTCTAATGTATCTAAAAGGAACCCCTAACCTTGTCTTGATGTAAGAGAAAATATTTGGGTATACTAGCAAAGGGTTAAAATCCAACCAAAAGCAAAAAAGGGTTCTTTTAGGACTTGGAATTATAGGAAATCGACCACAGAAGCATTCGACCGAAAGATGTTTCATAAAAAGCCAATTTGGGTGTGTGGATGCCGCCTTCTAGAAAAGAATCCTCATGAGGAATGGATTGGGCCCTGGAGTGTTAAAAATCCCAAAAGAGGGCATAACTAGCTAAGCAAAGCGTTGTGAATGGAGAACGTGGGTTCGATAGTAGGAATGGAGAACGTCGGTTCGATAGTAGGGATGGAGAACATGGACTTATGGAGGGAAGTTACAAGAGAAATGTGTCTCATAAAGAAGCGAAGCCCACTGAAAAGTAGTTATTTTCATGTATTATAAATAAAGCACTTAGTGCATAATGTAAGAGGTTCAAACATTCACATTTCCACATGCTACTCACTCAGAGTACCCAAGCGAACGAGCGAAATGAGTCAAACTAGGGCAATGTATGTTTGAATAATCCATTTTCAATTATTTTGATGTTATCTCATCTATTATAACAGTTTAAACGTCTTTTATTTTATCTTACAAATCCTGCTTTATCGCTTTTAAGTTTATTTATCCTTAGTCGAACGAACCCTTTTGTACATACTTTGTGAAAACACTCGAAAACTGAAGCAATATACTTTGATTCCATGGTCGATCTTGCCAGTAAACTTTTTGTTAAGAGACCAGTGTTGTTTACCAACACCAGAGGTAAAAACATTGGCACACCCAGTGCGGCAATGCTAATAATTTCGTATTTTGTGTGTAGTTTTACAAAGTTTCTTATAGTTAGTGTGTGTATGAATTTAAGAAGTGGTAAACATTTGTCCAAGTATAAAATGCCATGCTCTGACACGAACAGGACACATACGCAGATTTATACACAAAATGTGGATGTCATACCAGTAAGTACCACAACTTAAACCGCGTCAGTTTTATCTCCCGTAAGATCGACCGTTATTCATGGTTCATTGACAACAGTCAAAATGACAGAACCTAGGCATGAGATATCTTTATTTTACCCAAATCGACTACTCTTTCCACGAGGTCCAGGATCATCATTTGTCCCTTACCAATATGGTATGCCTTATTCCATGATGGTTGGGTTACAGTTGAACCTGGCCACATATACAGAAAAAACAGTGGCCAATGGAAACCAAGGCAATTATGTCCCAAGTGGTCAACCACGTGGTGTTAGTTATGTCCCGCAGTCGACACCATCTTTGAATACTACTTACGTTATGGATTTAAGGAAATAAATGGATGAGAGTAATTTTGAGTTAGTAAATGTCTTAACTCAACAAATGGTAGTCTCCCTCAATCCTATAGTTGACTAAATAAGTAAATTGATTGACTCATTAGGGGTCCAACCAACTCAAACGTGTGATTGGCCATCGAGAGTTTTTGAAGAACGGGAGGGGGGAAACAATTAGCGTCCTTTTAGACCTTGAAGAGTGGAAGCACCCACTTATGGAGAGTACGAATTCGTTGAACAATATGAACCTAGGCCAGTCATGAAGCATGGGGTAGTTCAAAAACATACTGTTACAAAAAGGTATCCTGACTCCTATAAGTCTTACTATAAATCCTGAGTTGATATCACATTCTTACAAATTTTGTTTTACTAAAAAATGAATTTTTTTAAACCTCAAGACAAACATAAGCTTTGCATTTTAATACCACTATTTTCATATGACTAAGTGTTTGACGGAAGAGAAATTCGCATGACGAATATTCAATGAATGAAAATCCTCCCAATGGACAGAATTACTTCAGAGGATGAGTCAAAGAGAAAGACACTTCTAGTAATAGGCCTTTCATGGACACAATTGGTAAAAAATCATGGGGCATGACATGTTATTGTCCAACTCATTTGTGGCAGTCAAGTCAAGATTTAAAGAATCTCTCAAAAGTGTTGAATAGCCAGGGGAAGATCTCCATCTGAATCACTTAAGGAATGATACATTGATCATGAGTTTCAGCAAAATCCATTATGAAAATTGAATCTTCGGTATTACCAAATTGCTTGTCTATGTCAGCAGTATCAGATGGTGTCATTCTGTCGTGAGTTTTTAGAAAAATACTGAGGAAGGTCAAGAATATCAGAAACCTGGTAACCAATGGTTCATCAATAACTTCAAACATCGGGTGCACCAAACTAATCCCTAGGACAAATGGACTCCCGCATACGAAGGGCCACGTATGGTCAAGAAAATATTTTCTGGCAGTTCTACAACCAAACTTTATTTATCCCAAAGGAAGGAGAAATATTTAGAAAACCCCAAAAGGATGGATAAGATGGTCTTGCAACCAAGAGAAAGGGTAAGGGAGTCGGTTATTCAAGGGGAAGGTGTTAGAACCCCTCACATCTGTTGTACTCAACGGGATACATTTTGTTTGTTTTATTCTAAGGATGTGTTTATTTATAACTATACTTGCTTAAGGGGAAAGAAAAGGTTTTTTATTAGTGCGTTCGTGAGGGTATCGCAACCCTTTTACTAAGTAGTTCTTCTATAAAATGTTGGTTTATTAGTGTTTTTTAGTGGGCGATGTTAACGCACACGTTCTAGGAATAGGCATGGCCAGTATCGCGGTAGAACAAAGATAACATGCCCTTTAAGGGGAGTTTTGATTGTTTGAGTGTCTTGCGAGTTTTAAAGTGAATTCAAGTAATTATTAAATGTTTTTGGATTTTTGATTTGCGAATGATAAGTTTTAATCTTAATTACAAAAGAAAAGTAAAAGGGGAAAGTCTACCCTAATGTTGTCATGCATGGGTTCCAACCTAAGGTCTAATTAGTCTGCATCTTAAAGAAGAGGAAACTATCATCCTAAGGGAGCATGTTATAAGTAAAAGGAAAAAGTTTAGGTGAAGAGTGATCATGGAGAAAGTGACGACACCATGATTAGTATCATGAAAGAAGTAAATGGAATGCTTGGTGTATGGGAATTGAATCGGGTTATGATTAACCAAGGGGTGAACTTGATTAATCTCGTGAGAGTAAGTTCTCCTACCCTCAACCATGAGAACCTTTAGGCATGGAAACACATGGTATATGGACAAAAGTGGTTGATTCTAGTTATGGTTAACCAAGGGAAATACTTGATTAACCTCGTGAGAATGGCCATGCCCAAACTCAACTATGAGACCCTTTAAGAAGATGCTTGGCATATGAACCAAGGGGAGATAAGTTTCTTCAATGTACAAGATGAAAATCAAAAGCCCATACAAAGTGGCTATATGCATGCTCCTAGGAAGTGGGACTAGCGTGGCACTAGTATTCTATACGACCAATCAAAATAATCGATCGAATAGTTGTCACTGTAAGAAACCCCATGACCAAACTATGAAATGTGTGCAAGTGTTCATTTGTAAGTGTATACCTTTTCATTGAGGATGAACCCGAGAGGAGGCCATGTGTTCTAATTGAATGACATATGCATAATTAAGCAACAATTAAAACATACAAAAATAAATCCTAAGCTATTAGAATTATACGGGGGTGGGGGTACAAGTTTATAAATGGGGATGAAATAAAAAAAAACCTAATTAAATTATTACAACCTTATTGAAAAAATGAACAGCAATGAAAAAAACATAAAACAAATATAAACATAGTGCAAAAAGAAATAAAAATTGTTTTTTTCCTATTATGTGTCGACACATGCATTTGTGCATCGACACATAACAATTCTTGTTTATGATAATCAAAAAATAAAACAGTATGAGTCGATACATAATGGTATGTGTCAACTCATTTCTTGTTTGTGACGACACATTCGTGCTTTATGTTAACTCATACAGCTTCCTTGCCCCTGGAAATAAAAAATTACACAGTATGAGTCGAAACATAAAGGGTTGTATCGACTCATACCCCTTTTGTATCGACACATCTATGCTTTGTTTCGATACATAACCTGTTTTATGTCTGATATGCATCGACTCATAGAGTCATTGTCGACTCATACTATTGTTTTATGGTTCTAACATTGCTCTGCTACATGTAGAAGTCAGTTCTCAACATATAATTGATAAAAATGAAAAGAAAACATGTGGTTAGCTTCAAGGGTATAATATTTACAGTTATCCTAAAAAATGTATTGCTAATGATGCTTGAAATGTAAAGCTCAAAGTCAAGAAGACTTACTTTGAAACTGAAATTTATGATATGAATTTGAACACCTTTCAAGAGGCTGTGATGATCTGAATGGCTTCAGTGATCCTCCAGGAAGTTTCTCCTATCCTTGCTTTTGAATTAAGAGCTGCAAGGTTGTACAGGGGGTTGAAGTTTTGTTTTTGTGTTTGGAAGGTGGTGAGGATGGTATCACAGAAGTTATTTTTGTATTTGAATCATCTCTCTGTGATGCATATGAAATGTCTGTATAGTTTGTTTAGGGGAAGGCATGCATGTTTGAACAATGGGTTGAGGTTTTGTTTTTGTGAACGAAGATCCTTTTGGTTGCTACTGATTTTTTTGTTGCTGTTGTTTTTCTTTCTATCAGTGTTTTTGTCTCTTTATTTTCACAAAAAAAACTCTCATCTCTCGATATGGCTCTTGTCTTTTTTCAATATCACTCTTGTATTTCTCCTCTCTTTTATCTCTGTTGTCTATTGCTATCTCCCTTTTTTTCACACAAAACTCTTCCTTAATCTTGCTCTTTTTTCATTGCTGTTTATTGTTTGTATATCAGCTGAGAGGTGGAAATTGGGGGGAAAGGTTGGTAAGATTTCAAACAATTTTGACATGTTTCACTCCTTTTCCATCACAGATTTGGGTGACTTCTATTTTGTGTAATGTTTGGCATTTGTTTGCAGCAGCTTTGACAGTTTTAGCAGACTGTTTTTGCAGGGTTTTAGACTGTTTGCTTGGACTATTTTGTTTGTTTTGCAATGTGATACAGGTTTACGAAGCTATATTGCATAATGGACTGCATGGTTGGGTTTTTACAGCAGATTGGATAGCATTAGTTTGGGCAGTTTTGTGGGGTTTGTTACTGCAAACTTTAGGCCTATTATATTTGGGACATTTTGGACTTGTAATGGGCTTGTTATATGGGGCTGGTTTTGGACTTGTAATAAGAAATTCCTTTGTATGGTTTCAAATGGTCATGACATGATTAAAAATTGCAAGGTAACCAAATGACTTAGATCTTGAATATAGTAACTTGTGATGTAAGGAATTGGTGATTTTTGAACCAAAGACATAGTATGAAATACCAATTTCCATTATTTTCAATTTGCAATACAAATCCAAGTTTTCTTTCTCTTTCAATTTTGAATCTTCATGAAAAATTCAAACCACTTTGAAAATGATAGATGCCCTCTTAGTTCCAAATTTAGTCCCTCAAGAAACTCCTCAAATAAAATTTTAATCCACATGAGAAGAGTTCCATGGATTCACCCCTTAAACCTCTTGATAAGCAATTGACTTGTAGAAGGAGATAAAGCTCAATGTGACCTTGAAGCAAAAATTATGGTTTCCTGAAAAGACTGAAACTTTAAAATTGCACAACCACTCAACTCTTGGACCTCGGGTGTCTTTATTCAATGAATTGCATGATAGGCAAATGAACTAGTAAAGATGATGTAGATGAAATGTGAAGCCTAAGCTAGACAAAAGTAAAATAGGTAGGACAAATTTGGGGTATGACACCCTCTGAATGCGTACATAGTCAAAAATACTACGCATGAAAAAGAGACCCGCTAGGTTGATTGGCCTAGGTAAAAATGAGAGAATCTCTACGGACCAAGGGTTCGGGAAAAATTTGGGACATATAATTAAAATTGTACACCCGTCAAGTCAAAAATATGAAAAGGCGGCTTGGGAAAAAAAGGGTATCCCAGTGGACTAAAAATCTAGAAAGATAGTCTAGGAAAAAGTTAGGGATTAAAGCGTACGACTATGTCCCGTTATCTCATCACTTGTTTATCACTCTGATCAGTATTTAGTAAAGACTATAATAATTGGGGTAATGTTCAAGTTATCCATGAATCCTGATAGAGCAATTTCCATGGAACTATCTCTATAAAGAAACCTTCACAAGCTCATCCCCGGCAGAGATATATTCCTCAGCAAGTCTAATATGCCTTCAGACGGAAATTGGGGCATCTTCCAGTAGTTCACCTCCATATCCCTGATGGATAGCTTGACCTAATCATCTTCCCCAATAGGTCTCCTAGCATATAAGGAAGTTTGATCATTTCCCTAGCATACATTGGAAACCTCCTCAGTACAGCCTATGAAATTACAATCCCCATCAGATATCATCTCCTCAACGCAGTTTACAGGAATTTATTTCCCCAGTGGAGTTAACTTCTCTAACACCGTAAAATCCCTAACAAAATTCTCTTCTTCAGCAGAGTTTAATCAAGGTTGTTATCCTCAGAAGAGTTAATACGGTATCTGAAACTTGGTCAGATATCACGTCAGAGGAATATCCATCTCTTTTATCCCTAGTCAGAGTACATAAGAATCCTAGAATGCTTCTATCCCTAAGCAGAAATCGAACATCCTCAGCGGAGTATCCTCAAACAGAAAGCAAAAATCCCCAGTAAGGTTATTCTAAACAAAATTGAAGAATTACTTTCTTCATCCCCAGTAACAATAAGGTATTTATTTTCCCCAGCTAGACGTTGTTAGAAGAAACTACCATATGCTTCAACGACATATTGTATCCATACAACATTTCATAATACATCATAGCATATGCATACCGAAACACATATAACATTCTCATTTATTTTGAGAGCATCATTACGCAATGCATTACATACATCATGCCATTGCATAAAAATAACTTTGTCTTTTAAGGTTAGTTCTCGAACAGATAGAGATTGTCAACAGTTTATCATCTTTCAGATACAATCAGATAGTGATTCATTCAGATAAAAACATTTTTCAAATACAATCGCTCGAAGATTCTCTTCTAGATACAGTTCAGATACGATTAAGATACAGATTCATTATGATACTCATTCCAGTATATCTTCTAGATAGGGGTCAGATACGATCCAAATATGGATGTCATTCTGATACTCATTCCAGCATATCTTCTAGATACGGGTCAGATACGATCCAAATATGGATGTCATTCTAATATTCATTACAACAAACTTCTAGATACAATTCAAATATGATCTAGATATATATTCATACTGACACTCATTCCAGATTGTCTTCCAGATATAGTTTAGACGTGATCAAGATATAGATTCATTATGATACTAATTCCAGTATATCTTCTAGATACTGGAGAGATATGATTCAGATATGGATGTCCTTATTGAAATTCTGGCAGCAGATACTCAATGTCACAGTCAATTGTTTACCCAGTTCAGTGTGAAACAATACCTACTCTGGGGGCTACCAAGCTAGGGAGGAAATCCACTATAAGAGATATTAATTCAGGAATAAACCAACCAGTTTATCTCCTTCAATTAAGACCTACCCAATGCAATTTCAATCTAAGTTCTACTTAAACCTGAGTTCCTACTCACTCCCCCTCAATCACAGCAGTGATACTTAAAACAATTGACTAATGAAATAATGAAGACACTCTTCAGAACATACACTTGATTATGCTTCACAGCTTTTTAATCAAGTAACACAAACACTCTTGCTTCACAACTTTGAGTGATACATAAACCTAACTTGACTTTTTTTCACAGCTTTAGTCAAGAAACACAAACACTCTTGCTTCAAAGCTTTGAGTGGTACAAAAACCCTTACAATCAAAACCTATTCCAAGTCACTTATCACAATGATAATTGCTTGGATTACAACAGTTAAAACTATACAGCTCCTAATTGATCTTCAGTCCAAGAGAGATATCTTCCAAACAACAATCCTGTTGAATATATAGCAGTTGTTTCTTCAGTTAGGGTTTCCATAAAAAGCTAGGGTTAATTAGGTTTAACCTTAAGACTTGGTTACAAGACTTTATCAACCAGATTAGGGTTGAGCTAGGTTAACCCAAAGTCCACGCAAGATTCTGTTCTGGAAGGAATGACTCAACTTCCTGAAAAATCTCAGAATTAACCAAACTGCAAAACTGTTAGATCAGTACAGGATGTCTTAACATTTGTTATGACATCAGAATTCCTGTTTACTGATTTTGGTAGAAGGCAATAAATGTGATCATTGCAAATTGCTCAGATACACACTCATAAACAGTAGCTACTGTATGCCATAATTTTTCTGCATAAAGTACCTAATAAACCAGAATGTTATGACATCAGTCATGACATTCACACACCTGGTTTTACCAAAAATACATGCCAATAACTAAACACTTACACTTATAATACTCATTCCACTATATCTTCTAGATACAGGTCAGATATGATCCAGATATGGATGCGTTCTGATACTCATTCTAGTACATCTTCTAGATACGGGTCAGATACGATCCAGATATGGATGTCATTCTGATACTCATTCCAGTACATCTTCTAGATACGGGTCAG
This sequence comes from Vicia faba, assembly GCA_948472305.1. NCBI lineage: Eukaryota > Viridiplantae > Streptophyta > Magnoliopsida > Fabales > Fabaceae > Vicia > Vicia faba. Next base: position 41,526,045 of record OX451735.1, read on the forward strand.
ATACAGTCCATATATGGAGGTCATTCTAATACTCATTCTAGTATATCTTATAGATACGGGTCATATAAGATCTAGATATGGATGTCATTCTGATACTCATTCCACTACATCTTCTTGATATAGGTCAGATACGATCTAGATATGGATGTCATTCTGATACTCATTCCACTACATCTTCTTGATATAGGTCAGATACGATCTAGATATGTGTTGTAACCCAATTTTTGCCCATAAGATCCCCTCATCATACCATGTTTATTCCATCACAACAAGATCATATTAGGATTATTGGTTCCCCGTCCTATATTTAGCTTTGCTCTTTGAGGAATCACCAAGCACCTTGAATTGTTTTCTTTTGTGATCATGAATATTTTTTGTCTTTATTTCTTCTTTTAATTAATAAAATTCAATGTTGGTTTGTCTTGCTTGTTACTCATGTAGGTAAAGACAATGAGATTCAGCAAGTTGCTCCATGGGTTCATGAGTTTATTTCCATGCCGTAGTCAATAAATCTTTAGAAGTTCAAACTTCACCATTGGATTTGTTTTGGAGGAAATGGCATGGCAAGGTTATTTTGGCTCACCATATTTCAATATTATCAAATTTGGTTCAAAAGTACAAGGGATTGATTGGAGAAGTTATCACGCTTGACAAGGCTTTGTTCCCATTGATCAAAAATGCATATTTCTCCCAATTCTCAAGATATGGAAGTGGTTGTGGTTGCTATGAGTTCTCATTATCATCCTCAACAAATTATATTTACAAAGCATTTGTATTGGTACAAGAATTTTGTTCAAAATTGTCAAAGTTCCTCAAGGCATTTTTCTTGATCTAGGAGCTAGGGTTTTGAACTTCAAAGAAGCATATCTTGCTCATATTTTGGTATTTTGGAGTGATTCCAAATACATCCTTCTCTTCAAAGAGTTATCAACAAATCACTTCAAAAGTTCCAAGGATTTTTCATGTGGAAGAAACTTAATGATGAAGAAAAATTACAAGTCCTCCAGATGAACCCCCATTTTCCTATGTGTGACTTCAAATGATCATAACTTGGTCAATTTTTATCACCTTGAGCCCATTATTTTTCCACAATGATCTTGAGGATGTGAAATTTATGACTTCTTTCACGTGATAAGTTAGAAAATGGATTGAAGATTCCCTAAGGATACAAAAGATTATAGGTCATTTCATGATTTTTTGCCAACTTCAACAATTCATAACTCTCTCAATTTCTGGAAATTTTGACTGGTTAAAGTTTCAAAATTTCATTCAAGAGGTCTATTTCATGTCATATTTTTTGGTCAAGAGTAAATTCCAAGAGGAAGGCCATGTTTGGATGCAAAACATTATAGGTCACTTTTGTAGAAAAACTTGAAATATTTCTAAGTATGGAAAGTCAACCGTTTTCCCCAACTTTGACTCAATGCAACTTTCAACTCAAGCATCCATTTGATTACATTTTTTTCCATTTCAAATATTGTAACCTCATCTTTCTAAAGCATCAAGAATCATGCCTTAAGACCCCTTAAGCTGAGAATGCCATTGGATTGAACATGGTAACTTGGAACTGAAGTTTCTCCATAAGTCAGAATTTGAAATCATTGTTTTGGCTTCTAATCACAAGTTATCCACGCGTTTTAGCCTCTAAACATGTTTAGTGAAGTTCCATAATTGATTAGCACAACAAAACACGCGTTTTAGACGAGTTTTGATCAAATTAGAAGTCACACTTTTCTTGTTTGCAACTTCACACGATTTCCCTCCAAACTTCATCATTTCACACGCTTTGACATTCCATTTGATTCCCTATATATAGAGGGTCATCCCCCATTCCTTTCCTCAAGCTTGGATAGCCATAATCACCCTACCAAACTTGTTCCATAAACCAAAATTCCGCTATTTCGAAATCTGCTTTCAAGCCTTTTTCAATCCAATTTTTCTATCAATTCAGCTTCCTTGATCTTCCCTGAGGCTAACCATATAATTACATTCAAGAATCGTACCTTAGATTGCTCCATAGAAGTCTAGTTTCAGAGCTCTGCAACTCAACTTCAATAGGTAGATTCCTTCATCAATTCTTCAAAACTTTGATATCACCATGATGCTCTCATTGCCCTGGTTCTAGTTGCAACACTTACTTTCATCTGGAAACTTGTTTGACCACGAAATTTCAAATCCCTTTTCAAAAATTTCCTTCCAATTTGCTTGAACTATAGTTTAAATAAATTTGCCGCGAAGGTGTGGTTGTCTTCGTCTTGAAGAGATGAAACGAATGGCATAGGTTTGAGCTTCTGATTTTACAGTTTGAGAGACCTATAATTCACGTTGGCTGGAGGTTAAAGATGACCAACGTGTCATCTTTCAACCAATGATGGCACGTCACTTGTATTTTTTGAAATTTGATTTAATCAATGATTCAATGCATTATCCACTAAAGTCCATAACATGCACAGCGCGCCAGGTCCACTTGATCTGTTTACTAACGCGTTTTGACATTGATCAGATGGACCATATTATTTTTCTTTTCTGGTTTTTATATTTAATTGTTTTAAGTTTCAAAAAAAAATCATAGAAAATTCATTTTTAGTCCAAAAAATTATGAAAAATATTTTTGATTTTTCTCTTTTTGATTTTTATTTTTTTCACAATTTTATTTTGTGTTTTGGTATTTTTTATAAATTTTCACTTTATTAGATTTGTTTTAAATGTTTAAAAATAATTTTATGCATTTTTAAATTCTGAAAAAAATATGGAATGATCCAATGATATTTTGACAAATATTGGTGACCTCACTTATTTTTTATTTCTGACTTTGGTATTTTTTTTAATCAATTTTGGTTTATTTTACTCATTTCTTTAATTTTTAAAATAGTTTCTGACTTTAAAAAATTACCAAAAAATTTATAAAAATATTTGAGTCCATTTCTTATTTTTCTATAGTCTTACTTTTTATTTCTAGAATAATTTGAACATAGTTGATATTTTTATTCCTTATTTCTATTTTAAATATTTCTAAAACCTTTTTTTAATGTATCTATTAAAATGCAATATTATTTTGTGATTATTTTCATGCTAATCTTGGGTTGAATTTTTTATCATGAACTTTATTAACATCATTGGATCCATGATGTTGAGTTTAACTCCACAAAAATGGATGAATGATTTTAATAATAGTTTGATTAAATTTTAATTCAAATGTGGTTTGTATATTCTTTCCCACACTTCTTCATCTCATCCCTTTCTTATTTCACTAAGTGTTATTGGAGCATGATCTCTATATCATGTCTCAGAACAAATGCGGCATAGATTGTTATTGATCGACCTCAAAATAGGTGTGACTTCTATATAAGTCCACTTATGATTGCTTAACATAGATCTAAATTTTGTCCCGATTCGAATAAATGATCATTCATGGCCCAAACCTATGTTTGCAAGCCCAAGTATGTTAATTTGATCTCTTTGATCCAATAACCTTGAGATTAATTGTGTGGAGGCTTTGGTTCTACCAATCCTCTAATGGATCTACAACACTTTTGGTCAACACGGATAACTTAAACATCATTGATCATTAAATGGTACTTTTGAGGATTCCAAATGGATGATATACTTGACAAAAAGCAAATGCAACTTGTTGTGTGGAGGCTTTGGTTCTACCAATCCTCTAATGAGTTCCAAATGCAAGTTTCAAGATGGTCATCCAACTAACCACTAATTATTAAATTGCTTTTACTTTATGCCCCTTTTATTTTTTATGCTTTATGCAACATTTATTTTAGCATTTACATTTCATGCTATTTTTCATTTTGCTCACTTGAACCCATTTACTTTCTTGTCATTTTTATTTTTGCTCACTTGAGCTTTACTTTTCTTTTTCAAGACACCTAATAATCAACATGAACCCTAAAAATATTTAATGATACTTGGACTATTTGGTTACTATCCTTGGCATTATGGAGTATGGGACTTCTTGGACTTAGGATTATAAACATTGGCCTATGTTGGAGACTTTGTAACCTTAATTGATATTTTGTCTGGAGTTCTTAAGGTTTACCTCAAGACATTGGGTTGTTTGTTTGTTTTGTGTGCAGGTTATTGTGATTACATTATTTGTTTGTAGTCTGGAATTCACCCGTATACAGCCGGTACTCTGCCCAATTTTTGTGAAGACTTAATACACTTGAAGTTTGGTTCTTTTAAGAGGTCTAGTATGTTTGCTTGCTTGATTTCAATCCAAAGAATGGGAATTCTATCTTGGCTCATAGTGTCAAGTATTGGCTTCTTGTTGGTTAGATGGTTCCTATCCCTAGCTTTTACCTTATGCATTTGGATAGTCTCTTCTTCTCCTCCCATCTTCTTTAATTTCAAAAATCATCTTCCTCCTTTTGAAAACTCTTCTTGTTTTGAAACTTGAACCACTTTCATAATAAACTTGGACTTAGGTCCATGCATTTTCAATACATTTTTCATGAATAAACTTCAATCAACTTAATAATATTTTGACATCATTTTTTTATGAGAAGACTAAAAGTCAATCAATCTCATTTCAAATCATTTTTCCACTTTGGCTTTCTCATTTTAAAACCTTTCTCAAAAGATTAGACTCTTGTCAATCCTTGTAGTGATGCAAACAACTGTACTTCTACAATATGTAGTGAAGAGAGATATTTTCGACTTGGGTGTTGAGTGAGGCATTGTTGATTTTAAGATCCAAGGCATATCCTTCACTTTGAGATGATGCAAATTCTCCTTTCTCATGATTGTGGGTAGTAGGTATGTTTTCCACACGGACAATGACGATGATGTTTTATCTCATAAAGTTAACCAACACACTTGTATTTTAAAAACTTTATAAGAAGAACCATGTGTACCCTGATCCCCTATTGCACGGAAGGTGGTACGTAGGCACTAAAGGTTTGGAACCGCAGCGGGTGCAAAAATCATAAAAATATATATTTCTTTTCTCACCATCTATTTCTTACACAACATTTTTATAGCCAAAATATACAGATTTTACAAAGAGGTTCCTACGGAGTATCGTAAATGTTTAGGGTGCTAATACCTTCCCTTTGCATAGCCATCCCCCTAACGTTGAATCTTTCCCCTTTTTTTGGGTTACTCGCTATTTTCCCATTCCTTTGGAAACAATAAAGCGCGGTGGCAATTTCTATTTTGATTTGTACAAGTCTAGTCAATCCAATGGCTTAGTATTAAACATTTCTACCGCTACATTATGGATTTTACTCTGACACTCGTTCCAGATTCTCTTCTAGATACGATTCAGATACGATCCTGATGGATTTCATTATGATACTCATTCCAATATATTCTTCAGATACAGTCAAGACATAGACTCATTCTAGAACACCATTCATATACATTCAAGACATAAGACTCATTTTGACACTCCCCAACACATCTGCTAGATACAGTCGATCACAGACTCATTCTAGTATACTTCTCAGATACCATCGAACCTAGACTCATTCTGATACTCCTATTAATAGTTACTTTGGATGACATCTATAAGCCCATCTCCGACGGCATCCCGTCACCTTTTCAAAATGGCATCTTTAAGCTCATTCTTGACATAATCAACCAACAATGTTACTTTGTGCACCGGCGAGTGCAAATTTCTGGGCACTTAAGTCTTCAATCCTCTTCCACCTTCAGATCATGAATGGCGGATATGTCAATCTAACTCTTCAGGTTTAAGAAGATTGACCAGGGGAAGTTTTTTACCCAAAAATTTTCCCTCCCATCTTCAAGACAAATTAATGTAAGACACTCCCTCAGGCTCCTAGGTTTCTCAATTGCTCAAGAGTGCTCAAAGTTTGAGAAGACAAGTCCTCATTCTAAGCAATAGACCTACAACTAGGGTTATGTTTTCTTCAAAGAAAATTCAGATTCTAATGCCTCAAGTGAGCTTCATGGCTCCCCATATGATTCAAAGAATCCTCATGTCAAGTTTCAAGCCTTGTAGTACAAGTTTGTTTAGTCAATTGCTCAAATGAGTGAAAATCAGTTATACTAGACAAAAAGTTAACATTGGTCAAACTTCAATAGTTTTGGTCAACATCAATACTTTTGAAGTCACATTCATCATGTGATCAATGGTTGATCATGATTCATCAAAAAAACTCAAGATTCATCAAAAGACAAAAGTTACCAAATTAGGGTTTTCTTAAGGAGAAGTCAACTATGACAAAGCATAAATGATGCGTCCATAAGTGCACGGAAATATCAAAGTAATATAAAATATTGACGAACCTACAAAGACCAATGTCAACCTACTGTAATCTATTGTCGCTTTGTAATTCTAAGGCTAATGAATGATTAATTTAGGGGAACGAAGAACTAAAACTGAAATAAAATTTGATTAAGGAATATAAGAAAAGAGAGACCGAAATGTGTATTCTCCATACCTCTGGGATTCTATAACTCGTTGGCTTATACTGATGTTAAAACAATGTTTAGTAGAAAATATAAATTTAAACACTGAACCTCACACTCTCGTGGTTTTGAATAAAGTTGCATCCCTTAACAATTAGATTTTACTCTCGCTCGTCGATTTTAATTAAGGAATGTATTTTGAAAACTGAACAAGTTCTAATTAATCCTAAAGCGCTCTCGCTGTCTTTAGAATTAATGTCTAGTTTCTACTATCTGGTTCGACCCCCACGCTCTCGTGTGCCGGCTCAAACCTTAGTTAATTTCCCACTCTAGTGGCAAAATCTTGTTAAGTAACCTCTCACTCTCTTGACAAGGCTATTTAAATTAAGTTTTAAAAATAAATACCAAAACATAATTTCTAAATTAAATATTAATCCAACATTCGTTACCGAGTCCCGTCTGAGGCGACGGTTCTCACATACCGAACTCAAAACATTTTAGTCGGACATATTTAAATAAATAAACATGCAGTTATAATTATTATCCACGAACATATGCATATTTAGATTTGTAATGATAAAACAATATTATAAGAACAAGAAACTAAAATAGTTATAAATAAGTAAACCTGGAAGTAAAGTAGACGAAATAAACATGAATAAAACTACTAACAAAACAAATCTTGAAATTTGAATAAAGCATTGAAATAATGTCGGCAAGATTGATCCAAGTGTTACAAAAATTATAGGCCTACACTAATGGCGTGGTAGTTCCTCAATGTGAGGAACTACCACTTTTACATGAGTAATTTGTTGCATAAAACTATGAACAACGCTTCCGCGCACAAAACTTGGATCCCTAAAAATGAATGATCGACCATTTTTATAGCCATAACTAATGGAAGTGACTTTGTGATTCATGTGTCATGAAGTGGAGATCATGGTCGGAGATGTTTAGAAAATCATGGGGTGAGTGGGTGAAGTGGAGAAAATGGAGCTTCTTTGTAGACATGGAGAGAATTTAGGAAATAAAGCTTCTGATAGCTGTGGGGAGCGCTATAGTTTGTGTTCCGTGTGGCACACATACTTTTGGAATGCTCCGAGCGGCATGTGTTGTATTCTGAAGAGCACACTAATTGAACCTGTGTCGGGCGGAATGGAAGGTGTGTCGAGGGGTACAGCCTTCTGATTTCAAATCTTTTGCTATTTCTGCTATTTTTGTGATTTTCTATCCATTTCTTTTCCATTTCTTCTCTTTTTCTTATGTAGGCCTTGTGGAATGTAAATACCTTAAATGAAATAGAATTACCAACGTAATGTAACATAATTAAGACAAAACAGTAACTTTATTTATGTAAATCGGTTCGAATATACGATATAAATTTGCGTTATCAAATACCTAAACCCTTAAAACATTGCTTGTCCTCATGAAATCGACCAACACTATAAAAGAAATTAATAAGCGTGATTTGAAACAATGGAACAACAAAACTCCTAATCATATGCGGATACTAGCCTAATGTTAGATTGATAGGTACTAAATGTTTAAGACTACTGGAGAATGATTTACATATCATTTCTCTAACATGTATGGTACATAAATTTCTATTGACCGGCCTCAAAATAGGTGTGACTTCTATATAAGTCCACTTACGATTGCTTAACATAGCGCTAAAAGTTTCCTGATTCAAAAAATGACCATTCGTGGCCCAAACTTTATGTTTGAAAGCCCAAGTATAATTGATTATTTTATTTTGGTTCAAAACCTTTGAAGCTAGTTGTTAGAAGGCTTTGGTCTTACCAACCCTCCTACAACCGTTCATCAACCTTTATCTAAGTTCGATCTTCAATTATCATTGGTCATATGTGTTGGCTTTGAGTACTTGAATCATATGTGTTCGATCTTCAAGATGGTCATTGAACTAACCTTTGTTATACTTGACCTCTAACTTCTAATTCACTAACAATTAACTTTACTTTATGCCTTTAGTTTGTGCCTTTACTTTTATGTACCATTTATTTTTTAGCATTTACATCTCATGGTATTTGCCTTTTGCTCTCTTGAGAATTTATTTTCTGCCTTTTACTTTTGCTCACTTGGGATTTATTTCCTTTTCTTTGTAAATATACTTAATAATCAACTTGGACATTCAAAAATATTAAGGTTATTTGGACTACTTGGTTACTATCCCTAGCACTGTGGAGTTGTGGAATCCTGAGACTTAGGATTAGAAGCCATCAGACCTTGGAACTCTGTAACCTTTGGTTGATTTTTTTGTGAATATCTTCTAAAATACTAGGGGTTTACTCCAAGCCATTGGTTTGAATTTTTTCTATGTACAGGTTATTCTGATTTACATGCTTTGTCTGTGATTGAGAATTCCTCTCTATACAATTGTTGCTCTGGCCAATTTTTATCAATGCATACTTTGCTTGCTTCTTAATTCACCTGAAGCTTATTATTCATCAGAGGTTTAGTATTTTTCTTGCTTGATTTTAATTCAAAGGATGGGAATTCTACATTGACTTCTTATGTCAAGTGTTGGCTTCTTGTTGGTTAGATCATTATTTTCCTTAGCTTTTACCTTATGCTTTAGGATAATCCCTTCATCTCCTCCCATCTTCTTTAATTTCAAAAATCTTCTCCCTTATTTTCAAAACTCTTCTAGTTTTCTAACTTGAACCGCTTTCATAATAAACTTGGACTTAGGTCCTTGCATTTTCAAAAAAAATCTTTTCTTAATCAAACTTTAATCAATTTAACCATACTTTGACATATTTTTTTTGAAAGCCTAAAAGTCATTAACCTCATTCGAACCATTTTTGGCCACTTTGGATTTTTACTTTAAAACTTTTCTCAAAATATTAGACTCTTGTTGATTCTTGTAGTGACGCAAGCTACTATACTTGTATGATATGTAGTGAATAGAGAAATTTTCCACTTAGGTGTTAAGTGATGGATTTTAAATCCAAGTTATATCCTCCACTTTGAGATGACGCAGATGCTCATTTCCCATAATTGTGGGTAGTGAGTATGCTTTTCGCTCTGATACGACGATGATGTCTCTTCTCTTAAAATTAACCAACACACATGTGTTTTAAAATTTTTAAGGTGAAATTCGAGTACCCTGATCCCCTATTGCATTGAAGATGTTACGTAGGCACTAAAGGTTCGCAACCGCAGCGGGTGAAATTTTTTTAAAAACAACTTATTTTCTCATCTCCACCATCTATTTTTTGTATACATTTTTTATATCGAAAATACACAGATTTTCAAAGAGGTTCATGCGAATTACCATAGATTCTTAGGGTGCTAATACCTTTCCTTTGCATAACCAACCCTCGTACCTAGATTCTCCCCCCTCTTTTTGGGTTTATTTGCTCTTTTCCCATTTTCTTTGGAAACAATAAATCAAGGTGGAGATTTTTATTTAATTTTTACAAGTTAAGCCAATCCAATGGCATAGTCTAAACATTTCTACCACTACAAGCCCAAAAGTGAAGGGGGAATTTCTTGGCATGAAGCATAACTCTGGCACACTCTTAAATAGTCATGTTCTTTCGCTCAACCACACCATTTTGTTGAGGAGTGATGGGTGAGGAAAACTCATGACTAATCCCCTCATATGCACATAACTCCTCAAATTTATTATTCTCAAATTCCTTCCCGTGGTCACTTATGATTCTGACAACACCACAACCTTTTTCTCTTTGAATCTTGTGACATAGTTCCTTGAAGAATTCAAACACCTCAGATTTCTCTTTGATGAACTTCACCCAAGTGAATCTAGAGTAGTCATCAACAATAACATATGCATACCTTTTTCCTCCAAGACTTCCCACCTGTATAGGCCCCACCAAGTCCATGTGAAGAAGCTCTAAAACTCTTGAGGTAGCAAGATGTTGAATCTTCTTATGGGACATCCTTGTCTGCTTCCCAATTTGACATTCACCACAAATTTTCCCTTCATCAATCTTTAGTTTGATAAGATCTCTAATAGCTTCCTTTGACAGGATCTTATTCATACCCTTCATATGTAGATGTCTAAGCTTTTGATGCTATATGCTTACTTCATCATCTTTTGACAATAAACATGTTGAGAGACAATCTGGAGAATTCCATAGGTAGCAGTTGTCTTTTTACCTGGTTCCTCTCATAACCACTTCATTCTTATCATTTGTAATCAGGCATCTGGACTAAGTAAAGTTAACTTTGAGACTTTGATACCATAGTTGACTGATACTTATCAGATTTGCTGCTAGCCCTTTCATAAACAACACATTATCTAGACTCAGCTTTCCAGCATAATCCACCTTTCCCAACCCTTTGATTTCACTCTTTGACCCATTTTCAAAAGTGACATAGCTAGTGACACGTGGTTTGATGTCCACTAGGAATCTCTTAACTCTAATCATATGTCTAGAGTATCCACTATCAAAATACCAATCTTCTCTAGTAGAGGCTTTGAGAGAAGTATAAGCTATGAGTCCATATGAATCATGGCTAAAGGCTCATTTTGACTTTGCCTTAGAGTTATCATCTTTCCTTCTCTAAGGGAATCTATGGATGGGATATCCATGCAATTTGTAGCAAGAGGACTTTAAATGTCCAAACCCTCCACAATAGTGCCACCTCGACGGCTGATACTTGGGACTGTGATATCTTCCCTGATGTTAGAACATGTGCCTTGACATCTTTAGATCATGCTTCAACTTTTGAGAAGAAAACTCCACTACTTGCTTGTTGTTATTCATAATTTCGTTATTAGAACCAAGACCCTACATATTGACAACACTCTCCTCTATAAGTTTAGCAATTATAGATATATGATCTTCTTTCTCAGCCTCAAGTTGAGTAATGACAAACTTTTGTGTCAATACTTTCTGACACAGTCTTTCATTATTGAGGCAAAATTCTGAGTACCCAGTAGCCATTTCACTAACAATTAGTTCTCCAACATATGATTCTTTATCATATTCACATGATACTTTATCAAATCCATAAATTATAGTCAAGGCAATCACCTGCTTGGCTGATTCTTCCTCATGATCACTTTTAGATTCTCCATCAGACTAAGACACAAAGATTCTTTCCTTGTTTTATGAGATAGGTGGCACATTCAGTTCTTATGTGTCCATATCCCTCACATTCACGGCACTGTACACCTTTCCCTTGGTTTGAATTTTATTCAAATCATGACTTCCTTCCCAGGTCTTGGTTTTTGTTGATATCGTTAGACATGTTCTTGGCACCCAACCTGGACTTCCTCAACACCCTATGTACGTAATAACCAGCTGAAAATTATAGAGTCACCGCCATTAATTTTTATCCCAACACGAGAATATAATAGAATAACCCTAATTTGATCAGAGATTTTAATTTCCTGACTCACTTTAGAGGAATGGAAGGTGTTAGGCACTCTTCATCTACCTTGTTCAGAAGGATACTAGGATTTAGGTTTACGGCTTAGGAATAGGGTTTTAGTTTTAATAAGGGGAACTCGCCACGATTTCGAGTCATATACCTAAGTATCCTCTTATGAGGAATCAAAGTCCAAATTCGTAGTTCGTAGGTTTTTGGTTAGTATTTCTTATGGATTATGGAAATATCTCGAATTCTCCTTGAACTAAGTCTGGGTTTGTAAATTGTGGAGTTGTAGACGATGTTCGCAGTCGATAATTTTTTTTTTCGTAATCCTTTTTTGAAAATAAATAAGTTTGAATTAGGTTAATAGAAAATAATATAGTATTTGATTGGTTAGATGTTTTTGAATATATTATGCAATATGAGAAAAAAAAGGTTTTTATGGATGAGAAAATTATTTAATGTGATTAAAGTATTTAAAAAAAGAGGATAGTATTTTAAAAGAAATTTTAATTAATTATTTATTAAAATATATAAGATATTTTAATATTGATTCAATGTTATTTGTTAAGAATTTAAAAATGCAAAAAACATATAATTTAATGCAAAAACTAATAAATATATAATCAAACTAATAAATTAATCAATTATGATAATAAAATAATTTTTATTCAAAAACGCAAGGGGGTGCAACTTACTCGGGCCTAGTAATGTTGGGAGGTGTGGATATCAGGGCCCTAAATCCAGATATTATATTTAGGCCCAATTGCATGGGGGTGCAGATCTTAGTTTCATAGTAATTCAAGGGGTGTTGGTAGCATGGGCTTGAGCCTAGAGTTTGGTATAGGAAGCCCAATGCATAGGGGTGCAAGTTGTTGTAAAAAGAGTAAAATAAAAACTATGGGGGTGTTAACGATGATGGGATTAGACCCAAGACAAAAAAAATATGAAGTTTGTTTGATCTCATGTGTGCATGCGCCTATGCTTATTGTGGGCTAGTGAGATATGAACGTCCATTTTTTATCAGACGGCTAAGAACGAAGGATTGACTGGAGGTACATGGTAAGGGAGATGCATCGGAACACAGAGGGATTATATTTTCGCTTTTCTTTCATTTTCAATCATTTTCTCGTTCACCCTTTTCTATTCTCTTCGTTCTCAATTTTCTTCTCTCTTCAACACAATCAACAAAAATAATGACCCATCTAAAGCCAGAACAAACCCAACGACCCAAACCCTAAATTGGGACGGCCGTAGCGGCGACGACCTAAAATAACCTTAACCCTAAACCTAATTTCAGAACCACAACAATAATCACAATAATCAAAACAAAAACAAAAAATCTAAGCTAAGTATTTTGAGAGTTATTGTCCGTGCCGTGAATCTTGATGTTTTGTACTTCTGATTCTTTTGGTTCCTTCGATCTAATCCCTCTCCTTCTCTTGATTCACATATGGTAAAGATGATGAAGAGGGAGGGTTTCGACAGATCTAGGGTTTCAGTTCTGAAACCCATATGGCAGATGGAAGCGACCTTGATCAGAGATTCAAGCAACAAAGCTTCAGAACCCTTCTTCTTCTCCTCTTCTTCTTTTTCTCTTGCAATTTTCCGGTCCCAGTTCTTTAGACTTAGGTTTATTGTTTATAGGTTAGATTAGAGTTAGGTTAGGAGATTTTAGGTTAATTGTTGTTACAAATTGGAATTAGAGCTTGATTGAATCAATTAGGGATTTTATCATATTCGATTTAGGTTTAGATTGATTAGAAATTTGTTGTAATTGAATAAAATTTAGATTTGATTCAGCTTTTATTGTGTTTGTAATATTCAATCAATAAGATTCGATTTTGTTTTGAAGTCTCTGGGCCTTGATAGCTTAACGAGCAAGATAAAGAACAGGGACCACGTCTGGGTACAAGGGTTAGACCCTAGTTGACTCGGTCAACAATCTTACCAAATAAATATAAATAATATTCATGATATTAATAATGTGAATAATATTAATAATAGTCTGATAATAATAATAATACAATAACGATTAACAAAATAATGATAATTGAGTTATAAGAAATGAATAATAAAAAAATATTTGAATACTACAAGTAATTATTGAATAAAAAATAATTGAATAACCAAAAGTCAAAAGTTGACTCTGGTCAACCTTAATGAATCCAATGGGCTCCAAGACTTAGTGGGGTTTCAAAAAGAAATTGATATGGGCTTGCAAATTTTTTAATGAGCCAAATGAATTCAACAAAAATGCACCCTTTTAAGCAAAACAAAGCAAATGGGCCAGTCTAAACAAATAAAACCATGAGTCCTATATTAAAACCACACACCCCATATTAGCATGAGATTCACAATAAGCAAATTTAAATAATCTGATTAAAAATTAGAAACAAAGTAATAATGTGACTATTGTAATGGGGTAAATTTGGGGTATGACAGTTTCCCCTATTTAATTACCCTTTGATTGAAGGGTGCAGGAATACACAGGTCTCACACACTCGAATTGGAGGTTTATTAAATAATGGAAGACCTCAAAATTTGATCAAAAGATTATAATGATACACTGTATAGCGTTCCCAGGAGCATGGAAAAACAGGCACCGATGATGATGTATCATCTTACCAAAGTTTGAACAAAAGTTTGATTCGACTTAAATACGACGATGCAAATAACTCATCAATACCTAAAAAAGATCGTATATTTTTCGCGTATTTACCATAACCTAGGAGGTAAATAAAACAAGTTTGAATCATTGATTTAATAATTCCTTGAGACCAACATAGTAATCTATAATGCGATTTTGTCTATTCATCGCATCCTAGAGGATGAATAAAACATAGCTTGATAATACATTGCTGCATGGAGACTGTAGCGATAAAAAATGTAGCGGGGTAAATCTGAGATCGAGCTATTAATTAACTCGACTCACAAAAGCAAGAGTCGCCACCACGCTTTATTATTTCCTAGGGAAAAGCGAAAATAGCGAAATAAAATACTTAAATATGCAATGTAAAATAATACTTAAAGTAATGAAAATACAATGCATTTTTTGAAAGAGAACTAGAGTTCATGGGTTGGTTATACAAAGGGAAGGTATTAGCACCCAATGTATCTGCGGTACTCCGCAGGATCCTTTTAAAATATCTGGTTTTTGGTTAAAAATTGATTTGTTTGATTAAAATGATTTGTTTGGTAAAATGGGTGTGGACGAGAGTTTGAAGATACGACGATCTAGTGTCGAAGTTTTGACTTAAAAGGTGTGACTTTTAAGAAATGAGTTTTTTTAAGAAAATTAACTTAAGTTTAACAAAATAGTAAAACAAAAATGAATGAAGGGATTCACACAATTGTATAAGATGTATTTTTGATGACATGAAGTCAACAAAATTAAAACATTTCCCCTGGAATATAGATGGACGAAAGATACAAAGATTAAATGATCGAGAATGAAGTTAATTAGAGCGACAATTGAATAATAACAAAATTCGATAAGAGATTAATTTATAAGCATGTATTTTTAAACGATTAAATAATAACCAAAATTAAATCAGGACTAAATTATAATAGCATGTATTTTTAACAATTAAATACATAACAAAAATTAAATAAAGACTAAATTATAAAATAGGTATTTTTAACAATTAAACGAATAACAAAAATTAAATAAAGACTAAGTCATAAAACATGTATTTTGAATAACAAAAAAGTTAAATAAAAGATTCATAGCATGTTAAGAAAAATTAAATAAAAGATAACATATATTTGAGTAAATAAAAATTAAGTGAAAGATTAAATTGATAATATGTTTGTTTTTTTATATTTAATGGCAAAAAATAAATTATATATATATATATATATATATATATATATATATATATATATATATATATATATATATATATATATATATATATATATATATATATATATATATATATATATATATATATATATATATATATATATATATATATATATATATATATATATATATATATATATATATATATATATATATATATATATATATATATATATATATATATATATATATATATATATATATATATATATATATATATATAAACTAAGCTAATATTTTATTATCATGTATATTAAATAACAATGGGAATTATGGCTAAAAGAATCAAGAAAAATAGAAAAATGGCCCAGCAAAGAGTTAAACTCGGGCCTCCTAGGTTATTGGTGGTGTGCTTTGTCAACTGAACTAAGCTAATCATTCGTTATTATTATGATTCTATTAATAAATAAGGGAATATTGATAAAGATATTGGGCCAACAAGCCCAATGGGCCACCCCGTTTGGAAAGGATAAATAAATATTTTTGTAACCCTAGAGTACTAAGAGAAGGGCGCCACAGCTGTTGGTTGACTTGGGAAGGGAATAACATATTAGTTATTATTATCAGATTCTTATTCCTATATTTTACCGTAAAATAAAATCAAACAAAATCTCACTTCCCCACAAATTGCATCTCTCAAGCTCTTGCTCTCTGCTTCATCTCAACGACAAAACAACTCACGACCTTCTCCCTCCACCATTGTTAGCTTCGATCGGATGTCACCATCTTATCCATCCAACTTTTCTCCATGTGTTTCAAATGAAGCAATCAACAACAGTAAATCCACTAAGCAACCAAATAGATACGAAAATGTAAAGTATACGCTCAAAGAAATTGATCAGTACCGAAGCCTAAGCATAGAGATCACAATAAAGAGGTTTGGAAATTTACCGATCAAAGTTGCTCCGATGGTGTCTTACAGGTTTGCAATGGAGAAGTCAGATAGAAAACCAGAAATCCTGTGAGAAAAAACTCACGTGATTTAATCTTTGATTTCTTTGATCTCTTCCTTTTTATGAAATCTCTGCTACTTTGCTGATGTGGGATGTATATTCAACTATGATGCTTGCGATATAATTGTTGAAGGTGTGATGCAAAAATAAGTGATTGAAGTTTCGAATTTAGTGATGGAAATCATTGAGTGCAGTGGTTCGAAGAATTTGCGAAAGACGAAGTTTGTTGAACCGTCTGCAGAAGTAGATGAGAAGCTGTTGATGACAGTTGAAGTGTAGTCATGAATGAAGTTTGAAGTTGTGTTATTGTGTTTTTGTTGATGGTTTTTGGTTGTTATGTGTTTTGATTGGTGTTGCTGTGGATGCAAGAACATTATTTGCAGTATGTGAGTTCAAAACCTCCTGGTGTGGTGAAAGAACCTGTGAGCGTACCTTTTCATCCATGTTAGGCCTAAAATAAGGAATATTGTAACCAGTGGGCGGGTCGTAAGCTGAAAAGCCAAGCATATCGTGAGAATCTTTCTGTTGTAACTGTGACGATGCATAGGACAAACTTGTATCGCGTACCAATATAAGATTGGCATAGTTGTCTAGATTTTGAGAGCTTGATGATTCTTTGTTATCAGGAAACTATTGCTCAGAAACTACACCAGAGGCTGGTGATTCGGATTCAGATTTTTACCATGGTCATCCCGTAAATTCACTTGATTTCTCCCAGAAACATCATCAGTGGATGACTTTCATACAGGTGTAGTTAAGCTTATAGTCGGTTCTCCCCTAGCAGTTTCAGTGGCTCCTATTAATTGAAAGTGAGGTTGATGCGTCAAAGAATCAAATTCTGTTGCAACCCCGATGGTACCAAAGGTCATCCGGCATCGATCAGTCTCTAGAACGCGAATATAGTGTTCGGCGAAAACAAGCAGGGAGTATTTGAGCAGAGAAATTAAAAGTATATTTTTATCTAAGAATTTTATGTTATTACTATACATTCCGTATGTTGTTTTTTATTATCATTACTTAATTTTAAACATTCTAAATATCAACAAATGCAACGACTCAAAAAAAAAAAACAACAAAGAAGGTATGATAAGGCAAGCCTCATATGGAAAAATAAGAGGTGCAAAGAAGATTCCAATTGATGGATATATGAGAAAGTTATGCAGAACTAAATAGGGAAGAAGAAATACCTATCGAAGTCTCTCCGATGGAGCTATAAAAAACAGTAAGTCCTCCATTGATGCTCAAGCTCCTTTTTACCTTGATTGTTTGTTATGATGCATGAACAAACTTCCTCTATTTTTCTGTTTTTTCTCTCCTTGAATTTTTCTGTGTTTTCCTTCTACTGAGTTTTCTGTGCTTTCGAATTTTCTATGTGTGTCTCTACTTGAATTTTCTTGTGTTTTTTTGTCCATGAAGAGGGCTTTTATAGTGAAGTAATAAGGAATTTAGGGGGAAAACAGTAGGATATTTGAACTGTTTTGACAAAATATTTTGATGCCTTCTTTATGCAGTTTTTCTTTAGCCATTTGGATGCAACTTTCGGCTATTATGAAGTAGGGTAGCAAGTTGTTAGCAGACTGGTTTGTTCTGATTTATAGCAGTTTGTTTGTAGTTTTTTGGCAGCATTTGGACCATTGTAGGTTGCTGTTTTTTTGACTGTTTTGTAGCATTTTACAGCACTTTTTTGGGATTGTTTTGCTGCATTTTACAACACACTTTTTTGGGATTGTTTTGCTGCATTTTACAACACTTTTTTGGGGTTGTTTTGCTGCTGAAACAAGGCTGGAAAATGGGTTGTATGATCAACTACTGTTGGGATGATATTGCTATTGTTTTGGACAGTAAAATACCAAAAAAATTGGAATTTTATTTGTTGAAACAATGTTGGAAAGTATCGACAGCATTGCAGTATGATATTGGGTTAGATTTTTAGGACATTAGAAATAATAGTTTGTACAAACTTGTAATTCCCTGTAACTTTGTAGTGATAAATCCAAAGAAAATTGTAACATGAATGGAAAATTGTTCTTCAATATAATTCTCTCAATTCTTTAGTAATTGTAAACATTTGGATCATTATAAACTTTGAATCTTGATATTCATCTTGATGAAATTCAAAATTTTCCATTTGAATTTGGAAAAGAATTGATTGATATTTGAATGAATTGTTGAATGATGAATAAACAATAATGCAAGCCTTAAGACTTCAATCTTGCATTTTGTAATAGAGATCAAAATAATTTTCATGAATTGATCTTGTAATAAAATTGTAACCATCATGTATTTATTCTTGTGATGAATGATTATTCCTGAATCAAATTCTTTTTTCAAAATATCCTTAGTAAATCCTCATGTGAGTTCAAATGGCCATGTTGTGAATCCATCAAAATAATCACACAAATATAATCACACAAAAATAATCTTGAATAAATGTGATGAACGATTATTCTTGAAAGAGACCTTTTAATAACTTATATTTAGTTAATACTTGAATTCACATGATGAAAATTCCAAGTATTCTAAATAAATTCTTCCAAAACGATATTGAATTCAATCAACCCACTATAACAAAATTCACTCCGCGTCATGTAAGTATAAGAAATTGAACCATGCTTAAAAGCTTCGAATGATCACTAGAAGGGGGATTTGAGGCGAAATTTTATCGCATTGAGAAATTGGCACAGTGAAGTGAACTTAGAGATCCAGAAACTCTTAAATTATGACAAACATCCCATAAAGTCCTCTTATGGCTTTCTAAACCCAATTTTCTTCAAATTTTAAAGAAAACTTGCAGATGACTTTCGGTCGAAATGTTTGGGATTTACTCGCATAGCCTGATATTTTCTTGTATCTCGAGGCAAGGTGAAACACATGTGAACCAATGGTTATGTAACTTTGACTATTTGTATATGAAGAATTTCATAGACGCTTGAGGCCATCTGTTGGACAGAGCATGGAAATAAACACACGACTCTCTTGATGAATCAGTCTTCGAGAAACAATGATCAAATGTACTTCTGGCTTGAGACTTAAAACCTAATTGAGGCGTGATGCCTGATGCTCTTGATTCAGACCTGTTTTCTGCACATGAAATCAAAGAAAACAAAAAAAATACACTTCTTGATTGGTTAGAAGTTAGTCATGCATAAGATAAAATGCTCACAACACTCAATAATCTCTGCACAAGAAATGCTCGAAGGTGAAGCGTTCGAAATCGACCATATTTTGTGACCTTGATGTATATAACAAAAAATGCAAATGAAGATGGGATCTTAGGTAAAAAATTGGGGTATGACAGCTCCCCCTATTTTAGTTTCTTCTATTCGGAGATATGAAGATTGAAATCTTCGTCTCGACGAGATTGAAGGTACTTAAATATAGTTTCTTGATATTTAATTTAGAAATTATGTTTTGGTATTTATTTTTAAAACAAATTAAATAGCCTTGTCACGAGATTGAGAGGTTACTTAACACAATTTTTCCACGAGAGTGGGAAATAAACTAAGGCCCGAGTTGGCACGCAAGAGCATGGGGGTCGAACCAGGTAGTAGCAACTAGGCATTAATTCTAAACACATCGAGAGTGCTTTAGGATTAATTAGAACTTGTTTAGATTTCTAAATGCATTTCATAATTAAAATGGGCGAGCGAGAGCAAAATCTCATGGTTAAGGGATGATGCTTTATTCAAAACCACGAGAGTGTGAGGTTCAGTCTTTAAATTGATATTTTCTACTAAACACGTTTTTAACATCGATATAATCCAACGAGTTTTAGAGTCCCTGAGGTACGCGGAATACACATTCTGGTCTCTCTTTTCTTATATATTTCCTTAATATTATTTTATTTCAGTGTTAGTCTCTGTTTCCCCTAAATTAATCATTCATTATCCTTAGCTTTACAAAGCGACAATAGATTATAGTAGGTTGACATTGGTATTTGTGGGTTCGACAGTCTTTTATATTACTTTGATATTTATGTGCACTTGCAGATGTATCATGTTTTTGGCGCTGTTGCCGGGGACCAACAATCAATATTGTTATTTCCGTTATTGCACCATATAGA
Organism: Vicia faba; assembly: GCA_948472305.1. Lineage (NCBI taxonomy): Eukaryota > Viridiplantae > Streptophyta > Magnoliopsida > Fabales > Fabaceae > Vicia > Vicia faba. The sequence continues at coordinate 41,546,683 of OX451735.1, forward strand.
CTAAGGCACTCTAAACTTAATTACTATGTATCACCAAAAAAATTTCTACAACTCCCATTCTCAGTATTTCGAGGAATTAAAAACTCCCATAAATCCTACTTCGAAATACCAATGGAGGATTTCAATGCATCGCTAACTCACTCTTACCCAAGTTACCTCTACAACTACCAATCCCAACATTTTGAGGAGTTTCAAGAATCCAATAAATCTGATCTCAAAACATTAATGGAGGATTATAATGCAACGTTAACTTATCCTCAACCAAATTTCCTCTACAATTACCACACCCAATATTTTGAGGAGTCACAAGAATTCCAAAATTCCACTCTCGACACATTAATGGAGGATATGACTGCGACAAGAAATCGCTCTAGGCTAGAAAGTATGATGACGAAGCAATTTCTGGAAACACAAAATGCAACATTAACTCACTTTGAGGAACCGTAGGAATCCCATAATTTAAACCTCGAAACATTAATGGGGGATTTCGATGCGACGCTAACTCACTAAAGGCTAGAATTTATGATGGAGCACTTTGTTGAGACATAAACTGTCCAAAATGAAGAGATAAGAAATCAAAGTCTTTAAAATAATGAAACCCTTAGGCAGTTGAATAATGAGGTTGACTCCCTCATGACTCACAACATGGCCTTGGAGACTCAAATCTCCCTGCTTGAACAAAAACCTCTAGGACCCTTCCCTGAGGAGCATGTGGATGTTGTAAAAACCAGTAGTGAAAAACAAATCGAAAATCCTAAGGATAATGCTAATAAGGTTGAAGAGAGTAATAATGAGGTTGAGAAGAGTTCTGATGAGAAAAGAGTGGAGATTGAGAAAAATACCCCGACATCATCTGAAAGGGAGGTTGTCGAAGAAGTAGAGAAGGAAACATCTATTATTGTTCCTCCTCCCTATAACCCACCTATTTCTTTTCTGCAAATATTTTTGGAAGCTAATGTAGATTCCCAATCCAATAATTATGTGGATAATATCCATACCAATGCACCTTTGTTTGAGGTCCGGCATAAAAAGAGAAAATTTGAGGACCATGAAACTAGGAAAATCATTAGCATTAAGAAGAGAAAGTTAACATTCGGGATAGTGGGTGAAATAACTATTCCCACACTTGATAAGATGATACTCAGGATAGATCATGAACCACCACCACAAGCTCAAAAGAATGAACCACCCCACAGAAGAAAGAAAAGAAAAGGTGAGGGTATGTGAGATGGCTTGATAAATGGCCATGGAAACCAAAGATTATTAAAATTCGACCGAGGAGTGACTCTTAAGAGAATCACTATGAGTGGTGTCACTCTTGAGTCGTTAAGCTACCAACATTAAAAGAAGAATTGTGTGGGAGGTAACCTACAGGTCTTTAATTTAATATTTTTTCTTTTGTTTGAGTTTGCAGAAAATAAGGATATCGATCGCTTGACACCTATCAATTGCATGCAGACAGCTATCGAGGAAAATGTTTGGTTTAAGTGTAGGGGAGGAACTTTACCACTTTCCATTTATTTATTTTTAGTTAGATTTATTTTCTAGTTTATTTCATGTTTTTAGGATTTTATTTGATTTTAGTATTTTGTAGAGTCTATGCATGTGATGTCGAGTCTGTATGCATGTTTTTCAGTTCTTATTGAAATTCCTCGAAATTTTAAAATTTTCTTGTTGATGCATGGCACACACACTCTGAAAGTATATATGTTACCATGTTTAAAGTTGTGTTAGAGAGACTAAGGAAAGTTTCGATAAAATCGATACCTTTATGATATCCTAAACCCCCTCATTATGTGAAATTAATTTAGATACCTATTATGCCGAAACCACAGGCTCAAGTTTTCAAAGTACCTCTTAAGTAGTTTATATTAGCAGTCAGCACCATCTTAAGCACAAACTACGTAGGTAGTCGATGAATATAAGTGAATGATTCTAAAAATTCTAAAAAATTAGTTGCCTTTATAAATTTAAAATAGGGAATGCACTTATTCAATTAGGTGACCCTCAACTGGTCGCTTAATCCAATAGTTGTGGAACCTACAAATATATAATGAAACAACTCGTCTTTAGTTGGTTCAGAGGTGTTTGTTGCTGAATTTGGTAGGGAGGACTATGGTCCGATCCCCCACAACTACGATTGGTTAAATAAAAGGGGTTACCAAACTTATGTACCAGAACCTCGAGACAAAGGATCATAGTCGCTAACCAATTTCCGTATTATGTGCGTGTACGGATAATAAGCTTAATGTGATTGCGCTTGAATGAATAGAGTGAAATAAAAATGAGAGATATATGTTAAGTTATAATGGCATGACAAAGGAGAATTTGCATCATCTCAAAGTGGAGGATTTGGCTTAAATTTTAAAATCAACAATTCCTCACTCAACACCCAAGTGGAAAATATCTCACTTTGCCACATATTATATAAGTATAGTTGTTTACATCACTACAAGGATTGACAAGAGTCCAATCTTTTGAGAAAAGTTTTTAAAGTAAAAAAAGCCAAAGTGGCAACATGGTTTGAAATGAGATTGATTGACTTTTAGTCTTCTCACAAAAAATGTCAAGGTATTATTTAAGTTGATTGAAGTTTATTTATGAAAAGGTTTTTAAAATGCATGGACCTAGGTCCAAGTTTATTATGAAAGTGGTTCAATTTAAAAAACAAGAAGAGTTTTCAAAAGGAGAGAGAAGATTTTTGAAATTAAAGAAGATAGGAGGAGAAGAAGAGACTATCCTAAAGCATGAGGTAAAATCTTGGGAGAAGAACCATCTAACCAACAAGAAGCCAATACTTGACATTATGAGTCAAGATAGAATTCCCATTCTTTGGATTGAAACCAAGCAAGCAAAGATACTACACCTCTTGAGGGAACCAAACTTCAAGTGTATTAAGTATTCACAAAAATTGGGCAGAGCAACAGCTGTATATGGGTGAATTCCAAATTACAAACAAAGTATGTAATCACAATAACCTGCATACAAAATAAACAAACAACCCAATGTCTTGAGGTAAACCTCAAGAACTCCAAACAAAATATCAATTAAGGTCACAAGGTCTCCAACATAGGCCAAGGTTTCTAATCCTAAGTCCAAGAAGTCCAATACTCCATAATGCCAAGGATAGTAACCAAATAGTCCAAGTATCATTAGAGTGTTTTATGGTTCATGTTGATTATTAAGTGTCTTAAAAAAAATCAAGTGAGCAAAATAAAAATGACAAGAAAGTAAATGCTCAAGTGAGGAAAGATGAAAAATATCATGAAATGTAAATGCTAAAGTAAATGGTGCATAAAATAAAAGAGCATAAAATAAAAACACAAAATAAAGTCAATTATTAGTAATTAGTGGTTAGTTGGATGACCATCTTGAAACTTGCATTCTCATGATTCTGGGTAGTAAGTATGTTTTCCACACGGACAATGACGATGATGTCTTATCTCATAAAATTAACCAACACACTTGTGTTTTAAATTTTTTTAAAGGTGAACTACGTGTGCCATGATCCCCTATTGCACGAGAGGTGGTACGTAGGCACTAAAGGTTCGCAACTGTGGAGGGTGCAAAAATCATAAAAAAATACTTCTTTTCTCACCTCCACCATCTATTTTTTTATACAACATTTTATAGCCAAAATATACATATTTACAAAGGTTCCTGCAGAGTACCATAAATGTTTAGGGTGCTAATACCTTCCCTTTTCATAACCAAACCCCTTACCTAGAATCTTTCCCCTTCTTTTGGGTTATTCGCTCTTTTCCCATTCCTTTGGAAACATTAAAGTGTGGTGGCGATTGTTATTTTGATCTCTATAAGTCTAGTAAACCCAATGGCTTAGTCTTAAACATTTCTACCGCTATAGAGAAAAAATGGCAACTTCACTGGGGAAAGATTGACCTCTTGTTGGTCCATCCATAAGTGGGTTAAACCTCTCTTTGTTTATATCTGTATATGTGTTATTGTTTGTTATATATTATATGTTGTATATCTGTTTGTCTGGATTTTCCTGGTTTTCCGGGTGCTTGGTGATTACTTATGAGTCCTATACCCGGACTTGGGAAAAATTTAAGATAGGATAGGAGGTATAGTCATGTTAACTTTGAGGGAGTAATCCCAAAAAAGAAGGCACGAGATCCCCCACTCAGTGGAGGCCCCTTTGATTGTAGTGTTGTTTACCGAGTAATCGGGAAGACGTGCTACTTTCGACCTAGGAGCCTGTTGAATATGAGGACCGTAGAATACCTAACCCATCTTGGCCTTTTAGGTTTAGTGCGGAAGCTATGACGTAGTAATCCGGAAATAGTTGTCAAGCGATACTATGCTCGGACGAGATTTTCTTTAGAATATTACTAATTACCGAGTTAATCGGGAAGTTGGTAATATCTGAAGGAAGGATGTAGACTCTGGGAACCTCTAGAACCTTGTTCGGTAGGTGATAACTTTTAGACCATACCTTATGGGTAGTACCTTCGACCTCATGCTCGTGACGTTGAATCTATGAACCCTATGTTTGTGATCTTGTGTGTGATTGTTGCATCATGCATCCATGCACTTATAAGCATCTTTTGAAGAAATTGTATTTCAAGGGACTTGAAAATTGACCATTTGTGAATATCTCAGGTACCTTTTAACCATGGATTCTGGAAAAAGAAAGACAAGAAAATACAGTTTCAAAGATCCCAAGATAGATGAGTTGATCAGTCTAATTCCCGAGATTGAGTGTTCTGCAGATTTTTGGAAGAAGTATGGATCCATCATTCCTCTCATGAAGCTTAGGATGAAGGAGGGTATTCTCTCGATTACCGATTGTGTTCCTTTTACTAGTTTGGAGGGTGAGACAAAACCACACGAGATTGCTGCTTTGATCCATCTGGGGAATTCTGAGGTTGAAGCCCATATGACTACTAAAGGAGGGATTAGAGGATTACCAGCTCAGTTCTTATTGGAGAAAGCTCATTACTTTTCCAGGATGAAGAGTAGAGTCGCTTTTGAGGCCATCCTTTCTCTACTTGCTTATGGGTTGTTTTTATTTCCTAATGTGGATAAGTTTGTTGACATTAATGCTATCAGGATCTTCATGATTGGAAACCCAGTTCCCACATTGTTGGGTGATGCTTATTACTCTATTCATTTTCGGAATTCTTAACATGGGGGAATGATTATCTGTTGCATGCTTCTGTTGTACCGGTGGTTTATTTCTCATATGCCTCAGTATGATGCTTTCTGGGATGTCAAGAAGGAACCCCATTGGGCTCCTAAGATCATGGCACTTACTCACTCAAATATTGATTGGTATCATCGGGCTTACCATGATGTAGATATTGTCGACAATTGTGGTAGTTTCCCCAATGTACCTCTTCTTGGTACAAAAGGAGGAATTAACTACAACCTCGTTCTTTCACGACGACAACTTGGTTATCCGATGAGGGATAAACCAAATAGTATTCATTTGAGTAGATTCTTCATGAAGGAGGGAGAAGACCATAAGGAAGCTAGGGAGCAGATTGCGAAGGCCTGGCATCACATTCTTAGGAAGAGTAGGAAAGACCTGGGACCTAGGGGGGATGTTTCTTTGGAGCCTTATCTTCAGTGGGTCCAAACGAGGGCTATTCAGTTGAAGATGTCGTATTCCCAGGAAGCACCTATGCCTGATTTTTTTGTGAAGACCATTGCTCCCTTATTGGATGATATGGAAGAGCTACAGCTTTCTTTAGTCAGTATGCAACAAGAAAAGGAAGCTTGGTAGAATAAGTGCCAAACTTTAGAGATTACCTATAGAGCAGACATGAAGGAGAAAGATGACTTGATTGAGATTCTTGAGAGTCAGGTTGTAGAGACCATGGAGAGGCAATGGGATTTAATTTCCTCTAAGCCTCATTCAGATTCTAGTTGCTCACTTCATGATTCAGGTGATTGGAAGGAGGTTGCCACCAGATATGCGGAAGAAAACCAGAGGTTGAAGGCTCAGATTGCCAGGCTTACAGGGAAGCGCTGGCGTATAGAGTGATCTCCATCAGCTTTACTTCTTAGGGATTTAGACTTTATTTTCATCTTGTAATTGGGATTATTGAAACTTGTAATCCATTTTGAAGTTATTATAATAAAAAATTCCAGTATTTCAAATGTGTTATTACTTTGATTCTTGCAATGTGTCTATAAATCTTTAAGTCCCTTGAAATATTAATAAAATAAAACATGTGCATTGCATATCATGCATCATATTGCACATATTTCTTGCATTTATTATGCATATCCAGGTGTCTTACCAAGCTTCTTTACTTTGTTTAGCAAGTTGTCTCACCACTACAATACTCGAGCTAATTTCAGAAGGAAGATGGACAACTTAGAACAAGAGAATCGCGAGTTGTGCGAGGATGTTTCTGCTCTGAAGGCCAGCATGGCCAATCTCACTACTCTGATGGAATCTGTGGTGGCTACTCAGAATCAGCCACCGAGTGTTCAACCTTAACAGATAAAGGTTACTACTGAAGCTCCGACTGTTCATTTGTCTACCATTCCAGCTGTTGTTCAAAATCGCATGCCTCAAGGTTGTCCATTGGGAAGGCCAGAGAACTTTGTGCCTGAAGGTTTCAATCTTGGTCCTCAAGTTACTCCAGTTGTTCAGACTACTGTTACTCCTGCACTACTATGGTGCATGCTACTTCTGCTGCACCTCCTTCGATGATTATGGTCCCATTTGCTAATGATGATATGTATCATCCTTTTCCTCCACCAAGTGAAGGCTTTGGTCTCTATGATAGAATGAATGATTTTCAAGATCAGTTTGACAAGATGCAGAGGGAGATGAAGGCCCTCAAGGGAAAGGAATTTTTCTGGCAGAATGTGAATAATTTATGCTGGGTCCCGAATGTCAAGATACTTGTGAAGTTTAATGTTCCAAAATTCGAGAAGTACAAGGGCAACACTTGTCCTCGTGCTCATCTTGTGATGTATATAAGAAGAATTTTTACCCACACTGTTGATCAACGTCTTTTGATTCACTTTTTCAAGATAGTTTAACTGGTGTTGCGTTGAAGTGGTATATGAGTTTGGACAGCATCAATATCCATACTTTCAACGACTTGGGAGAAGCATTTATCAGACAATACAAATACAACTTGGACATGGCGCCTGACCGTGATCAACTCAGGGCCATGGTACAGAAGGACAGGGAATCATTAAAAGAATATGCACAGATGGTGTGAGGTAGCCACCCAAGTGATTCTTCCCATGGAAGAAAAGGAGATAACAAAGATTTTCCTAAAGACTCTGGGTGCTTTCTACTATGAGAGGATGGTAGCGAGTGCACTAAGTGACTTTACTGAAATGGTAGGCATGGGTATCCGTTTGGAAGAGGCTGTAAGAGAGGGCCGTTTAACAAAAAGTGAAAGTTCCGGAAGTACGAAGAAGCCATCCTATGGGTTTTCCAAAAATAAGGAAGGAGATACAAATGTTCTTATGCAAGAGAGGAGGGTTAATCCTCCTAGAAGAAATTATTAGCGTCATCAATAAGTCGTATTAGTAACTCTAGTTGTTGGTGTAGCTCCAACCACTATTGCTTATCAGAGACCATCCCATCAGGGGAATCAAGGGTATAATCAGAGAAGGGAGAGTTATGACCCTATCCCTATGAGCTATGCAGAATTACTACCGGCGTTAATTCAAAAGAAGTTGGTTCAGACCAGACCACCTCCCGCTATACCATCACCATTTCCTTGTTATTACAAGGAAGACCAAACATGTGCTTTTCATCAGGGAGCACCAAAGCACAATGTTGAGAACTGCTATCCTTTGAAAACTGAAGTACAAAAATTGGTGAGGTCTGGTATCTTATCCTTCAAAGATGTTGGCCCTAATGTTAAAGATAATCCTTTGCCAAAGCATGGAGGAGCAAATAATGTGAACATGGTGGCCGGTTGTCCAGGCGACTTCCGGATTTTTGATATTAAATTGGTTAGAGGAGATTTAGTAAAAATGCATGCAGACCTCTATGAATTTGGCTACTATACGCATGACCATGCCGGTTGTGCTATTTGTAGTACGGATATATAGGGTTGTGACAAGATAAATGCTGATTTGTAGGAGATGATGGATGAGGGCCTCATCCATATAATCAGGCCTAGGGCAGAGTATGAAGAGGAAGTAAACATGGTTTTTGGATGTCCTGGAGAGTTCAGAATCTTTGATGTGGAAAATATGAGTGAGGATCTTGTACAATTTCATGCTACTTTCTGCCACATGGCTGGTCAGGAAGAACATCAGTATGGATCTTGTCGAATTTGCTGCTGGGACTCCTGAGGATGTTTAATTGTAAGGAAAGGTATTCAATTGTTATTGGATAATGGAACTATCAAGGTTACAGACCAAAAGAATGATTACCATGAGGTTAATGAGATTGAGGTTTGTTTGGCTGAAGAAGAGTCAGATGATGAGTATGCCTCTGCGGATGAGTACTTCTCCTCAGATGAAGATATGTTTTCCAGAGATGACTCTAATGACTGAATGTGTTGAAGAGGGAGTAAACTTTATTGTGCCTTGTTTTGGTGCACCCACCCCTTTTGAAGTTGAATATCATGGCAAGCCAGCTATTGCTCCATTGGTGATTAGTTTTCCAGGTCCTGTCCCCTACAAATCAGACAAGGTTGTACCCTACAAATATAATGCTACAATTTTAGAGGATGGGGTGGAAGTTCCCATCCAGCCAATGCCTAATGTTGGAAATATTGCTAAGACTAGCAGAGTGACCCGTAGTGGTCGTATATTCGCACCAGTTGTTCGTGGGGATGTTAGTACTGGAAAAAAATTGTTGAAATGTTGAACCCAAGAAGGTAGTGGGTGAATCGAGTGGAACTACGCTAGAAAAGGAGGTAGATGATATTTTGAAGATAATCAAGATGAGCGACTACAGAATTATAGATCAACTACTGCAGACTCCTTCAAAAAATCTATCTTGGCTTTATTGATGAACTCCTCTGCTCACAGAGAATCTTTGATGAGGGTATTGCACAAAGATTTCATGGAAAGTGATATGCCTGTGGACCATTTCAACAGTGTGGTAAGGAACATTACATCATGTAATAACCTGAGTTTCTGCAACGATGAACTGCCCGATGAAGGAAGGAATCACAATCTGGCCCTCCACATCTCTATGAACTGCAAGAATGATTCATTATCCAATGTGTTGATTGATAATGAATCCATATTGAATGTTATACCGAGGAGCACGCTTATGAAGTTGAAATATCAAGGAACGCCCATGCTCCCAAGTGGCATTATTGTGAAAGTGTTTGATGGGTCAAGGAAATTTGCTATTGGTAAAGTGGACTTGCCTATTCATATAGGCCCACATTTGTTTCAGATTACTTTCCAGGTCATTGATATTATACCCGTTTACAGTTCTTTGTTGGGAAGACCGTGGATACATGAGGCAGGGGCTATCACTTCGACTTTACACTAGAAGTTTAAGTTTGTGCGTGAAGGAAAAGTGGTAATTATAAATGGAGAACATGCATTATTGATATCTCATTTGTCCTCTTTCAGCATCGTGGAGGCGGATGAAGCTTTTGTTGGAACTCAGTTCCAAGATTTATCTATTGATAATATAAGAGGAAATGAGAATTATATGGCTTCGTTTAAGGATGCTCAGCAGGTTATGCGTAATGGACATAGTGAAGTATGGGGACAGATTGTTGATCCACCTATAAACAAGAATAGAGTTGGCTTGGGGTTCTTTGTGAAGAATGATAAAGGTAAGAGCATGAAGCTGAAGTCTACTATAGGCAAGTATAAAGACATCTTTCGTAGCGGGGGTTATCTTCATCCAACTATTTTCGGGATTAATGCCATTGTGGAAGATGAAGCATAGCCATAAATGCCAAATTATGTGACACACAGAGTTAGGGTTCAGAATTGGATCACCATTGATGTTCCCTCTTGCATACATGTTTCAAAGTAATTTGTTTTTTGTTAATCTTTTTGAAAAGAAAAAAAAAACTTTCACTCTTCCCAATAATAAAAGTTGTCTTTGTTTCCAAAATTGTGTTTTTATTTTTTGCTTTTTTATTGGAAAATGGTAATTAGAAAAAACTTTTCAAAATAAAAAGTAACTGAAATTCAATCCGCATGATCACTTGTTATATGTGTCAGTTTCTAAAAGCAATCATAAATCATATGTGCAGATTAATTAAAAAACCCGTTGAATACAATAACCTTGCACCCTCTCCCTACTTTGAATGTCCTGTGTATAGGGATGAAGAACAAGACTATGATGCGATTCTAGAAGAGGTCTCACGGTTGCTTGAGCGCAAGGAGAATGTCATTCAGCCATATAAAGAGCCATTGGAAGTAATAAATTTGGGTTCAGAAGAAGATCCGAAGGAAGTCAAGATTGGAGCATTACTGCATCCTGATGTGAAGAGCAGGTTGATTGAGATGTTGAAAGAGTGTGTGGATATTTTTTCTTGGTCTTACCAAGATATGCCTGGTCTAGATACAGATATTGTAGAGCACCATTTGCCGCTGAAGCCAGAGTGCCCGCCAATCAAACAGAAGTTGCGAAGAACTCGCCCAGATATGGCAGTGAAGATCAACGAAGAATTTCTAAAGAAGATTAATGTCGTTTTTCTTGTGACATTAGTGTACCCTTAGTGGATTGACAATATTGTCCCAGTACCGAAGAAAGACAGAAAAGTTCTCATGTGCGTAGATTACAGAGATCTAAATAAATCTAGTCCAAAAAGATGATTTTCCATTGCCACACATTGATATGTTAGTGGATAGCACAACAAAATTCAAAGTTTTCTCGTTCACGGACGGATTTTCCGGGTATAATCAAATAAGGTTGGCTCCTGAGGACATGGAAAAAACAAGGTTTATCACACCCTGGGGAACATTCAGTTACAGAGTGATGCCCTTCGGGTTGAAGAATGCTGGTGCAACGTACCAGAGGTCTATGACAACCCTATTCCATGATGTGATGCACAAAGAAATTGAGGTATATGTTTATGATATGATTGCTAAACCCCAGACTGAAGAAGGGCATGTAGAAGATTATTCGAAGTTGTTTCAGCATTTGAGGACGTATCATCTCCTCTTGAATCCAAATAAATTTATCTTCGGTGTTCGGTCAGGGAAATTTTTGGGTTTCATTGTTAGCCAAAGAGGGATTGAAGTTGACCCTGATAAAGTCAAAGCAATTCAAGAAATTCTAGTGCCGAGAACTGAAAAGCAAGTTAGAGGGTTCCTCGGGTGTTTGAATTATATTTCTAGATTCAATTCCCACATGGCTACAACGTGTGAACCGATCTTTAAGTTGTTAAAGAAAGATCAAGGTTTTGTGTGGACAAATAACTTCCAAAGGGAATTTGAAAGTATTAAAGAATATCTGCTTGAACCTCATATCTTGCTCCCTCCTATTGAAGGAAGACCATTGATTATGTATCTTACAGTGTTAGATATTTCAATGGGATGTATTCTGGGCCAACAAGATGAAACAGGGAAGAAAGAGTACGCCATTTATTATCTCAGTAAAAAGTTTACTGATTGTGAATCACAGTATTCCATGCTGGAAAAGACATGTTATGCTCTGGCCTGGGCGGAAAAATGTTTGCGACAGTATATGTTGAATCACACTACTTGGTTGATCTCCAAAATGGATCCAATCAAGTACATTTTTTAAAAGACTGCTCTTACTGGGAGAATTGCCTGATGGCAGATGCTGTTATCTGAATATGACATCGAATACCGCACTCAAAAAGCTATTAAAAGCAGCGTGTTGCCAGATTATCTTGATCACCAACCAGTTGATGATTATCAGTCTGTGATGAATGATTTCCCCGATGAGGATGTGATGTTTCTAAAAATGAAAGATTGTGATGAACCATTGCCTGAAGAAGGTCCTGATCCTGAATCTTGTTGGAGCATGATATTTGATGAAGCTATGAATGCTTATGGTAAAGGAATTGGTGTTGTGATTTTCACTCCACATGGATCACACATTCCCTTTACTGCAAGGTTGACATTTGATTGTACTAATAATATAGAAGAATATGAGGCTTGTATCATGGGTCTCGAGGAAGCTATTTATCTCAGAATTTAAATTCTAGATGTGTATGGGGATTCATCTTTGGTAATAAATCAGATTAAAGGAGAGTGGGATACTCGTCACCCCGGCTTGATCCCTTACAAATATTATGCTAGAATATTGTTACCCTTCTTTAATAAAGTTGAATTTCATCACATCCCCAGAGACGAAAATCAAATGGCAGATGCTCTGGCAACTCTGGCTTCTATGTATCAAGTGAATACATGGAATAATATACCTTGAATTATAGTTTGGCGACTGGATAAGCCCGCTCATATGTTTACAAAAGAAGAGGTAGAAGATGAGAAACCTTGGTATTACGATATCAAGCATTTTCTCCAGACTCAGGAATACCCGATTGGTGCTTCGAATAAAGATTGAAAGACATTGAGAAGATTGGCTGGCAGCTTCTTTCTTAGTGAAAATGTGTTGTACAAGAGAAATTATGACATGGTCTTGCTCAGATGCATGGATAGACACGAAGCAAACATGTTGATGCATGAGATTCATGAAGGTTCATTTGGCACTCATGTCAATGGGCATTCGATGGCTAAAAAAATGCTAAGGGCAGATTACTATTGGCTGACAATGGAATAAGACTGTTACAAATTTGCAAAGAAATGCCATAAATGCCAGATTTATGCGGACAAGATTCATGTGCCTCTGACACTTCTCAATGTTATCTCTTCCTCGTGGCCTTTCTCTATATGGGATATTGACATGATTGGAATGATAGAACCCAAAGCTTCAAATGGACACTGTTTTATCTTGGTAGAAATTGATTACAACACCAAATGGGTGGAAGCTGCTTTATATGCTAATGTTACTAAGCAGGTGGTAGTGCGCTTCATTAAGAATAATCTCATATGTCGGTATGGTGTGCCGAGCAGAATTATCACTAATAATGGTTCGAATCTGAACAACAAGATGATGACAGAACTTTGTGAAGAATTCAAGATTGTCCATCACAATTCATCTCCGTACAGGCCGAAGATGAATTGAACTGTTGAAGCTTCTAATAATAATATCAAGAAGATCATCCAGAAGATGGTTGTTACTTATAAAGATTGGCATGAAATGCTCCCTTTTGCTTTACATGGATATCAGACATTTGTCTGCACTTCAACAAGAGCAACCCCGTTCTCCCTTGTGTATGGAATGGAAGCGATGCTCCCAATCGAGGTTGAGATTCCCTCTTTGCATGTGATAATGGAAACCATGTTGTCAGAGGATGAATGGTTCCAGAACAGGTTTGACCAATTGAATTTGATCGAAGAGAAGAGAATGACAGCTTTGTGTCATGGGCAGTTATATCAGAAGAGAAAGAAGAAAGCTTTTGATAAGAAGGTCAAACCTCGTGAATTTAGAAAAAGATACCTTGTGCTCAGGAAGATCATGTCTTTTAATGCTGATTCTAGGGGAAGTGGACTCCCAATTTTGAAGGACCATATGTTGTCAAGAAATCCTTCTCTGGCAGTGCATTAATTCTTGAAACTATGGGTGGCGAGGAGTTCCCACGTCCCATGAATCTTGATGCAGTCAAGAAATACTTCACCTAAAGAAATAAAAGAACAGCTCGTTAATTTGAAAACTGGAAAGGGGGGCTTAGGCAAAAAGGAGCGTCTCGGTAGGCCGAAAACCCGAAAGGGCGGTCTAGGAAAAAATTAGAGACATAAACAGAATAAAATTTCCCGCTAAGTTGAAAACCCGGAAGAGCAGCTTAGGAAAAAGTTAGGAACTTTCTTGGCAAGTAATTACATCAGAGAAGACTTGATCATTGAAGCAACAATCTTCTTGGATCCTCACCATACTTCAACAGAAGTTGCTGCTCAGAATTTCAAAGTTGTTAGAGGGAATAATGGTCATTGTATCTCAATGTATCTTTTCCATTATATATTACCATTTTCCGAACTTTGTAATCATCCATGGAGTCTCACCATTCGCAGACTACCATTCTATCAATAAAATTTGAGCTTTTACCTAATTCTTTGTATTTCTTATTTTTATTCAGCTTACAAAGACTCCATTTATTATTGATAATAATTTTCAAAGCAAAAAGATTAAATAACAAAATTAGTTTTCAAAAAGAATTTACAACTCACTTTTACTTTCGATTTTGTGATTCAAGAGGAAAACAAAAGTGGTGATCCCAGGAATGGACAAACTCCAGTAATTTTGGGAAGTTTTGTTTCCCCCGGGAAGGTTTTCTCAGGTCGTTTTCGCTGCTATGCATGTGATTTTTGTATATTGAAGACGATATCAATTGGCGTAAGGTGCAGTATTGGGTTTGTGATCCCAGTGTCCCCAGTCCAGTCTTGGTTCTTTTTTTATTGCATGGTCTGAGGCCTCTATCCCAGATTCCCCAGCGAAGTCTTCCCTCATATGATGAAAGGTCTTTTTCCCTTGGTGTGCTAAGATGGAACTATTTGTAAAATTTCTCCCTTTCTGCAGTATTGGCATTATTGTTGGTATTTATTTCCCAGGCAACTAGACCAGGGCAGTATATTTTCTAAGAAGTGTTAAGATAGTTGTCAACTCTTTGGGTTTTCACCTGCCAAGTGTTGGGTTTGATTTAAAATCCCCATGAGTTTTACCTTTCTCTATAATGTTGACTTCTTGATTCCCCAGGAAGGCTATCCCAATGTATCTTTTGTTGGAATAGGTTTGCATGATATGAAGACTCAATCCAAGATTCCCTAGTGAAGGCTTCGCTATTTGATAAAAGTCTTTTCTCCCCGTGCATGCTGAGATTTGACTCATTTATGAAGCATCTCCCTTTTGGCAGTACTTGCATTTTGTTTGATTGCCCGATAATCAGGCAAGTGCAATGTTTTATTTAAGAAGTGTTGAGGAATTTGTCAATTTTTTGGGTTTTCACCCACCAAGTGATGGGTTTGATTTAAAATCCCCATAAGATTGATTTCTTGATATAATGTTTGACTTCTTAACTCCCCAAGTTGTTATCCCCATGAGGTTTCATACTTTTTCCCCGGAGAAGTTGGTGCAATACTTACTCTCAATATTGAAGAACGTATCTTGGTTTCCCCTCTTCGATGTGGTGTTGGGCTCCCCAATGAATTCAGCATGAGGTCCTCAGTTTATATCTCGATAATGAGGCACTATCTCGCCTAGTGAAATCTGTATGATATTTCCCCAATGAAGTCAGCTCGAAATCCTCAATTGATGTTTTGTCGATATGGTTTCCATCTGCCTTATTTGAAATCAGTATTGCAATCCCCAGTAGAAGTGCGGATCATGAAAACATTTGTTTCCCCATTGAAGTCTGAGTGTTATTCCCCGGTGAAACCTGGAGAAGGATGTTATATCCCTGTATTTGTATTGTTTTGTCGCTATGATTTGTTTACTTCTGGATTATGTTCCTTCCCAGTGAAGTTAAGCCGTGAAATAGGATTTTGTTTCCTCGTTTGGTGCTTATTTTCTTATGGAATGTTCATCTTGGATGTGATTTAGCCGAGCGTTGATTGTGCCCAAGTTGGTTTTTCCTAGTTACTCCAGTGTTATATGTTTGTTTTGTCAGCATATACATGATAACACTCATACATTCATACATACATCATGCATAGTTAAATTTAGCAAATCATTTCTCATTCACATTCATTAATATTTTGTTGACATATTACCCTGTTTTGTAGAGTTGTGTTGTCCTCTCCACAATAGAGTGTCGGTCTTAAGCAGAAAGTGTATATTCTTTCAATTTCCCCACTGAGTTATCCCTCGTGGAAGATTTTTGCTTTAGTCTCAAAGGATGTATTTTGGTTGACTGTTTCACTCCAGTTTATTTCTAGTTTGAATCTTTGTTTCCCAGCAATATTATTACTTTGGATTTCTGCGAGCTTCGAGCATTGGTTTGAGAATATGCATTTATTTTGGCACGAGAAAACTTTTATCTCCTCAGCAGGAATATGTTGGCATTTCCCCAGGAAATTGTATTTCATTCCCTAGGAAGTCATGATTCATTCCCCAGGAATTCATATTTCTTTCCCCAGGAAGTCATGATTCATTCCCCAGGAAGTCATATTTCTTTCCCCGGGAAGTCATGATTCATTCCCCAGGAAGTCATATTTCTTTCCCCAGGAAGCCATATTTATTTCCCCATGAAGTCATATTTCTTTCCCCAGGAAGCCATATTGCTTACCTCAGAAAGTCATTTTTAGAATCCTTCCTATAACAGCAAGTGGTAGTCTCTTTATTTGAGACAACTTATATATTACCCTTTCCAGGCGGAATGCCTTGGTTAAAGAAGTAGTTGAGACCTGTTCTAGGTGAAACGCTTGAATTTTGGAGAAACTTGTTATTCTTTTTGCTACCTTCAGTGAATGTTGGTAGTTCACCATCGATGAACGTCGGTGTTATGATATTTCTTTTCTACCTTCAGTGAACGTTGGTAGTTCACCATCAGTGAACGTTGGTGATTGTTATCTTTTTGCCACCTTTAGTGAATGTTGGTAGTTCACCGTTAGTGAACATTGGTGCTATGATATTTCTTTTCTCTCTACCTTCAGTGAAAGTTGGTAGTTCACCATCAGTGTAAGTTGGTGATTGTTATCTTTTCGCTACCTTCAGTTAACTTTGGTAGTTCACCGTTAATGAATGTTGGTTCTATGATATTTCATTTCTCTCTACCTTTAGTGAAAGTTAGTAGTTCACCATCAGTGAACATTGGTGATTGTTATATTTTTTCTACCTTCAGTGAAAGTTGGTAGTTCATCATCAGTGAACGTCTATGTTTGTCTCTCTACCTTCAATAAAAGTTGGTAGCTCACCGTCAGTGAACGTCGGTGTTGTTATTCTTTTCTCTTTCTACCTTCAGTGAACGCTGGTAGTTCCGCCTTCAGTAAAATTTGGTGTATCCTTTCGATCTTCTACCTCCGACTATTGAGTTTGGTAGTCCACAATTGGTTGTCAATCACTTTTATCCTGTACTATCTTCTCTTTAGCTGAGTTGATGCTACCTTATCTCTTCTTTGGGTGTTACACCTATAGAGTCGTGTCTTTTTTATTCACCAGTGATTTATTTTCCTGGTCGGGTTTCTCTTTTGATCCTTATCTCCTTTTCTACATCCCCAGAGGTGTTTTGCGTCCCTTTGAAGTTGTTCATATGCATTCATACTCATAAGCAGTGCATGGCATCTTAGGGCCAAAAATAGGGTTTATTTTATATTTAAGTATCTTCGATCACGTCGACACAAAGATTTTTAACCTTCGTATCTTCGGATAGAAGAAAATTAAATAAGGACAGTTGTTGTACCCCAATTTTTGCCCCTAAGATCCCTTCATCATACCATATTGATTCAATCACAACAAGATTACATTAGGGATTTTGGTTCTCCTCCCTATCTTTAGCTTTACTCTTTGAGGAATCACCAAGCACCTTGACTTGTTTTTTTTTGTGATCATGCATGTTTTGTTTTGACTTTCCTTTTAATTAATAAAATGCAATGTTGGTTTGTCTTACTTGTTACTAATGTAGGTAAAGGCAATGTGGCTTAGCAAGTTGATCCGTGGGTTCATGAGTTTATTTCCATGCCCTAGTCAATAAAGCTTGAGCAATTCAAACCTCACCATTGAATTTGTTTTGGAAGAAATGGCATGGCAAGGTTTATTTTGGTTCACCATGTTTCAAAGTTATCAAGATTGATTCAAAAGTACAAGTGGCTGATTAAAGAAGTTGTCATGGTTGGACAAGGCCTTATTCCGATTGGTCACAAGTGCATATTTCTCTCAATTCTCAAGATATGGAAGTGGTTTTGGTTGCTATGAGTTCTCATTATCATTCTCAATAACTTCTATCTACAAAGCAAAAGTGTTGGTACAAGAAGGTTGTTTAAAATTGTCAAAGTTCTTCAAAGCATTTTCTTGATCTAGGAGCTAGGGTTTTGAACTTCAAAGAAGTATATCTTGCTCATCTTTTGGTATTTTTGAGTGATTCCAAAAACATCCTTATCTTCAAAGGGTTATAAAAAATCACTTTAAAAGTTTCAAGGATTTTTCATGTGGAAGAAACTTGATGATGAAGAAAGATTACAAGTCCTCAAGATGAACCCCCAACTTCCCATGTGTGACTTTAAATGATCATAACTTGGACAATTTTTATCACCTTGAGCCCACTCTTTTTCCACAATGATTTTAAGGATGTGAACTTTATTCCTTCGTTGGTTTGTAAAGTGAGAAAATGGATGGAGGTTGCTTTAAGTATACAAAAGATTATAGGTTATTTAATGATTTTTTGCCAACTTCAACAATTCATAACTCTCTCAACTTTTGGAGATTTTGAATGTTTCAAGTTTCAAAATGTCATTCAAGAGGTCTATTTCATGCATTATTTTTTGGTCAAGAGAAAATTCCAAGAGGAAGGCAATGTTTGGATGCCAAACATTATAGGTCACTTTTAAAGAAAAACTTAAAATATTTCTAAGTATGGAAAGTCAACCTCTTTTCCCAACTTTGACTCATTGCAACTTTCAGCTCAAACATCTATTTAATTCCACTCTTTTCCCATTGCAAAGCTTGTAATCTCATCTTTCTAAAGCATCAAGAACCATGCCTTAAGACCCCTTGAGCTGAGAATTCCATTGTTTCAAAAGTGGTAACTTGGAATTGAAGTTTCATCACAAGTCAGAATTTGAATTTCATGTTACAACTTCTAACCCTCAAATTAGCACGCGTTTTGGGTCTAAACATGATTAGCCCACTTTCCCAAGTGGATTAGTGCATTAAAATGCGCATTTTGGATGAGTTTTGACAAAAGAGAAGTCACACTTTCTTCATGATGCAGACCCACACAATTTCCCTCAAAATTGCATCGTTCACCCTTCCTTTTGATCCCATTTGCTTCTCCTATAATTACATGAGCTATTCCATTCGTTTTCTCAAGCTTGAACAACCAAAATCACCCTACCAAACTCGCTCCATAACTCACTTTTCTGCAACTTCGAAATTATTGTTCAAGCCTTTTTCAATCCATTCTTTCTATCAATTCACCTTCCTTGATCTTCCCTTAATCCAACAGAAGAAGAATTGAGCCTTGAAACTGAATTGATCTGACCAAGTCCTTTTACAGAGCTCTGCAACTGAACTTCAATAGGTAGATTACTCCATCAATTCTTCCAAACTTTGATATCATTATGAAGCTCTCATTTCCCTTGTTCTTGTTGCAACACTTTCTTTGAACTGGAAACACATTTTGGCCATGAATTTTCAAATTCCTTTTCAAAACTTTTTTCCAAATTGCTTGAGCTACAGTTTATATAAATTTTTCGCGAAGGTATGGTTGTCTTCGTCTTGATGAGACGAAGAGAATGGTACCGGTCTCGTGCTCTAATTTTATAGTTTGAGCAAGCTCGATTTGAGACTGGATGGAGGTTAAAGATGACCAACGTGTCATCCTTCAACCAATGAAACAGCGTCATTTGAAATTTTTGAATATTTGATTTAATTAATGATCATGTGTGTTATTCGCTAATAACCATGATATGCACAGCTCGTCTGATCCATTGGATCAGCTTACTAACGTGTTTTGTCTCTCATCCATTGAATCAGCTTACTAACGCGTTTTGTCTCTCACCATTGGTCCACATTTTTTTGACTTTATTTTATTTTTGTGATTTTTATATTTAAATTGTTTTAAACTTCAAAAAATTATAGAAAATTCATTTTAAGTCCAAGAAATCTGAAAAAATTATGAGAAATATTTTTTTTTTTATTTTTCTGATTTTTATTTTTTTACAGTTTTATTTTGTGTTTTGATATTTTTTATAAATTTTCACTTTATTTGAATTGTTTTAAATGTTTAAAATTACTTTTATGCATTTAAATTCTAAAAAAAATATGGAATGATCCAATGATATTGTGACAAATATTAGTGACCTCATTCATTTTTTATTTCTGACTTTGTTATTTTTTTATCATTTTTGGTTTATTTTACTCATTTCTTTTAATTTTAAAAATAGTTTCTGACTTTAAAAAATTACCAAAAATTGTATAAAAAGATTTGAGTTCATTTTTTATTTTTCTATGGTCTTACTTAATCTTTATTGATTAATTTGAACATAGTTGATATTTTTCTATCTTATTTCTATTTTAAAACATTTTAAAACCCTTTTTTAATGCATATATTAAATGTAATATTATTTTGTATTATTTTCTGGCTGATCTTAGGTTAAATTTTTGATCATGAACTTTATCAACATCATTGGATCCATGGTATTGACTCTAACTCCATAAAAATGGGCGAAAGAGTTCAATAATAGTTTGATTAAATTTTAATTCAAAAATGGTTTGTATATTGTTTCCCACCCCTCTTCATCTTATCCCTTTCTTATTGCACTAAGTTTTATTGGAGTATGATCTCTATATCATGTCTCAAAACAAATGGTGCATAGATTGCTATTGACCAAACTCAAAATAGGTGCGACTTCTTTATAAGTCCACTTACGATTGCTTAACAAAGCGCTAAATTTTGTCCTGATTCGAGAAAATTATCATTCATGGCCCAAACTTATGATTGCAAGCCCAAGATGTTAATTTGAACCCTTTGATACAATAACCTTGAGATTTATTGTGTAGGTTCTTTGGTTCTACCAATCTTCTAATGGATCTTCATTAATTTTGGTCAACGCGGATCACTTAAACATCATTGATCATTATATGTTACACTGAGGATTCTTAAATGGATGATATACTTCACATGAAGCAAATGCAATTCATTGTGTAGAGGCTTTGGTTCTACCAATCCCCTAATGAGTTCCAAAAGCTAGTTTTAAGATGGTCATCCAACTAACCACTAATTACTAATAATTGTCTTTATTTTGTATTTTTATTTTATGCTCTTTTATTTTATGCACCATTTACATTTCATTCTATTTTTCATCTTTGCTCACTTGAGCATTTACTTTCTTGTCATTTTTATTTTGCTCACTTGAGCTTTTTTTTTTTAAGACACTTAATAATCAACATGAACCATAAAACACTTTAATGATACTTGGACTATTTGGTTACTATCCTTGGCATTAGGGAGTATTGGACTTCTTGGACTTAGGATTAGAAGCCTTGGCCTATGTTGGTGACCTTGTGACCTTAATTGATATTTTGTCTGGAGTTCTTGAGGTTTATCTCAAGACATTGGGTTGTTTGTTTGTTTTGTGAGCAAGTTATTGTGATTAAATGCTTTGTTTGTAATCTGGAATTCACCCATATACAATTGTTACTCTGCCCAATTTTTGCGAAGACTTAATACAATTGAAGTTTGGTTCCCTCAAGAGGTCTAGCATCTTTCCTTGCTTGGTTTCAATCCAAAGAATGGGAATTATATCTTGACTCATAATGCCAAGTATTGGATTCTTGTTTGTTAGATGTTTCTTCTCCCTAGCTTTTACCTCATGCTTTAGGATAATCTCTTCTTCTCCTCCTATCTTCTTTAATTTCAAAAATCTTCTCTCTCCTTTTGTAAACTCTTCTTGTTTTAAACTTGAACCACTATCATAATATACTTGGACCTAGGTCCATGCATTTTAAAAACCTTTTCATAAATAAATTTCAATCAACTTAAATAATACCTTGACGTTTTTTGTGAGAAGACTAAAAGTCAATCAATCTCATTTCAAACCATTTTGCCACGTTGTCTTTTTTTACTTTAAAAACTTTTCTCAAAAGATTGGACTCTTGTCAATCCTTTTAGTGATGCAAACACTATACTTCTATAATATGTAGCGAAGTGAGATATTTTGCACTTGGGTGTTGAGTGAGGCATTGTTAATTTTAAAATACAAGCCATATCCTCCACTTTGAGATGATTCTAATTCTCCTTTCTCATGATTGTGGGTAGTAAGTATGTTTTCCATATTGACAATGACTATGATGTCTTATCTCATAAAATTAACCAACACACTTGTGTTTTAAAGTTTTTTAAAGGTGAACTACGTGTACCCTGATCCCATATTGCACGAGTGGTGGTACGTAGGCACTAAAGGTTCGAAACCGTGGCGGGTGCAAAAATCATAAAAAGTACCTCTTTTCTCACCTCCACCATCTATTTTTTTTATACAACATTTTATAGCCAAAATATACAGATTTACAAAGAGGTTCTTGCAGAGTACCGTAGATGTTTAGGGTGCTAATACCTTCCCTTTGCATAACCAACCCCCTTACCTAGAATCTTACCCCCTCTTTTGGGTTATTCGCTCTTGTCACATTCCTTTGGAAACAATAAAGCGCGGTGGCGATTTTTATTTTGATCTGTATAAGTCTAGTCAATCTAATGGCTTAGTCTTAAACATTTCTTCCGTTACAAGTTGATTTTCAGTCATCTGAGCAATTGACTGAGTAAATTTGTGGTGCATGACTTGAAACTTGGTATGAGCATTCTTGAAGACCTATAATAAACCATGAAAGTCACTTGAGGCATTAAAAGTCCAATTATCCTTGATAAAACCAAAACCCTAATTTGTGGGCTCAATGCTTAAGAGTTGAGCTTGTCTGGTCAACTCTTTGAGAATTGTTTAGCATTTCATATATTTTGTGAGAAATGTCTTGAAGAAAAAGGAGGGTAAAAGCTTCTACTATAATTCCACTAGGGCGTATAGGAGTTCCCTTATATTTGAGATTCATGAGAGTGCTTCTTGGTATGACATTTAAAGCATATCCATTGTCTATCAGCACATTGGACAAAGAGTCATTCTTACAATTCATAGATTTATGCAGAGCCAGGTTATGGCTTCTCCCTTCATCGTGAAATTACTCATCACAAAAACTCAGATTATTACAAGATGTAATATTCCCCACAACACCGTTGAACTGATCCAGAGACACATCCCTTTCAACAAAATCCTGATCCAACACCCTCATCAAGGATTCATGGTGATTAGAAGAGTTCATAAACAAGGCTAAAATGGAAATCTTAGATGGAGTTTGCAATAACTTATCCCCAATCTTGTAATCACTCATCTTGATGATTTTCAACAGATCATCAACATCCTTTTCCAAGGCGGCGCCACTAGATTCTTCTACCACTTCTTAGGTTCAGCATTCTCAATAACCTTCTTACCAGAATTAATATCGCCTCAAAAGGTAGGGGCGAAGACACGACCTCTATGAGTTACCAGACTAGCTTCAGAAATATTCTCGACATGGGACAAAGGTTAGATAGGAATTTCCACACCATCTTCTAGGATAGTTGCTTTGTACTTATAAGGCACAACTTTATCTGATTCATATGGGATAGGACTAGGATGATAGATAACTTGGGATAAATAACAGGTTTGTTGTAGTATGTAATTTCTACAGAAGCGAGAACACCAAAATATGGTACAATGACATCTACTCTTGCCTCTTCAGCATATTCAGGAAACATACCTTTGTCGGAAGAAAATAATTCATCAACAGAAACATACTCATCATCAGACATGGCCTCAACAAGGTAGTTTTGAACCATGTTAACTCCATTATAATCATCTATGTTTCTTGTGACTCTAATAATACCTTTGTCTAATAGCAGTTGAATACCTCTTCTCACAATAGAACAACCACGGGAATCTCTATAGCAAATTTGACAGGAACCATAATGATGTATCTCCTGACCATCCATATAACAAAAATTAGCATGCAACTGCACTAGATCATCATCCATATAATTCACATAAAAAATCCAGAATTCACTGGGACATCCATAAACCATATTCACACCATTCTCATATTCTGTCTTTGGCCTAATGATATGGATAAGGCCTTGATCCAACATCTCTTATAAATCACCTTCTACCACAGAACAACCGCGAGTGTTTTCTCTATATACCCTGCAGGCTTTATGGTCATGCTTACAGTGACTGTATTGATATAACAAAGCATGCATCTTCACCAAATTTCCTCTTAACATGTTTATGTCAAAGATTATGAATTCTCCTGGAAAACTAGAAACCATATTCCGAGTACCTCCACCTCCATGCTTGGGTAGTGGATTAGCCTTCACATTGGGACCAATATATTTAAAAGTCAAGAGACCAGATCTTACCATCTTCTGCACTTCAGACTTCAAAAGATAACAATTTTCAATGCTAAGCCCAGGGGCTCCTTGATTAAAAGCACAAGTCTGGTCAGCTTTATAATACCATGGAAAAGTTACGAGTACAGCCGGAGGAGGCCTAGTTTTTACCGGGTTCTTCTGAATTAAATTCAGAAACAATCTTGTATAACTCATTGGGATAGGAACAAAAGCTTCTCTCCTCTGACCTTTCCCTTGATTACCTTTTTGAGGTGCTTTATGATAGGCAACAATAGTCGGAGCTACATTGACGATTCGAGTTACTGAAGCAACATGTTGTTGATGTTGATGACGTTTTCTTGGAGGATTAGTCCTTTCTTGAACAACAACATTTGTCTATCATTCTTTCTTTCTAGAAAACTCGTATGAATATTTCTTTGTTTGACTAGAACCTTCATCTTTTGACATTCGTACTTCCCTGGCAGCTTCCTCTAGACGGACATCTATACATACCATCTAAGTGAAATCACTTAGTGAACTTGTAACCATTCTTTCATAGTAAAATGAACCAAAGTTTGTTAGGAATACCTTAATCATTTATTTCTATCCCATTGGGGGTACCACTTGGGAAGAAACCTCCCGCCAATGATGCGCATACTCTTCAAATGATTCCTTATCTCTCTTAGAAATTTCTCTCAATTGGTCATGGTCAGGTGCTATAAACATGTTGTACTTATACTGCTTCACAAAAGCTTCACCCAAGTCATTGAATTTATATATATATATATATATATATATATATATATATATATATATATATATATATATATATATATATATATATATATATATATATATATATATATATATATATATATATATATATATATATATATATATATATATATTGCTACTGTCCAATCCCATATACCATTTCAAGGCAGCACCAGTCAAACTGTCTTAGAAAAAATGAATAAGCAAGCGTTGGTCATCAATATGAGTGGACATTCTCCTGATATACATCACCAGGTAATCACATGGGCAAGTGTTTCCCTTGTACTTCTCAAACTCTAGTACTTTAAATTTTACTAGCACTTTCACATTAGGAACCAACCAGAGGTCACTGACATTTTGTCCGAATAACTCTTTTACTCGGAGAGCCTTCACTTCTTTCAGCATTTCATTAAGTTGATCCTTAAAGTCCTCCATTTGGTCATAAAAGTCCAAACTTTCACTTGGTGGAGGTGCAGAATGATAAACCTCATCATTAATAAAGGGACTTTATTCACTACAGGAGGTGCAGCATGATGAATATCATTATTAATAATAGGGATAGCATGCACCACAAGAGGTTTAGCATGATGAATCTCATTATTAATAACAGGGACATCATACACCACATGAGGTGCAGAAACAACAACAGTTTAAACAAATGGAACAACTTGAGCAGCAGGATTATAACCTTCTGGTATGAAATTCTCAGGCATTCCCCATGAGTAAATGCGAGGCATACGGTATTGAGTAGAATTAACTAGAGTAACAGAGATAGGAACTTATAGAACCTCTGAAATGATAGTTGTCTGTTGTTGTTGAGTAGCATGAGGAGACATAGGAAGAGGAGGTGGTGGCTGATTTTGAACATCCACCAATGACTCTACCAAAGTAGTCAGATTAGCGATACCAGCTCTCAAGGCAGTAACTTCTTTGTGAAGCTTACAATTCTCTTGTTCAAGGTTTTCCGTCTTCCTTCTAGAATTAGCCCGAGTATTGTAGCAATGAGACAACTTGTCGACTGAACGAGGCAGAGAAACAAGTAAGACACCTAGGAAAGATAGAAATGAAAAAATATGTGCAAAATGATGCATGATATGCAATGCATATGATTTGATGTGTTTATTCAAGAAACTCAAATAATTATAAATAATTGCAAATATTGAGGGACTAACACATTTGGAAATGCTGAAAATCTCATTTTAATAATCTTTGGAATGGATTACAACTTTTAGTACAAGTTTCAATAATCCTAACTACAAGGGAATAAAGATGGAATTAAAAAATACTAAGTAGCCAAAACTAATGAAGATCTTTCCACACACTGAAGTTTTCCCTTGAATCTTGCAATCTGAGCCTTCAACTGTTTGTTCTCTTTTGCATACTTGTCGGTGACTTGTTTCTATCCACCAGAATTGGAAAATAGGTGACCGGGACCTGGGTGAACTCTAGATGAAAATAAATCCTCCTGCTTCACCATCATCTCCACAGCATGACTCTCAAGAATCTCAATCAAGTCATCATTCTCTTTCAATTCTATTGAGTAGGACACCTCCAAAGTCTGGTACTTGTTCTTCCATGCTTCCTTCTCTTGCTGCATCCTAACTAGGGCAAGCTGAAGTTCCTCCACATCATCTAAGAGAGGAGGAGTAGTCCTCATAAACATATCAGATATATGTTCCTCGTGAGAATAAGGCATCTTCAACTGAATTTCCCTTGCTTGTACCCATCAAAGATGAAGCTCTAAGGAAACAGCTCCTCTTGGTCCCAAATCTTTTCTACCCTTCCTATGAATATGGCGCCAAGCCTTTTCAATCTCTTCCTTAGCTGCCTTGTGATGTTCTCCTTCTTTGAGAAAAAACTACTCAGATGAATGTTATTTGGCTTGTCTTTCATTGGATATCCAAGTTGACGACGTGCAAGAACAAGGTTATAATTAATTCCTCCCTTTGTACCAAGAAGAGACACATTGGGAAAAACACCACAACTATCAATAACTTTCATATAATAATAAGCCTGATGATACCAATAAATGTCAAAATGAGTGAGAGCCATAATCTTTGGTGCCCAACGTGGTTCCTTCTTGATATGCCAAAAAGCAACAGACTAAGGTAAGTGAGAAATAAAACACTGATATAACAACGGTGAGCAACAAATGATCATCCCATCTTGATGGAAATTCCGAAGATGGATGGAATAATAAGTATCTCTTAGAAGTGTATGGACTGGATTCCCGATCATAAAAATCCTAATAGCATTAACATCCACAAATTTATCGATGTTAGGAAACAAAAACAACCCATAAGCAAGAAAAGCAAATATAGACTCAAAAGCAGATGTACTCTTCATCTTGGAGAAGTAACGAGCTTTCTCCATTAGAAACTGAGCAGGTAAACCTCTGATTCCTCCTTTGGTAGTCATGTTAGCCTCAATATTATACTTCCTCAAGTGAGTTATTATGGAAATCTCATGAGATTTGGGCTCTCCTTCTAAGCCTTTGAAAGGAACACAATCAGTAATAGGTAAACCAAGTAAGTAAGAATAATCCTCCAATATGGGCATCAGCTGATAATCAGGAAAAGTAAAACACTGGTATAACGGATCATAGAACTGGACCAATGTGGAAAGAATACTCTGCTTCATCTTGAGCTTCATAAGAGGCACAATGGCTTCATACTTCTTTTGGAAATCTATGGGACTCTCAATCTAAAGAATCAAACTCCTCAGTTCCTCTATCTTGGGATCCTTCAAACTATATATTCGAGTCTTTCTCCTTTTAAAATCCATGGTCAAAAGAGTACTTGAGATATTTGCAAAGTTCAACCTTAAGTTCCTTGAAAAAATGTTTAAAAAAGTTCTCATGGGTGCATGAATGCATGATGATGCAACAATCACACACAAGATCACAAACATGGGGGGTTCATAGGTTCAACGTCACAATCATGAAGTCAAAGGTACTACCCACAAGGTAAGGACTAATGGTTTATCACCTACCGAACAAGGTTCTAAGGAAATCCCAGAGTCTACATCCTTCCTTCGGATATTAACAACATCCTGATTAGCTCGTTAATTAGAAATATTCTCGGGAAAAACTCATCTAAGTGCAGCATCTCGTGACAACTACTTCTGGATTGCTCCGTTATAGTCTCTGCACTACACCTAAAAGGCCAAGATGGGTTAAGGGTTTTTCGACTTCTCAGCTTCGTGGGCTCCCAGGTCGAAAGCAACACGTCTTTCCGATTGCTTGGTAAACAAATACTACAATTAGAGGGGGCTGCACTGAGTGGGGGATCTCATGTCTCCTTTTTCATAATTACTCCCTCAAAGTTAACATGACTATATCGCCCATCCTATCTTAAGTTTTCCCAAGTCAGGGTATAGGACTTATAAGAGATCACTAAGCACCCTAAAAGCCAGAAAAAATCCATACATACATATATACAACAAATAATAGCACATACACAGATAAACAAAGATAGGCTTAACCCACTTATAAATTTTTTATTTTCCCCAGTGAAGTCGCCAGTTTTCTGTAGCGATAGAAATATTGAGGCTAAGTCATTGGATTGACTTAACTTGTACATGTCAAATAAAAATTCCCACCATGCATTATTGTTTCCAAAGGAAATGGGAAAAGAGCGAATAAACCCAAAAAAGAGGGGGGAGAATCTAGGTACGGGGGTTCGCTATGCAAAGGGAAGGTATTAGAACCCTAAAAATCTACAGTACTCCGCGGGAACCTCTTTGAAAATATGTGTATTTTGACTATAAAAATTGTATACAAAAAATACATGGTGGAGATGACAAAAGAAGTGGTTTTTACAATTTTTGCACCCACCGCGATTGCGAACCTTTAGTGCCTAAGTACAACCTTCCGTGCAATAGGGGATTAGGGTACTCGTAGTTCACCTATAAAATTTAAAACACATATGTGTTGGTTAATTTTAAGAGAAGATACATCATCGTCGTATCAGAGTGGAAAACATACTTACTACCCACACTTATGAGAAAAGAGCATTTGCGTCATCTCAAAGTGGAGGATATAACTTGGATTTAAAATACAACACTCAACACCCAAGTGGAAAATAGCTCTCTTGACTACATATCATAGAAGTATAATAGCTTGCATCACTACAAGAATCAACAAGAGTCTAATCTTTTGAGAAAAATTTTAAAGTAAAAAGCCAAAGTGGACAAAAATGGTTCGAATGAGATTAATGACTTTTAGTCTTTCAAAAAAAAGATGTCAAAGTATGGTTAAATTGATTAAAGTTTGATTAAGAAAATATTTTTTTTTAAATGCATGGACCTAAGTCCAAGTTTATTATGAAAGAGGATCAAGTTAGAAAACAAGAAGAGTTTTGAAAAGGAGGGAGAAGATTTTTGAAATTAAAGAAGATGAGAGGAGATGAAGGGACTATCCTAAAGTATAAGGTAAAAGCTAAGGAAAAGAGCAATCTAACAAACAAAAAGCCGACACTTGACATAAGAAGTCAATGAGTAATTCCCATCCTTTGAATTAAAACCAAGCAAGCAAAAAAACTAAACCTCCAAAGAATACCAAGCTTCAGGTGAATTAAGAACCAAGCAAAGTCTTCATTGACAAAGATTTTCCAGAGTTACAATTGTATATAGAGGAATTCTCAATCACAGACAAAGAATGAAAATTAGAATAACATGCACATAGAAAAAGTTCAAACCAATGCCTTGGAGTAAACCCCAAGTAGTTCAGAAGATCTTCTCAAAAAAATCAACCAAAGGTTACAGAGTTCCAAGGTCTCATGGCTTCTAATCCTAAGTCTCAGGAATCCACAACTCCACAGTGCTAGGGACAATAACCAAGTAATCCAAATAACCTAAATAATTTTTAATGTCTAAGTTGATTATTAAGTATATTTACAAAGAAAAGGAAATAAAGCTCAAGTGAGCAAAGGTAAAAGGCAGAAAATAAATGCTCAAGTGAGAAAAAGGCAAATAGCATGAGATGTAAATGCTAAAAAATAAATGGTACATAAAATTAAAGACACAAAAGAAAGGCATAAAGTAAAGTTAATTGTTACTGAATTAGTAGTTAGGGTTCAAGTATAACAAAGGTTAGTTGAATGATCATCTCGAAGCTTGATTTTTAAAACTAATTAGAAGATTGATAAAACCAAATCCTCTTAACAACAAGTTTCATTAGCTATTTGTGAAGTATATCTTTCATTTCAAGTACTCAAATCCAACACATAAGACCAACGATAATTGAAGATCGAACTTAGGCCAAAGTTGATGAAGGCTTGTTAGAGGATTAGTAAGATCAAAGCCTCCTAACAACAAGCTTCAAATGCTTTGAACAAAAATCAAATAATCAATTATACTTGGGCTTTCAAACATAAAGTTTGGGCCACGAATGATCATTTTTCGAATCGAGATAAATTTAGCGCTATGTTAAGCAATCGTAAGTGGACTTATGTAGAAGCCACGCCAATTTTGAGGCTAGTAAATAGCAATCTATGTACCATACATGTTAGATAAATGTTAGATCATTCTCCAAAAACATGTAACACAAGTAAAAATAAGAAAGAGATAAGATGAAGAGGAATGGAAATGATAGTGTAACCAGTGCCTCAGATGAAATTAGGGTTTCAAATATCATCAACATCATTCATCCATTTTGGTGGATTTGATTTTTCATCCTATCAACACCCAAGATCCAATGAGGTTGGGGAACTTTTCCCAAAGTAATACTCAAGTGTCCAAATCAGGACCAATCAAAAATAATAAAATATATTTAATATAAAAACAAAATTTAAATGACTTATAAAAAGGAAATAATTGGTAAAATACCCAATATGTATTAAAACACCAAATAAAAATCCTAAAAATATATCAGAGGTCAAACATGAGTCAACAAGTGGTGACAAAAAATTTTAGAATTTTTTAAAGTAAGAAACTATTTTTAAAATATAAAGAAATAAGCAAAATAAACTAAATTTTATAAAAATAAGTAAAATCAAAAATAAAAATAAAATCAGGTCACCAATATTTGTCAAGAGGCCATTGGATCCTTCCATAATTTTTTTCAGAATTTCAAAACATTAAAAAGTATTTTTAAACAATTAAAACAAGTCAAATAAAGTAAAAAATCATAAAAAATACCAAATTAAAAAATAAAATTGTTAAAAAATAAAAATCAGAATGAGAAAAATTAAAAGTATTTTTGATAATTTTTTCACAATTTTAGAAGTTAACATGACTTTTTTATGAATTTTTAAAGTTTAAAACAATTAAAACAAAAAACAAAAAATAAAATAATAAACCAAAAAAATATGGACCATTTGATCAATGTCAAAACGCGTTAGTAAGCAGATTTGAGGGACCTGGCGCATTGTGCATGTTATGGTCTTTATTGAAAAACACACCAGATCAATTATTTAAAAATAAATTTGAAAAAATTAGGTGGCGTGATATCATTGGTTGAAGAGAAGACATGTCATCGTCTTCAACTTCCAGCCACCTCTAATTCGTGATTCCACAAACAGTAAAATCAAGAGCTCAAACCAGTGTCATTCTCTTCGTCTCTTCAAGACTATTCCAATGGTACCCTCGCGAAAAATTTATATAACATGTAGCTCTGATTTGAAAAAAACCAAAAGAAAAAAATTGAAAGGGGATTTGAAAACAGAAGCACCAAACTTAGTTATAGTTGAAAATGAATTATGCTATGAGCAACAGTGAACCAAGAGCTACATTGTAGCAAGAATTTTGAAGAGAATTAGTGAAGAATTTTACCTGTAGAAATTTAACTTCAGAGCTCTGAAACTAGACTTTGTTAGCACGATTTGGGAAAACTCAAGGCCTGATTCTTGTTGAGTTAGCTTCAAGGAAGTTCAAGGATGAAGACTGAACAAAGAAATTAGATTGAAAATAAGGAAAGGGTGAATTCGAAAACTCAGAAATGTGAGCTATGGAGAGAGTTTGACAGGCTAATTTTGGTTGTTCAAGCTTGAGGAAATGAGTGGAATAGGGTCTATATTTATAAGAGAATTGAATGATGAAAATAATTGGAAGAAATAGTGAGGTTTGGATGGAAATTGAGTGAACCTCAAAAATGAGAATAGTGTGACTTGCTTAGCATCAAAACTCACTTAACTCCTGTGTTTTTAATGCTTAAACAAGTCTGGGCAAGTTTGTTAAATATGTTTAAGTGAAAAACACGGAAAAAATTGGTCATTAGAAGGCACATTATGATAATCAAATTCTGACTTCAAGCAAAAACTCAGTTTCATGGAAGCAACTTCAAGAACATGGGACACACAATGTAGGAGGCTTTATGGTCTCATTATTTTTGCATTGGAGAGATCTCACAAAAAACTTTACAATGTGCCAAGCAATTTAGCATTTGGAGATCTGAGCACAAAGTTACATCATTTTGAAATTGGTAAAAACACACGGATATTTGAAACTTAAAAAATTTCTAAGTATAGAACTCAAAATGACATATAATGTTCTTCAAAGTTACATGCCCTTCCACTCAAAATTTGATCTTGATCCTGGAAGATGAAATTAAGTAGACCCTTTGAATTGAATTTGGGAATTGAGATCACTCAAAAATCATAAAAATTGAAAGATTTATGGTCTTTGGAATATGATGAACAAATTTGGGGAAATTCACAAAAGACCTATAATCTTTTCAATTCTTTAATAACTTTCCAAGCATTTTCAAGCCTAGCACCTTGAAACAAAGTTGTAGTAGACATCCCAAAGATTATTTTAGAAAAAGAATGAGCTCAAGGAGATAAGAAATGACCAAGTTATGATCATTTGAAGTCACACAAGAGAATTTGATAGCCTTTTCAAAGGACTTGTAATCTTCTTCAACCATTAGTGATCTTCCATTCAATATTAGACTTAGATCGTTGAAGAGAAGTTGTTAAGGACTCTTCAAACAATATAATGGATTTTGAATCAATCAAAAATCTCAAAAACTGAGTAAGATATGGTTCTTTGAATTCAGCAAACTCTAGCTCATAGAGTGTCAAAGTAACTTGGAACCCCTTTACACTTTTAATGATTTTTCTTACACAATTGGATCTTATCATGTGAAGAGAAGTTATTTTATATGATAATAAGAACCCATAGAAAAAAGAACCAACTCAAAATATTGAAAATTGAGACAATTATGCACTTGTGATCACTAAATCAAATACTTTCTCAATTAGGTCAAACTTGTTGAATCAACCTTTAATCTTTTGAACTTTCTTTGCGAAATAAAGAATGGTGGATCAAATTAGACCTTGAAATGATGTTGTCTTGAAGCACACTCAAAAATGGATCTTAAGTATCAATGAAGCTTGTTGAAGAAGGCATCTAAATAAACACATGAATATATGAATCTTATTAATGAATGCCATTCTCTTTGAAGTAAGCTTGACCTTACATGAAATTGATAGTTTCTTTAAACCAAAGAATTGTGATGTCATCATCATAGCCTTGAAGATAAAACTCGTGGATTTCATTGAACAACCATTTTACTGAGGACTACACCTCAAAACCCTAGGTTAGACGGTGATATGGATGCAATTGTGTCATCACCTACAATATAAACATCCAAAGAAACATATATACATATTTTGATGTTAGTTAAGAATTAATCAACATAACATGCACATGTACAAGATACACAATTCAAGTTGATTGGTGATTTTTGTACCCGAAAATTTCCATCCCATTTTTCAAGATACCTCCTCATCCTCCTAGGGTTCTCAATTGCTCAAGACTACTCATGGGTTGGCCAGATAAACTCTCCTCTTAAGCAGTTGAGCTAAAACTAGGGTTTTGCTTATTTTAAGAAAATTTTGAATTCTAATGCCTCAAGTGGATTTCCTAGTTTCTCATATGTCTCAGAGAATCCTCGTGCGAAATTTTAAGCCTTGCAGCACAACTTTTCTCAGTTAATTAGTCAGATGATTGAAAATCAATTGTATTCGGCAAAAAGTCAACTTTGACCAATTTACAGTCAAACTTCAAGATTTTTGGTCAACATCAACATTTTGAAGTCACATTCATCATTTGATCAAGGGTTGATCATGATTCATCAAGAAAACACAAGATTCATC
This sequence comes from Vicia faba, assembly GCA_948472305.1. Lineage (NCBI taxonomy): Eukaryota > Viridiplantae > Streptophyta > Magnoliopsida > Fabales > Fabaceae > Vicia > Vicia faba. The sequence goes on from OX451735.1 coordinate 41,580,635, forward strand.
GAAACTCAAAAGTTACTAAGTTAGGGTTTTCTTAAGGAGAAGTCAACTAAACTTTGACCAAGCATAACTTTAACATACCATATCAAAATATTCTCAACCAAAAACCTTTTTGAATGAAATTTAATTCTCTACAACTTTGTCTCTCTAAGCTCAAGGCCGTAAATGCTTCATTTGAGAGATATGGGCCAAAACATTACATGTCATTTTAAAAGTCAACAAAAAGTTACTTTTTATCAAAACAATTTACATCAAGATAAAGGTTTCAAATGAAAAAATCACAACCGTGAAGATTGCAGGGGGCATATTGAGGTTTCCAAAAAGTCCAAGATCTCCTTCATATGACAAAAAGAGAGAGTTATGATTGGTACAAGTTGGGAAATTTTGAGAGAATCCATGAAATCCAATTTGAGCAAACTTGAACTTTTGGGCTAATGGGCTTATCTTTTAAGGTCCAAACGTGTTCTTGACCTCATAATGGACCTCTAAATCCATTTGTGTGCCATTTTAATTTTTATTTCATTTATTTTGATTTTTATTCATTTAAATTCAAAATTAAATCAAATAAATATTAAGTCGAGGTATAAGGCATAAAAGGCTTTTGATTCTGATCTTTTGGAGACCCGAGATCACATTATAAACTGTGTGGAGTTATTCTTGAAACTAATCTTTATGCTTTTGTCTTATTCCAATCTATTTTCAAACAAAATCAAAGATATGTTTTAGAAGATGTCCAAGCCCATCTTTTAACCTAATCTCTTCCTATATATATGCTCATCATATTCAGACAAGGGGACACGAAAAAAGCTACTCAAGAACACTCTCTCAAAATGTCAAATTTTGTCAAAATAGGGCAAACTTGAAATCCATCATACAACCATCCTCAAGGCCAACCATCCATTCAAATCGATTCCCGAGGTGCCGTAGAGTAATTTAGGATCGTTCTTGATGATCAAAGAAGCCTAAAATGTGCATTCCATACATCGCTAGTTACATGTTTTTCATGAATTTCATATTTTGATTTTTACAATGCTTTGATTGAAACTAAGGATTCTAACGTGTTTCTGAGACAAAAAAAAAATGCAGGTTTGATCCCTTGCATGAGACCCATAACGCCAGGATAGCCCATCACTATTGTTAAACTGATTTTTATTGCTTTACTTGTATCTCTTCGTGCAGGATGAATTAGCAAAAACTAAGGCCACCACTGCATTCACAAGGGTCGATTTAGGGGGGTAAGGTCCTTCTTGTTCATTAATATGCGTTCTTTTTGCAGGTTGACAAAAGCATCTCACCGAAGAAGACAACCGGAGCTAGGGCTTTAGCGCCTCTCCGGTCCTTTTTTTAAATTATGTTTAAATTGTTTCATTTTATAAATGGATGAGAGCGTAGCACCGCTGGTCAAGGCGAAGGTTTGTGAATGTATGGGTGTGGGTTTGATCCCTGGGTTTGCAACATTTTTTTGTTATTTTCCATCTAACACGCAAGTTCCAAATATAATATGCAGAGCCTATTCTCCAGACACAAACAAGCGCCTGGCTTAGTTGCACGCAAGGAAATATGAATCCACGAGGGCGTGTGTTCAACATCCACCCATGCATTCTTTTTCCTTATTTTGTTTAACCTAATTTTCTTTTCTTTTTCTCTTTACTAACCCTAATTTCAATTAATCAATTTTCAAATTAACTTAATTTTTTCCTTAATACTAATAAATTAGGTTTAGGGTTTAATTAATATTTAATTTTTATAATTAATTAATTAATTAACTTTTTCTTAAATATTAAAATCAATTAGAATTTAGGTTTGATTAATTATTTTTCCACAAAAAGTCACAAAAACTTTTTTTACATTCTTTTTCCTATTTTCTTAATATTTAATTTATTTAAATTCATAGAAAAATGTATAGGTCACATTCCCTATGTAGTAGTGTAGATTTATTTTCCGTGGTTTTTCCTAATTATGTAACTGCTCATAGAATATAATAGCGTAGGTTTATTTTCCCGCAAGTTTTTACTTATGTACCTCTCCCAAATCCATATAATAGCTTAGGACTTTACCTTCTGCACTTATATTTTTATCCAATTGCTAGTAATTAAGGTTTGTATGGCAAGACTAAAAACAACCCAAAAAATCCTAATTCTCAAGATAAATAATTGAAAACAAACACTTCGCAGACTTTAACATTTAGGGTAACCTCTCTTGTTGTCTTACAAATATTGCCGCGTCCCTTGAAAGTGGGGATACTTTAGCAAAAGACCCTTGATCAAATCATCATAGTCCCTAGGATACAAAGATCATAGTCTCTCAATGTCCCTCAAAGTGCCTACGAAAAATGATATAGTCCCTACGAATAATATCATGATAGTCCCTTCGAATTGCTAAGGTATCCTTACATGTTGCCTTTGATGACCATACGATGATCCTACGCCTGTCCCTTCACATCCAATTGATAGGGCTACCTACTAACTAATGGCATAGATAGTACTATCTATAAAGGAGAAGGAAAATAATAAGAAAGACTTTAGTGGGTAAAGAACTCTTAATTCCTTGCTTACAAACAAAACATTTTTCTCATATCACACTTTCAAAACAACAAATATTTTCAAAAACACTTTGCATACATTCTTAAGGACTGATACAAGAATTATTACAAAGTCGGCCTTACATTGGCGATTTCAAAATATTTTCAAACAAATCACACATAAAGCAAGTTTTCAAAAGTGAGCTAAGTAATTAAGAGTATGTAGATAACTATGGGTGAAAAGAGTGCTAACACCTTCCCTTTTCATATCTTACCCTCCTGAACTCAAAATCTATCAAAGGTCTTTCTTGTTCTTTTCACCTATCCTAAATATTGGTTAAAAAAAAGTCGATGGCGACTCTAGCTATCCGCACATTTGGATAAAAACAAAAAGTCAGTTCTCCCACCGTATTACAGAACTGGCGACTGTGTTGGGGACTACTATTTAAAAGAGAGGGGTATGTAGAAATAGATCATAAATGTTGTATGGCGTAGACCGATATGGATAATATGATGGCTACGTTACTGTTGCACTTTGGTTTGTACTAATTTTCGTTGAGTCAGTCAAGGATAACATTAGGGTTCCGCATGGTGTCATTAACATTAACTGACTACATGGATCTGAACATGGAAAGCCCCAAAGATGACTTCCCGCTTCTGCATATTGATGTTCTGGTTGACAACACCGCTCAACATAAAGTATTTTCCTTCATGGATGGTTTCTATGGTTATAATCGAATCAAGATGGCACCTGAAGACATGGAGAAGACTACCTTTGTCATACAATGGGGCACTTTCTATTACAAAGTTATGCGTTTTGGTTTGAAAAACACCGGTGCCACATATAAGTGTGATATGGTAGCTTTGTTCCATGACATGATCCATCACGAGATAGAGGTTTACGTTGATGACATTATAGCCAGGTCTCAGGCTGAAGCAGAACATCTCGACCACCTGCAAAAGCTGTTTGAGAGGTTGAAGAAATACAAGTTAAGGCTGAATCCAAACAAGTGCACCTTTGGGGTAAGATCCGGTAAACTCCCAGGTTTCATCATCAGTGGTAAAGGTATTGACACTAATCCCACCACGGTTAAATCCATTCAAGAAATGTCAGCTCCCTGTAATGGGAAGGAAGTCAGAGGTTTTTTCGGATGATTGAACTACATTGCCAAATTTATTTCCCATTTTCCTGCTACTTGTGAGTCAATCTTCAAGTTACTGAAGAAAGATCAAGTAGTGAATTTGAACGACGATTGCCAGATAGCCTTCGATAAAATCAAGGAATACCTCCAGGAACCTCCAATTCTGATGCCACCGATTGAAGGAAGACCCCTTATCATGTACTTAACAGTGTTTAGAGAACTCAATAGGGTGTGTATTAGGGTAACACGACGAGCCTGGTCTAAAAGAGCATGCAATATACTACCTTAGCAAAAATTTCACCGACTGTGAAATAAGATACTCACTGCTCGAGAGAACTTGATGTGATTTGGCATGGGCTGCTCGCTGACTAAGACAGTATATGCTGACTCATACTACTTTGTTAATCTCTAAGATGGATCAGATAAAATATATATTAGAGAAACCGGCTCTCTTTGGAAGAATATCGAGAAGATCTTGCAGAAGATGATAGTGACATACAAAGATTGGCATGAGATGTTACCATTTTCTCTTCATGGTTATCTCACTTTAGTACGTACGTCAATTGGAGCAACCTCGTTCTCTCTAGTCGGTATGGAGGTTGTCTTACCTATTGAACTCCAGATTCCTTCCCTAAGGATTATGAAAGATGCAGGTTTAGATAAATATGAATGGACTCATACTCGACTGGACCAAATAAATTTAACCGATGAAAAAAGGCTTGCAGCTGTTTGTCATGGTCAGATGTATCAGAAACGCATGATCAAAGCCTTTAAACAGGAAAGTCAAACATCTGGTATACCAGGCTGGTGATTTGGTAATAGAGCGCATTATCCTACCACAAGGTGATCCCAGGGGAAAATGGACTCCCACATACGAAGGGACATTTGTGATCAAAAAGATATTTTCTGGTGGTGCTATGATACTTACTACCATGGACGATGAAGATTTTCCACACCATGTGAACGTGGACATAGTCAAAAAATACTACGCATAAAAGAGACTTACTAGGTTGACAGGCCTAGGAAAAAGTAAGGGCATTCTGGAAAACCAAAAGGGTTCGGGTAAAAATTAGGGATATATATAAAAAAATTGTACATCTGGCAATTCAAAAACCTGAAAAGGCAGCTTTGGCAAAAAAGGATATCCCAATGGACTGAAAACTCAAAAGGGTAGTCCGGGAAAAAGTTAGGGATTAAAGCGTACGGCTATGTCTTGTTGGATAACCCATCTACTTACATCAAACTTCATTACTGGCGTCAAGTTCAAACGGTACAAAACAATTCAATCATCTTCTTCCAACAGCAAGTGATGAGATGCTTGAAGACATAGGGGCAATAGCATAGTTGAAACTTGATGAGATCATTTCCACATAGCTATTTTTCCTTATTTTTCTTTGTACCCTTTCTTTATTCTTACGACGATTTCCTCTTACTACGATTTCTGTCTCTTTGTATAAAATTGCCTGCTTATAGGCAAACTTTCAGAATAAATGCAATTAGATTTCAAAGTTCAAATTTTTTACTTTCTCTGTTTTGTTTGCAAAAGCGTCCAATGATTACATTGAATGAACATATGCATTTGAACATGATTATTGTTAACAAAATATATGCATAAAAACATGATTAGAATTTACTAAAGACTCTAGGAATTGGGATAATGTTCAAGTCATCCATAAATCTCCACAAAATTATCTTCATAAGCTAATCCCCATCAGAGATTATCCCCTCAACACAGTTTATAGTAATTCACTTCTCCAACAGGGTTTATTTCCCCAACGGAGTTTATTTCTTCGATATTACAATTCCCCGACATGATTCTTTTTCACAGCCAGATGTCATTCAACTTTGTCCTCCCCAGAAGAGTTGACATCCATATCTGGAACTTGGTGAGACAGCACGTCAAAGGATTATCCATTTCTTTTGTCTCTAGTCAAGGTACATAAGAATCAAATCCTTCAAAAGAACGATGAACGACCAATTTTCCTGGAATTCTTCTATCCCCAAGTAAAAATCGAACGTCCCTAGTAGAGTGTCTTCAAACAGAAAGCAGAAATCCCTAGAAAATACATTCTAAACAAAATTGAGGAACTACTATCCCCGTCCTCAGCAACAGTCAGGGATTTATTTTCCCAGCCAAAGATGTTATATGAAGTTACTGTTTCCGTCAGCAACATCTTACGTCCATACATCATTTACAAAATACCATAGCATATGCATACAAATCGCATATAGTATTATAATTTATTTTGAGAGCATCATTACGCAATGCATTACATACATCTTGACATTGCATAAAAATAACTTTTTTTTCAGGTTAGTTCACAAACAGATAAATATTGGCAACAATTTATCATCCTTTAGATAAAATCAGTCAACATTCATTATGATATTCCTTTGGATACAGCCAGGAGTAGACTCATTCCAGTACATAATTCAAATACAGTTTAGATATGATCAAGAGATAGATCCATTCTGATACTCATTCCAGTATATCGTCTAGATACAGTTCAGATACGATCAAGACATAGATCCATTATAATACTCATTCCAGTACATGTTCCAGATACAGTTCAGATACAATCAAGACGTAGATCCATTCGGATATTCATTCTGGTATATCTTTAGATACAGTCAGGCGTAGACTGATTCTAATACGGATCTCAGATACAGTCGGGTGAAGACTCATTCTGATCCTCTTATAGATACAGTTAAGACATAAACCTATTCTAGAACATCATTCAGATACAATCTAGACATAAGATTCATTCTGACACTCCCCAACACATTTTCTAGATACAGCCAGAGACAGACTCATTCTAATATACTTCTCAGATACAATTGAACAGACTCATTCTGATACTCTTATCAATAGTTACTTTGGATGGAATCTATAATCCCATCTTCGACGATACTCTATCACTTCTCCAAATGGCATCTTTAATCCCATTCAAGAAATACAATCAACCAACAGTGTTACTCCGTGTATATGTGAGTGCAAATTTCTGGGCACTTAAGTGTTTAATCCTCTTCCACATTCAGATCAAGAATGACGAGCATGCCAATATAACTCTTCAGGTTTAAGAAGATTGAACAGGGGCAGCTATTGTACCCCAAAATTTTCCCTCCCATTTTTCAAGATACCTCCTCATGCTCCTAGGGTTCTCAATTGCTCAAGACTACTCAAGGGTTGGCCAAATAAACTCTCCTCATAAGTAGTTGAACTACAACTAGGGTTTTGCTTCTTTAAAGGAAATTTGGACTTCTAGTGCACCAAGTGGACTTCATAGTTTCTCATATGTCTCAAAGAATCCTCATGCCAAATTTCAAGCCTTGCAACACAAGTTTGCTTAGTCAATTAGTCAGATGATTGAAAATCTACTATATTGGTAAAAAAGTCAACTTTGACAAATTACAGTCAAACTTCAATATTTTTGGTCAACATCAACATTTTGAAGTCACATTCATCCTTTTATCAATGGTTGATTATGATTCATCAAGAAAACTCAAAATTCATCAAAAGTCAAAAGTTACTAAATTAGGGTTTTTAAAGAGAAGTCAACTGAACTTTGACCAAGCATAACTTTCACATGCCACATCAGCAAATTCTCAACCAAAACTCAGTTTAAGGGAAATTCAATTCTCTACAACTTCGTCTCTCTATGCTCAAGGCCAAAAATGCTTCATTTGAGAGATATGGGCCAAAACATTACATGTCATTTTAAAAGTCAACAAAAAGACACTTTTTGTCAAAGCAATTTACGTCAAGATAAAGGCTTCAAATGAAAAAAACTTCCAACTTGAAGGTTGTAGGGGGCATCTTGAGGTTTCCAAAAAGTCAAAGATCACCTTCATATGACAAAAATTGAGAGAGTTATGATTGGTACAAGTTGGGCAATTTTTAGAAAATGCATGAAATCCAATTTGAGCAAACTTGAACTTTTGGGCTAATGGGCTTATCTTTTAAGGTCCAAACGTGTTCTTGACATCCTAATGGACATCTAAATGCATTCATGCGCCATTTTAATTTTTCTTTCATTTATTTTTATTTTTATTCATTTAAATTCTAAATTAAATCAAATAAATATTAAGTGGAGGTATAAGGCATAAAAGGCTTTTGATTATAATCTTCTGGAGGCCCAAGATCACATTAAAAACCGTGTGGAGTTATTCTTGAAACAAATCTTCATGCTTTTGTCTTATTCCAATCTATTTTCAAACAAAATCAAAGATAGGTTTTACAAGATGTCCAATCCCATATTTTATCCTAATCTTTCCTATATATATTCTCATCTAATTCAGACAAGGGGACACGAAAAAAGCTACTCAAGAACACTCTCTCAAAATCTCAAATTCTGTCAAAATAGGGAAAACTTGAAATCCATTATACAACCATCCTCAAGGCCAACCATCCATTCAAATTGATTCCTAAGGTGCCATAGAGTAAGTTGGGATAGTTCTTGATGATCAAAGAAGCCTAAAACGTGCATTCCATACATGGTCGGTGTCGTACCCCAAATTTTCCCTATCTCTTTTACTTTTGTCTGGCTTTGAACTTTGCATCCCATTTGCACCATTTTTTTACTCAGTCATTTGCATATTCCTAATCTCATGGAATCAAGCGCTTTGGTTTGAGGTATTAGGGTTGTGCCCTCTTTATGTCTAATTTTGTTTCGAAGTTCTCTTAGCAGGTAAAAGGGAAACGCATCTGGTTCTTGATTAGTGGATCGTGGGATGGATTTTTGGGATATCATGAAGTTTTTGTCATCAAGTTTCAAGTCTTGAATCACAATTTTCCAAGAAAGTCATTCACAAGCACAAAATGGTCAAATGCACTCTAAAAAGTCAAACTTTAACTTTTGGTAAATATCAAGTTTCAACCATTATATTTCATCAAAACAAGAAATTGGTTCATCAAGAAGTCAAAATTCAGAATTACTTTGAGAAAATAAAGAAATCAATTTTTTTAAATACTTGGAAAATTTTCTAAGTGGTATGAGATTTCAGAACTTCTGGGCCAAATTCCACGCAAGTGCAATCAGAATTAGCAAGGACGGTTCAGAACATGGCTCTCTAGTCAGAACATATGGGGGCTGTGTTCTTTGGTCAGAACATAACTGTTGTACCCCAATTTTTGCCCCTAATATCCCTTCATCATACCATGTTGATTCAATCACAACAAGATCACATTAGGACTTTTGGTTCTTCTCCCTATAGTTTAGCTTTTCTCTTTTTGAGGAATTACCAAGCACCTTGACTTGTTTTCTTTTGTGATGATGAATATTTTGCTTATATTTTTCTTTTATTAATAAAATTCAATGTGGGTTTGCCTTACTTGTTAATAATGTAGGTAAAGGCTATGAGGTTTAGCAAGTTGCTCCATGGGTTCATGAGTTTATTTCCATGCCCTAGTCAACATAGCTTGAGGAGTTCAAACCTCACCATTGAAGTTATTTTGGAAGAAATGGCATGACAAGGCTTATTTTGGTTCAACATATTTCAAAGTTATCAAAATTGATTCAAAAGTACAAGGGGTTGAGGGAAGAAGTTGTCATGATTGGACAAGGTCTTGTTCCTATTAGTCACAAGAGCATATTTCTATCAAATTTCAAGATATGGAAGTGGTTTTAGTGGCTATGAGTCCTCATCATCATCCTTAACAACTTCTATTCACAAAGAAAGAATGTTTGCACAAGAAGTTTGTTCAAACTTGTCAAAGTTCCTCAATGCATTCTCTTGATCTAGAGGCTAGGGTTTTGAACTTCAAAGGAGCATATCTTGCTCACCTTTTGGTATTTTTGAGTGATTCCTAAGACATGCTTCTCTTTAAAGAGTTCCCAACAAATCACTTCAAAATTTCCAAGGAGTTTTCATGTGGAAAGAACTTGGTGAAGAAGAAAGATTACAAGTTATCCAGATAAATCCCCAATTTTCCATATGTGACTTCAAATAGTCATAACTTGGTAAATTTTTATCACCTTGAGTCCATTCTTTTTCCATGATGATCTTGAAGATGTGTACTTTTTGCCTTCTTTTATGTACAAAGTGAGAAAATGGATGGAAGTTTCCTTAATAATGCAAAAGATTATAGGAAATTTCATGATTTTTGGCCAACTTCAACAAGTCATAACTTGCTCTTTTTTTTTTAGATTTTGAAAAGTTCAAATTTCAAAATGTCATTCAAGAGATCTACTTCATTCCATCTTTTTTGGTCAAGAGCAAATTCTAAGTGGAAGGCCATGTTTGGATACAAAAGATTATAGGTCATTTTTGAAGAAGAATTTGAAATATTTCTAAGTATGGAAAGTCAACTTTTTTTCTTCAACTTTAACTCCATGTAACTTTCAGCTCAAGCATCCATTTGATACCATACTTTTTCCATTGCAAAGCATGTAACCTCATCTTTCCAAAGCATCAAGAATTATGCCCTAAGACACCTTGAGTTGGAAATACCATGGATTTGAATTTGGTAACTTGAAACTGAATTTTTCACAAAGTCAGGATTTTGAAATCTTTGTTTTGGCTTGGAATCACAAGTTTTCCATGCGTTTTTGTTTCTAAACATGATTAGCAACTTACCATAAGTGATTAGCATCATGAAACGCACGATTTAGCTGAGTTTTGATCAAAATTGAGTCACACTTTCTTCATGATGCAGACCCACGTGAATTCCCTCCAAAACGCATCATTCACTCTTCCTTTTGATCCCATTTGCTTCCCTATAAATAGAGGGCCATCCCCCATCCATTTTCCCAAGCTTAGAGAGCCAAGAACACCCTGCCAAAACTTCACACGAACCCACTTTTGTTGAATTCAGTTTTTGAAATTTAAGCTTCCTTTTCCAAAATTCTTTGTGCATTCATCCTCCTTGAGCATCATACAAACTCTCCAGCACTTAAACCAATCAAAACGACCCGTAATTCAAGCTACAGAAGTCCAGTTTCAGAGCTTCTTACTTGAACTTCGAAAAGGTAGAATTCTCCACCATTTGGATCCAAATCAAACACTAATTTGTTCTACTCCTTTGTCTGATTCTAATGTTGCTTACAATTTTTAAATCCATTGTGAATTGAGAGAGAAATCCCAAACTGAAGGTGCTCACTATTTTCTGAGTTTTTGATTCATAGCTCTATCCATACCTTATATAAATTTGGCGCGATGGTTGTGTTAGAATCGTCTTGAAGAGACGAGTTCAATGATGCTAGCCAGGGATCCTAATTTTTCCATTTGAAGGATCTCACAAAATCCCCATTGCAGGGTGTCTGGAGGTTGAAGACGATGATATGTCTCGTCTCAGCCAATGATAGCGTGCCAAGCGTTTTAATTTCATTGGTTGCCCTTTTTCTGATCCCATGTGTATTTCACTAAGGTCCATATCAAGCACAACACATCTCGTCCATTGGATTAGCTTACTAACACGTTTTGACTATGATCTAATAGTCCACATCTTTTTGGTTTTATTTTATTTTCTGATTTTATATTTTTATTGATTAAATTTTCAAAAATTCATAACTCTTTTAATTTTTATCCAAAAATTATGAAAAAATTCACAAAAATACTTTGAATTATTTCTGATCTCATGAATATTTTTTCATATTTTTATTTTAACATTTGGTATTTTTTATATTTTTTTGTATTATTTTCTTTCTTTTAATTACTTAAAAAATACTTTCTGACATTTTTTAATTCTAGAAAAATTCATAAATATTATTTTGCCAATCTTTAACTTTCTGAAAATTTTAAGGAATTTTATGTTGAGGTTTACTATTTTTGATCTATTTTTTGTTTGTTTTAGCAATTTTAAATAGTTTAAAAATAGTTTTTGACTTTTTAAAATTACCAAAATTTTTATAAAAATATTTGGATCCATCTCTGATTTTTCTATGGCCTTATTTTTCATTTCTTGATTAATTTGAACATAATTGATATTTTTCCTCATTATTTTCTATTTTTAAACATTTTTAACACTTTTATTGTATATATTAAATATATTATTATTTTGTGATTATTTTCTGGCTGTCTTGAGTTGATTTTTTGATCATGACTTTATTAACATCATTAGATCTTGGGTGTTGAGTTCAACTCCACCAAAATGGATGAATGATTTTAATAATAGTTTGATTTAATTTTTAATTCAAAAGTGGTTTATTCCTCTTTTTGCTCTAATCCTCTTCATCTCATCCCCTTCTTATTGCACTAAGTGTTGTTGGAGCATGATCTCTATATCATGTCTCAAAACAAATGGTGCATAGATTTCTATTGACCGGCCTCAAAATAGGTGCGACTTCTATATAAGTCCACTTACGATTGCTTAACATAGCGCTAAATTTTGTCCCGATTCGAATAAATGATCATTCGTGGCCCAAACTTATGATTGCAAGCCCATGTATGTTAATTTGATCTCTTTGATTCAATAACCTTGAGATTCATTGTGTGGAGGCTTTAGTTCTACCAATCCTCTAATGGATCTACAACACCTTTGTTCAACGCGGATCACTTAAACATCGTTGATCATTAAATGGTACTTGTGAGAATTCTAAATGGAGGATATACTTGACAAAAAGAAAAGGCAACTTGTTGTGTGGAGGCTTTGGTTCTACCAATCCACTAATGAGTTCCAAATGCAAGTTTCAAGATGGTCATCCAACTAACCACTAATTATTGACTTGTTTTATCTTATGCTTTTATTCTTTTTATGCTTTATGTACTTTTTATTTTTCAGCATTTACATTTCATGCCATTTTCATCTTTGCTCATTTGAGCATTTATTTTCTTGTCATTTTTAATTTGCTCACTTGAGCTTTTCTTTTCTTTTCTTAAGATACTTAATAATCAACATAAACCCTAATAAACTCTTAATGGTACTTGGACTATTTGGTTACTATCCTTGGCATGATGGAGTATGGGACTTTTCCTTGGACTTAGGATTAGAAACCTTGGCCTATCTTGGAGACCTTGTGATCTTATCTAATTATTTTATCGGGAGTTCTTGAGGTTTACCTCAAGACATTGGGTTGCTTGTTTGTTTTTGTGTGTAGGTTTTTGTGATTACATTCTCTGTTTGTAATCTGGAATTCACCCATATACAGCCGTTACTCTGCCCAATTTTTGTGAAGACTTAATACACTTGAAGAGGTCTAGTATCTTTTCTTGTTGGTTTCAATCCAAAGAATGGGAATTCTATCTTGGCTCATAATGTCAAGCTTTGGCTTCTTGTTGGTTAGATGGTCCTTATCCTTTCCTTTTACTTTATGCTTTAGGATAGCCCCTTCTTCTCCTCCCATTTTCTTTAATTTCAAAAATCTTCTCCCTCCTTTTGAAAACCTTTCTTGTTTTGAAACTTGAAACACTTTCATAATAAACTTGGACTTAGGTCCATGCATTTTCAAAACATTTTCATCATTAAACTTCAATCAATTTAATAATACCTTGACATTTTTTGTGAAAAGACTAAAAGTTAATCAATCTCATTTCAAACCATTTTGCCACCTTGGCTTTTATCTTTAAACTTTTCTCAAAAGATTAGACTCTTGTCAATCCTTGCAGTGATGCAAACAACTATACTTCTACAATATGTAGTGAAGTGAGATATTTTCCACTTGGGTGTTAAGTGAGGCATTGTTGATTTTAAGATCCTAGCCATATCCTCCAATTTGAGATGATGCAAATTCTCCTTTCACATGATTGTGGGTAGTAAGTATGTTTTCCACACGGACAATGACGATGATGTCTTATCTCTTAAAATTAATTAACACACTTGTGTTTCAAATTTTTAAAAGAGGAACTACGTGTACCCTGATCCCCTATTGCATGGAAGTTGGTACGTAGGCACCAAAGGTTCGCAACTGCGGCAGGTGCAAAAATCATAAAAAATATATTTCTCTTCCCACCTCCACCATCCAGTTTATATACAACACATTTTTATAGCCAAAATATACAGATTTTTTCAAAGAGGTTCCTGCGGAGTACCGTAGATGTTTAGGGTGCTAATACCTTCCCTTTGCATAACCAACCCCCTTACCTCGAATCTTTCCCCCTCTTTTTGGGTTATTCGCTCTTTTCCCATTCCTTTGGAAACAATAAAGTGCGGTGGCGATTTTTATTTTGATTTGTATAAAGTCTAGTCAATCGAATGGCTTAGTCTTGAACATTTCTACTGCTACAATATCTCCTCAGCATATGGAGGTCACGTTCCACGCTTCAGTCAGAACATATGCAGGCTTTGTTCTTTGATCAGAACATGACTCCTCAGAGTTTCATTCTTCAGCACATAAAGGCTATGGTTTGCTTTCCATTTAGAACATCATCAAGCCCCACAATACCAGCTTTGTGAAACCTGCACTTCACTGCCCAAACCTGCACTTCACTGCCCAAACCTGCATAAAACTGCCAAACCAGCTGCCACAACACTCCAAGGTGCTGCTGATCCAGACCACACCTGCATTTTCTACAAACCCCATAATTGCACCAAATTAGCATACCAAAATTGTGATTAAAAAGCAAAGAAACAGTATGCCAAAAGTGTTTAAAACTCATTTGTTTTTCCCCCCAAAACCATAGCAAATCCATCTATAAATAGTTCGTTCCATCACACGTTCAAGGGGCTGTCTTTTGAAGAGAGGATTATCAAATACACGGAAAACAAAAGAGAAAAAAAAAAGGGAAACACTCAAACACTCATAAACTTAGAATTTTCCAAATCAAAAACCTTTGTTTTTCCCTTTGAAACAAAAGAACTTAACATTGTTGTTTCCTGTTTATGCAAACCCCAGAACATTCAAAGGTAGTAGCTCAAATCCTAACCCCACACTTCAGGTTCAAGGTAAGTCATTCTAACTTTGAAACTCTCATTCAGAACATCATTTAACATTTAAATACTATGATGTTGATGCTTCCCATATCATTGCATAAGTAGAAAAAACTGTGGATCAGAACTTCTAGAATAATGCTAGGCTCAGAATTATGATTAGAACTTCTACAAACTGTCATGCTTTTATCCTTCTGATTTGCTGTTATTAAGATCTGAGAAAGTTATAGATATTCTGAATAATGTAATGGAGGAAATGAGGCGTAATATAGAACTTATGAGTTCTACTCACTGTTTTAACACATACAGAACTTCTGAAATTTCCTCACTGTTAACACGCACAAAACTTCTGAATTTTTCTCATTATTCTAACATTCAAAACGTCAGTATGTAGCGACCCAGAACTTTTTATTTCTGCCTTCTAACGTTTCTTTCAGGATTCCATTGGTATCAACCCAAAATTTCTGATCACCTTTGACGTTTCATGGACCACAGCGCGCCTGGCATCAGAACTTCTGATCCCTTTCGTTTTGCTTTCAGCAACATGCTGATCTTATTTCTCTTTATCTTTCCTTTTTTCTCTTTTATTTTATTATTAGTACTATTTTTATTTTTTTATAAAAAAGACCTAAAAAAACATTTTCTTTCATTAACGAATTATTTTTTTCTTTTAGTTTATTAAAACAGAAAAAAAAGCATTTTTCAAAACAAAAAGAAAACAAATCTTTTCTTTTATTTCTTGCATTGTACATTTCGATATAGTTGTAATAGTTAAATAGGATTTAAATTCTTACCCCTCCCCATGTTCTACTTAGCACCACCCTCTCTCTCTATTTATTCATTTATTTTTTACTTTATTACTTCAGAATTTTCTTAACTCTATTTTTTTGTTGTTTTAGTTTTAAAAAACTAAATAATCACCTTTTCGATTAATCAGATAATTCATATTAATTAGCTTAAATTTAATTTGGTAATTTTGTTTATCTCAATATGTGATTTATTTTAATTAACATCTTTTGTTATTTTGCTTAGTTATAAAAATCACAAAAATATATATTAGAATATTTTAGAATTAGATTCTAGCTTACTTTTGAGTTCATAAATTATTTAAGATTTGATTTATGAAGCCATAAAAATATTTATAATTTAAGTTTCCTTATTTGTTCAAACCTTGAAACCATACCTTAGGTAGCTCGATGAGGCGATTAAACCCCGTTCTGATCGCCTTATGTCAAAATAGACTTTTAGTCCACTTGTACATAACATACAATTAGATTTTTAGTTTCCCTCTTAACCTTTTTCTTTTGTAATTAAAACTCAACTATCACAAATCAAAAATCCAAAAACACTTTTAATCATTACTTGAATTTATTTTAAAACTCGCAAAACACTCAACCAATTAAAGCTTCCCCCAAAGGGCATGTTATCTTCGTTCTACCGCGATATCGGTCGTGCCTATTGCTAGAATGTGTGCGTTAACATCGCCCACTAAAAAACACAAACAAATAAATCCTTTTCTAGAGGAACTACGGTGTTCTGATTCCTTCATTGGATACGTAGGCAAAGAGTCGCGAAACCCTCACGAACGCAATAATAAAAACCATTCATTTCCCCTTAAGCAAGCATAGTTATAGATGAATACACCCTTTAAGACAAGCAAACAAAATGGATCCCGTTGAGTACAACGGATGTGAGGGGTGCTAATACCTTCCCCTCGCATAACCGACTCCCTTACCCTTTCTCTTGGTCGCAAGACCATCTTATCCATTCCCTTGTGGTTTTATCGATATTTCCCCTTCCATCGGGATAAATAAAGTTTGGTGGCGGCTCTATGTTTTCTGTCGGTAGCTTCAGCTGGCGACTCTGCTGGGGAACTTTTGTGAGTCTCTCCTAGTTTTGTTTATTTGTCTTTTTGGGTGTTTATTTATTTGCTTTATTTTGCTTTACTGTTTTATTATTGCTTTATTTGTATATATTGCATATATTGTTGCTACTCACATATTCTAGATAAATTGTGATGTTGTGTTTCGTCATTACATTTGATAAGTCCTATACCCGGACTTGGGTTACACATAGGATTAGGAAGGGTGGTATAGTCAGGTTTGTTGTACCCCAAATTTTGACCTAAGATACCATCTCCCATCTGCATCATTACATTGCAAGCGTTTTGATCTATTGATTTTAAAATTCATAACTTTTTCAAGTCGAGAGCTGTTTATTTTTGAACGCTAAGTTTATTAATTGATCAGACAATGTTTATTAATTATTTATTATCTTAAATTTAAATAATTGGAATTTTCTTTTCAGTTATTATATAATTTAAAGGTTTATAAATAATAAAATAAATATTTGAAGAGAAGTTAATTGATCAAGGATGTTTGTTTAATTATTTATCATTCTAAATTTAAATAATTAGAATTGATTTTTCAGTTATTATATAATTTAAAGAATTATAAATGATAAAACAAATAATTGGAAAGAAGAATATAATTAACTGGAAAATAATAGAATTTTATTCATTTTATTCTAATTGTTACTATTATTGTTTAAATACCGTATTTCTTTACAACGTATTTACAATGATAATTTTTACAATGTTTAAAACGAAATAAAAGCTATACTAATTTTTCCTAAGTCCTAAATCTTCATCTTCTATCCAATGCTTCTTTGATGATCATTTAATTTTACCTGCAAAAGAATTTAAAAAAAGGTCAAAAATGAATATAATTAAAAGCAAAAAAATTAATTAGCGTTCATCATTAAAAGCAAACGGCTGGAATCAGTTTTTACCCTTTTTGCAAATCACGGGATTTCTCCCGGTTCACAAAAAGGGATGAATTTTTATCGATAAAAATGAATGCACAAATTTAAAAACATGCACAAATTCATTCTTTTGTCAAATTGCATTTTTTATTATAAACTGCATAGTCCAAACCTATTACACATTTTCAAAGCCAATTGCATATTTCAAAAGCATAGTTCAACAGTAACCAAGTCAAGTTACATTTTCAAACAGCATATGCATTTTTAAAAGCAAGTATGTAACGTAAACTAACTGCCAAACATGGGGGAAGAGGCCAAAAAAATAGGCTCCTTACTATTACATTGCAAAGACAAAGAGGCATGCAGTTTTAATACAATTTATGCAAGCAATATATATTTCCATTCTCATCATTTTCCAGCATTGTGCTTTTTCAGAACAAATAAAGTACATATATCATTTTAATGTATCAAATTGTACTTAAGAGAGAGAAGAGAGGAAGAGTGTAGTTTACAGGTTTTGGCTTAGGCAGAAGTGGATACAAAACAAATCAGCAGCATCCAGTAAGAAGAAAGAAAGCATGGAAGAGGATACAAAACAAAACTGATAAAACAGTATGGTATGCAGAGGTCAAAGCAAAGAAAATATTAAAAATATTCAGAACCTGATACCATAAAACTCCTTGCCAAACAAACTGTTATAAAAAAAACAAACCCCTTCAAAAGATGAGAAGTTCACAACCTGTTTTAAAAACCTCCAAAAGAAAACTATCAAGACATATACAAGAAGCCAGTTCTAAAAGTCTCAAAAAAAGCAAAAAAACCAGTAGAACTTGCTATCTCCAAAACCAACATGGCCTAAAACTATTCCAAACCTGCATACACCATACAAACCTGTACCATCCTGTTCCATAACCTGTTAAACCATGGCCTAAACCATCAAATATGGCCTAAACAATAAAACCTGTGAACCATTTCAAAACCTGCTATCTCAAACCAAAAACCAGTTCAACTATTTCCAAAACCAGCATAAACACCATCAAACCTTAAAACCAATATTAACCTAAAACCATAACTTGTTCAACCTGGTTACCCGCCTAAAACCCTCATACCAACCAACATTCAAAGCCAAAAATCAGAAAAAACAGAACAATGCAAACCTACATGAAACTGTCCAAACCATAAGGCCTTAGAGGTAATCATCATTGGCCATTTAAAAGCATACAGAAGCAAAGCAAAAGGAAGAAGTCAAGCTAATCAAAACAGACATGTTTCAACAATAGCATCATTCAAATCTCAGCATACAACAAAGCATCTCAACGACAACATATTCAAGCATAAGGCCTCAGTATTCATCATAGGCCAACAATACAAAGGCAACAGAATCACAACAAAAGAAGAAGAGAGAAAAGTATTCGAAGGCCACAGTTCAGCAAAGCAAGGCAAAGTCAGAAGAAGAAGGAAAAAAGTGTACAGGGCATCCGGGCAACTCAGTATCATCATAGGCCAAATTCAAGGCAACCAAGCATCAAATATACGGAAGCAAGCAAGAAGAGAAAAAGACAGAGTACCGGGATACCAAGCAAAGCTAGCGCGCCTCCGCGTTTCCCTCGTCGTCTTGGCCTCCTACGCACAACACCCACCGTTCTTCCTCCGTCTCCAAGGGTAATTTTTTCTCCTCCTTTTTCTTTCAAAAAAATACCTCAAATAATCATGTAAGAGAAACAAAGTTAGAATCAAAACAGAATTGAATCAACACATGCAGTAATCAAAAACCTAACGAAATAAAAGACGAAAATTATACCGTGACTATCGCCCTAACGCTTTTACTGGAGGGAAGAAGAAGGTGGAGGTACCGGTGGCCGCGGCAAGGGACTCAGGCGAAGGTGAGAAGTTGAATCAAGAGCGAAGAAGACGAACGCGTGAACGAGGAGATGCGCCGCTTTGTACCAATTTGTTTAGCCCTAATCCAACTAAACCAAATTATGTTTACCCTAAAACAAAATTGAAAGGTGTTTGGACCTTAACCCTGCCTCCCACCTAAGCCCAACAATTTTATTGAGAACACCCCCATTTTTTGCTTATTTCTGTGTTGGGCCATTTTAAAAAAACCTTTGGCCCATGCTATTTGCTTATCCACCCCTCTATTTCTTTGATACCTCATTCTATTTATTTTCTTTTATTTTTCTTTTTTTAGAATTTTATTAATTTAGTAATTAGTAAACTTAATTAAATAGGAGGTGTATTTAATTAAATAATTTTAAGTAATGTGACCAAATTTTATTAGTTTAACTTTAGGTTTAATTTAGAATTTTAATATTATTTTATTTAGATTTTAGTTAATAACTTTTAAGTTTTAACTTAGTTTAGATTTATTTATTAATTCTTAAATAATGCTTTTGTTAATATTAAAAAACATATAAAAACAAAATATATAAAAAAATAAGAAACTTAAAACATTTTATTTTTCCTTAATTAATTCTCTTGTGTTATTAATCTTAAACAAAAAATACAAAAATGCATGTTCACATCCTTTAGTTTATTATTTAATCGTTGTTATGGTTGTATATCGTTATCTATTTAATTTTTCTGTTTAATTATTTTTGTCGTTACATGATTATTCTGTTTACTCCTAAATCCAAGGGAAAAAATGATCAAACTGGTCGACTTCATGTCCTCAAGTCCAATCGTGCGAACATTTGCATTTCATTAAAACTTAAGACAATTTCTCTCAAATATTCAATCTTTTCAAAACTCATACCTTTTAAGCAAAAACTTCGACATTAGGTCGTCGCATCTTTAAAAACCCGTCCGTACCCCTTTTCGGCCAAAACAATTTATTTTTTAATCAAACGAACAATTTTAATAAACAGATATTTCAAAAGGTTCCTATAGAGTACTATAGATACATTGGGTGCTAATACCTTCCCACTGTATAACCAACCCCCGAACTCTCGATCTCTTTCAAAAAACGCATTGTATTTCTATTACTTTTAAGTATTATTTTACATTGCATATTTTAGGGTTTTATTTCTCTCTTTTCCCTTTTCCCTTGGAAATAATAAAGCGCGGTGGCGACTCTTGCTTTTTGTGAGTCAAGTTAATTAATAGCTTGATCTCCGAGTTTCACCGCTACAGAATTGGCGACTCTGCTAGGGAAGATTGACCTCTTGCTGGTCCATCCCTAAGTGGGTTAAGCCTATTTTGTTTTATCTGTTTTATTATTATTTGATTTGTTTGAGTATGTGTTTAAATTTGGGGTTGTTTGGGTTTTTTGCAAAGGATGAATCCTATACCCGGATTAAGTTACACTTAAGGAATAGGACGGGCGATACAGTCATGTCAACTTTGAGGGAGTAATCCCGAAGAAGGAGGCATGAGATCCTCCACTCAATGGAAGTCCCTCTTGAACTTAATATTTGTTTACCGAGTAATCGGGAAGACATTATTATTTTCGACCTAGGAGCCAGAGAAATTGAGAACCGTAGAACCCTAACCCATCTTGGCCTTTTTAGGTGTAGCGCGGAGATTATAACGGAGTAATCCGGAAATAATTGTTACGCGATGCTACGCTCGGATGAGTTTCTCTTGAGAATATTGCTGATTATTGAGTAATCAAGACGTTGGTAATATTCGAAGGAGGAATGTAAACTCTGGGAACTCTTAGAACCTTGTTCTACAGGAGTGATTAAACCGTTAGTACATACCTTGGGGGTGTTCCTTACCTTAACTCCATGCTCGTGATGTTGAACCTTTCGACTTTATTTGTGACCTTGCTTGTGGTTGTCGCATAGCCATGCATTCATGCATCCATAAAACCCTTTTCACTTGACTGTGAAGGAATTTGGAGGTCTTTCTTTGTAAACATCACAAGTTTCGTCAAGCTCAATGGATCTTGGGTGTTGATAGGGTGAAAACCCTAATCCACCAAAATGGATGATTGATCTTGATGATAACTTGATCAACACTTTGATCCAATTCAAAATTCATCTTCTATCTTCACACTTTGATGTTTACAACTTAATATCTTGAGTTCCTTGAAAATCAAATAAAAACTCTCTTTCGCATGTCATACATCATTCTACATTTTTTTTCACTTTCAAAGGTCTTTTTCCGAGTCTTATTTTTCCTTTGGTCTCACCAGTACAACACTCGTGCTAAGAGAACAATGGAGAATATCAAGCAAGAGATTTCTGAACTCCACAGAGAGGTGACTAATTTGAAAGCTAGTATGGAGCACTTAACTAGTTTGGTTGAAATTCTGGTTGCCTCCCAAGTCAATCCTTCTAGGAGGGAGGAAGCGATGATAAAAGTATTCACTGAAACTCTAAAATCATTCTCTCATGAGAAGGTGATGGTTAATGCACCTAATGACTTTCCTGACAAGGTGAATGTGGGAGTGCGTCTAGAAGAAGATGTTGGGAAGGGATGTTCATATGAAGATGGTAGCTCAACTAATGGTGTGAAGAAGTTTGATAATAACTTTTCCAAGAAGAGAACCAGAGGAAGAAATAATCATTGTCAGAATCATCATGTTTCTCCTATTCATCAACAGAATCAGCAAGTTCCTAATCAGAGGAAAACCCAGTTTGATCCAATTCCAATTACCTATACAGAGTTGTTCCCTATCCTGATGCAGAGGAATTTGGTTCAGACCCGACCTCCACCGAAGGTTCCTGAGAAGATACATTGGTACTACAAAGCTGATTTGGCTTGTACTTTTTATCAAGGTGCTCCTGGGCATGACTTGGAGGGTTGCTTTGCTTTGAAGATTGAAGTTCAGAAGTTGGTCAGAAGTGGTATCTTGTCATTCAAGGACGTTGGTTTTGAAGTTCAAATCAAGCATGCGCCGAAGAGTAAACATGATTGATGGTGACTTTTATTTTTGAAGGATGCTTTCGGTAATTCAAGTCCAGATGGAAAGCCTTCCCAAATTATTAACTTATTCCTGCTTTTTGTAATTTTTCTTATTTATCAACACATTGTTTTGCATGTAAGAACTTGTTTACATCTGAATGATTATCTTAATACAATGAGTATGTTTGTCTTGAAGAAATTCATTCGTTTCACTCATATTTGTTTTCAAATTTTAAATTTCTTTTTGCATTATGATACCAACTTGTTGCCCGTTCTCTTGCCTAGGCAGAGATTGAAGGGAGGATGATGATCTAAAGAACACAAAATCTCTGTTTGTTTTCTTTTGAATAAAATCTTGCTGATGATGTACAGGCATTGTTTCAAATCCCTAAACACTAGAGTTATAAGGAAGATAATCCCTAGTCACCCCCTTTGAGCCTAAGAAGTAGGAGTTTTCTGTTCTAAGCAATCAAAACCTTTGGTATAAACCTGGGGCATGGTGGTATCTCAGTTAATTCAAAAAAAAAAGATGCGCATTAAAGTCGCAAACTCTCAGTTCGTAATACAACGAACGACGTCATAAAAAAGGCATTCCTTTGGAATCAAAAGACATTGATGGTTCCCTATATCATAGGCAGTCATTACCTCTCAAAAAAGGCCCACTGAGCCAAAACCTATAAAGGAGGCTTAAGAAAGCTGGGGCATCCCGCTGACTGTAATCTCGAAAACGGGAACAGTCAGGCAAAAGTTAGGGATAACAAATCAAAAGAACAAGGTCATTACAAATCCTCAACAACATGAAAAATGTTGCAAAAGAAAAAGGAGATGATGACTGTCTCCCGAATTCAATTGGTGAACCATCACCCAAAAGGTCGTTCCAAACTCAAAACAGAGTGCGACGCACAATTAACTAAGCTTAGGTGTGAAGAACATCATGAAGAGCGGGTGGGTACAAATATACTTTGAGCCTTTATCCTTTGTTTCCTAAACCGTGAACCAGGCCAAGTTACAACCTTCAAAAGTCCTAATTGAAGCAAGGTTATTTTGAAAGCATACTTCAATGAGATATTGTTCCTGACTCCCATGAATGTTCTAAATAGTTATGTTGGTATCATATGATGCTCTAACTCGCAAAATTTGTGCGATATCTCTTCAAAACCTTCAAGACTTACATAACTGTTGCATTAGAATTTTCATTCTTATAATAAACTTTTTCTAACTGCAAAACATTTATTTGATATCAAGGAGGCTCACATAAGCACCAGTGATGAGTTTATTCTTTTAAGGCCTGAAACTATGTTGATTAATTGGCGGATCACGTCAAGAAAAATCATATCCAGGGGCATGTTACCTGAAGACCTTAAGCACGGACGTGTTGCTTCTCCTAATTAATGCTTTCCCAACTTGTTTACTCTTTTGGGGAAAAATTTGAAGACTTTGTTGTGCCGACTACAGTCAATCCGGGGCAATCACGTAAAGATTTGATGAATCTCTCTAAGAGTTTGAAGACACCAGAGCATGGTGAATGCCAGGTATTTTGTAAAATCCTCTTTAGACGATTTCTCCTCATCAACCATATAGCTTGGGGCATTTTAGAAGTGAAGTTATTCGCAAGAATTGTCGTGCAACATGCAGCTTATCAGCAGTAAACTTGGGGCATCCAAAATTAATCCCAGGGGCAATCCAAATTTGTCAAGATATGTTTTTCATACATTATCAGAGGGTGGTGTTCCCAGTATCTCCAGCTAAGCAAGACTTCTTTCCAGCTGAAACTTTATTTGTGTTGTTATCCTTTCAATGGATTGTTTGCAATAGAAGACTAGACTTTGGTTTTTCTACCTGAAAATATCTTCCTCTCCAGAGATATTTAAGCCTTGTAAAAGGACTTTGCTCCAATGATGGCTTTTGTTTTTATCTCCAGTAATGTTCCCCTTTTGTTGAGATTAGCTGAGCGTCAGGTTGTACTGGGACGTCTTATCATCTTCTGTCTATCTCCCCTGCTTGTCTTGTCAACATATATATGACATTCATTTATTCATTCACACTGGCATCATGCACGAACAGTTGTATTTGTTGATGTCATTGAGTTTGTATACCTTGGTTGTGTTTATTCAAATAATGTATTTGATCTTTCCAAGTAGAGTGCCAACTTAAGCAGAAAGTGCGTCTTCTTTCTAATTCCCCACTGAGTTAACTCTCATGGAAGAATCTTGCTTTAGCTTTCCTCTTCCATCTCTGGATAGGATAAATCCCCATTTGAGTTATTTCCTCATTGGGTGGAGTCTTGTTTGACTATTTTCTCTCCAGTTTATTCCTGGATTGGGCTTTGTCTCTTGTGAATGATACCCTGTGGATCTCTCTATGCTGTGAAACCTAGATGGAGAGTGCATTTATTTTGCAACGTAAATACTTGGTCTCCTCAAGAAGGACTTATTCATGGTTCCCCATTGAAGATGAACTTTATTCCCCAACAGTGTTATCACAACCTTCTTCTGGAATATCGACATGACAACAAGCGACTGACTCTTTATTTGAGCAGTTTGATTATTTCTGATTTCTCTATGACAAATGGTGTCTCTTAATGAGCAATTTGTCCATCCCCGATGAAATTATTGATTCTCACCTCCAGCAATATCTTCATGATATGTTATTAATATCTTTGAGAAAACAGCAAGCGGCGGTCTCTTCATGAGCAACTTGTATGTTATTAATATCTTTGAGAAACAGCAAGCGGCGGTCTCTTCATGAGCAACTTGTGTGTTATTGGTAATTTTGAAAAGAAACAACAAGCGGCGGTCTCTTCATGAGCAACTTGTGTGTTATTGGTAATTTTGAAAAGAAACAACAAGCGGCGGTCTCTTCATGAGCAACTTGTGTGTTATTGGTAATTTTGAAAAGAAACAACAAGCGGCGGTCTCTTCATGAGCAACTTGTGTGTTATTGGTAATTTTGAAAAGAAACAACAAGCGGCGGTCTCTTCATGAGCAACTTGTGTGTTATTGGTAATTTTGAAAAGAAAACAGCAAGCGGCAGCTCTTCACGAGCAACTTGTGCGTTATTATTTTGGAAAACAGCAAGCGGCGGTCTCTTCATGAGCAACTTGTATGTTATTGACACCTTTGAAAACAGCAAGCGGCAGTCTCTTCATGGACAACTTGTATGTTATCAACACTTTTAAAAACAGCAAGCGGCAGTCTCTTCATGGACAACTTTTATGTTATCAACACTTTTAAAAGAACAGCAAGCGGCAGTCTCTTCATGGACAACTTGTATGTTATCAACACTTTTTTTAAAACGGCAAATGGCGGTCTCTTCATGAGCAGCTTGTACGGAAAACGGCAAGTGGTAGCTTCTTTATTTGAGCAGCTTGTATGTCATAGTATTTTTTGGGAAGACAGCAAGTGGCAACTTCTTTATTTGAGGCAACTTGTGTATCTACAATCTTATTATTATTTCCGCATTAATGAGTATATCTCCGGAAATCTCCCAAAGAAGTTTGTTATGAATCTTTACCTTCAGAAGTCGGTAATCCATCATCAGCAAAATTGATACTCTCTGTCTATCTTTGACCTTGAGTTGTGAACTCACTGTTTTGGGTCAATAATCTGTTTTTATGGCCTATGCAAGATGCCTTCTTTGTTAGGGTCAGAGGTCGTATTCCCTCAATTTCATTCGCTGTCAAGAGTCTGTCATTTGAAGTCAATGGCTCGTTTCCCCAGTAGTGTATAATCCATGTCTCTGTGTTTTGTTAGTGTTTGGTTTCTCCAGCATTATCTTGCCTCATACAATGTCTTTCTCTGTGAATTCAATCACTACATTCATATCAAACGTAATGGCGGTATCTTAGGGCAAAAATTTGCGTATTGTGTATTTTAGTACCTTCAATCTCGTCGAAACGAAGATTTTAATCTTCATATCTCCGGATAGAAGAAACTTAAATAGGGGCAGCTGTTGTACCCCAAATTTTGACCTAAGATACCATCTCCCATCTGCATCATTACATTGCAAGCGTTTTGATCTATTGATTTTAAAATTCATAACTTTTTCAAGTCGAGAGCTGTTTATTTTTGAATGCTAAGTTTATTAATTGATCAGACAATGTTTATTAATTATTTATTATCTTAAATTTAAATAATTGGAATTTTCTTTTCAGTTATTATATAATTTAAAGGTTTATAAATAATAAAATAAGTATTTGAAGAGAAGTTAATTGATCAAGGATGTTTGTTTAATTATTTATCATTCTAAATTTAAATAATTGGAATTGATTTTTCAGTTATTATATAATTTAAAGAATTATAAATGATAAAACAAATAATTGGAAAGAAGAAAATAATTAACTGGAAAATAATAGAATTTTATTCATTTTATTCTAATTGTTACAATTATTGTTTAAATACCGTATTTCTTTACAACGTATTTACAATGATAATTTTTACAATGTTTAAAACGAAATAAAAGCTATACTAATTTTTCCTAAGTCCTAAATCTTCATCTTCTATCCAATGCTTCTTTGATGATCATTTAATTTTACCTGCAAAAGAATTTAAAAAAAAGGTCAAAAAAGAATATAATTAAAAGCAAAAAAATTAATTAGCGTTCATCATTAAAAGCAAACGGCTCGAATCAGTTTTTACCCTTTTTGCAAATCACGGGATTTCTCCCGGTTCACAAAAAGGGATGAATTTTTATCGATAAAAATGAATGCACAAATTTAAAAACATGCACAAATTCATTATTTTGTCAAATTGCATTTTTTATTATAAACTGCATAGTCCAAACCTATTACACATTTTCAAAGCCAATTGCATATTTCAAAAGCATAGTTCAACAATAACCAAGTCAAGTTACATTTTCAAACAGCATATGCATTTTTCAAAGCAAGTATGTAACGTAAACTAACTGCCAAACATGGGGGAAGAGGCCAAAAAAATAGGCTCCTTACTATTACATTGCAAAGACAAAGAGGCATGCAATTTTAAAACAATTTATGCAAGCAATATATATTTCCATTCTCATCATTTTCCAGCATTGTGCTTTTTCAGAACAAATAAAGTACATATATCATTTTAATGTATCAAATTGTACTTAAGAGAGAGAAGAGAGGAAGAGTGTAGTTTATAGGTTTTGGCTTAGGCATAAGTGGATACAAAACAAATCAGCAGCATCCAGTAAGAAGAAAGAAAGCATGGAAGAGGATACAAAACAAAACTGATAAAACAGTATGGTATGCAGAGGTCAAAGCAAAGAAAATATTAAAAATATTCAGAACCTGATACCATAAACCTCCTTGCCAAACAAACGGTTATAAAAAAAAACAAACCCCTTCAAAAGATGAGAAGTTCACAACCTGTTTTAAAAACCTCCAAAAGAAAACTATCAAGACATATACAAGAAGCCAGTTCTAAAAGTCTCAAAAAAAGCAAAAAAAAACCAGTAGAACTTGCTATCTCCAAAACCAACATGGCCTAAAACCATTCCAAACCTGCATACACCATACAAACCTGTACCATCCTGTTCCATAACCTGTTAAACCATGGCCTAAACCATCAAATATGGCCTAAACAATAAAACCTGTGAACCATTTCAAAACCTGCTATCTCAAACCAAAAACCAGTTCAATTGTTTCCAAAACCAGCATAAACACCATCAAACCTTAAAACCAATATTAACCTAAAACCATAACTTCTTCAACCTGGTTACCCGCCTAAAACCCTCATACCAACTAACATTCAAAGCCAAAAATCAGAAAAAACAGAACAATGCAAACCTACATGAAACTGTCCAAACCATAAGGCCTCAGAGGTAATCATCATTGGCCATTTAAAAGCATACAGAAGCAAAGCAAAAGGAAGAAGTCAAGCTAATCAAAACAGACATGTTTCAACAATAGCATCATTCAAATCTCAGCATACAACAAAGCATCTCAACGACAGCATATTCAAGCATAAGGCCTCAGTATTCATCACAGCAAAAGAAGAAGAGAGAAAAGTATTTGAAGGCCACAGTTCAGCAAAGCAAGGAAAAGTCAGAAGAAGAAGGAAAAAAGTGTACAGGGCATCCGGGCAACTCAATATCATCATAGGCCAAATTCAAGGCAACCAAGCATCAAATATACGGAAGCAAGCAAGAAGAGAAAAAGACAGAGTACCGGGATACCAAGCAAAGCTAGCGCGCCTCCGCGTTTCCCTCGCCGTCTTGGCCTCCTAAGCACAACACCAACCGTTCTTCATCCGTCTCCAAGGGTAATTTTTTCTCCTCCTCTTTCTTTCAAAAAAATACTTCAAATAATCATGTAAGAGAAACGAAGTTAGAATCAAAACAGAATCGAATCAACACATGCAGTAATCAAAAACCTAACGAAATAAAAGACGAAAATTGTACCGTGACTGTCGCCCTAACGCTTTGACTGGAGGGAAGAAGAAGGTGGAGGTACCGGTGGCCGCGGCAAGGGACTCAGGCGAAGGTGAGAAGTTGAATCAAGAGCGAAGAAGACGAACGCGTGAACGAGGAGATGCGCCACTCTGTACCAATTTGTTTAACCCTAATCCAACTAAACCAAATTATGTTTACCCTAAAACAAAATTGAAAGGTGTTTGGACCTTAACCCTGCCTCCAACCTAAGCCCAACGATTTTATTGAGAACACCCCCATTTTTTGCTTATTTCTGTGTTGGGCCATTTTAAAAAAACCTTTGGCCCATACTATTTGCTTATCCACCCCTCTATTTCTTTGATACCTCATTCTATTTATTTTCTTTTATTTTTCTTTTTTTTCGAATTTTATTAATTTAGTAATTAGTAAACTTAATTAAATAGGAGGTGTATTTAATTAAATAATTTTAGGTAATGTGACCAAATTTTATTAGTTTAACTTTAGGTTTAATTTAGAATTTTAATATTATTTTCTTTAGATTTTAGTTAATAACTTTTAAGTTTTAACTTAGTTTAGATTTATTTATTAATTCTTAAATAATGCTTTTGTTAATATTAAAAAACATATAAAAACAAAATATATAAAAAAATTAGAAACTTAAAACATTTTATTTTTCCTTAATTAATTCTCTTGCGTTATTAATGTTAAACAAAAAAATACAAAAATGCATGTTCACATCCTTTAGTTTATTATTTAATCGTTGTTATGGTTGTATATCGTTATCTATTTAATTTTTCTGTTTAATTATTTTTGTCGTTACATGATTATTCTGTTTACTCCTAAATCCAAGGGAAAAAATGATCAAACTGGTCGACTTCATGTCCTCAAGTCCAATCGTGCGAACATTTGCATTTCATTAAAACTTAAGACAATTTCTCTCAAATATTCAATCTTTTCAAAACTCATACCTTTTAAGCAAAAACTTCGACATTAGGTCGTCGCATCTTCAAAAACCCGTCCGTACCCCTTTTCGGCCAAAACAATTTATTTTTTAATCAAACGAACAATTTTAATAAACAGATATTTCCAAAGGTTCCTATAGAGTACTATAGATACATTGGGTGCTAATACCTTCCCACTGTATAACCAACCCCCGAACTCTCGATCTCTTTCAAAAAACGCATTGTATTTCTATTACTTTTAAGTATTATTTTACATTGCATATTTTAGGGTTTTATTTCGCTCTTTTCCCTTTTCCCTTGGAAATAATAAAGCGCGGTGGCGACTCTTGCTTTTTGTGAGTCAAGTTAATTAATAGCTTGATCTCCTATTTTCACGGCTACAAGGTTAACTTTGAGGGAGTAATCCCGAAGAAGGAGGCATGAAAATCCCCCACTCAGTGGAGGTCCCCTTGAAAGTAGTGATGTTTACCGAGTAATCTGGAAAACGTCATTGCTTTCGACCTAGGAACTCGAGAAGCTGAGGGCCATAGAACCACTAACCCATATTGGCCTTCTAGGTGTGGTGCATAGACTATAACGGGGTAATCCGGAAGTAGTTGTCACACGGTATTGCACTCGGACGAGTTTTTCCTGCGAATATTACTGATTACCAAGTAATTGGGACGTCGGTAATATCCAAAGGAAGAGCGTAGACTTCGAGAACTCTTTAGAACCTTGTTCGGTAGGTGATAGACCCCTAGTACATACCTCATGGGTGGTTACTTTGACTCCATGCCTGTGACATCGGACTTTTGATCCTGTTACTTTCAGCCTGTGCAATGGACTACGCAATGGTTATCTAGAATGTGTGGAGCTGAGACTTCATGCCATAGCATACCATGACATCATATCATTATGTATATATATCTCATATCTAGGGAAATCCAAAGACCAGTCTTGTTGATGTATCTTTTTAAAAAAGGGGAAAATTTTAAAAGATAGACGAGTCTTTGGGTCTCCTCAGAAACTCATTGGGGTCCCTTTTCAAACAGACTACAGTAAACAGCAAAGACGACTTTTCCACATCCTTACCGTACCAGAGGAAACCAACAAAGGCTAATGGATCTTTTTAAAGAGAACAAGAATGCACTCCGCCGAGATATGGACACCATCGGTACTCGCATAGATCAGCTTATGGAAACCCTTCATGCCGTGATCAAGGGTCAAGAAGAACTACATCAAAGTGTTGCCAAGCTTACTCTTGCTGCTCCCTCCACTTCTGCTAATGGGAGGAATGACAATGCAAATGTTGAGACTCCCACCGGCATTCCTAGGAATGATGTCGACGGTCATCATGATGTTATTGATCTTGATGAACCCCAAGTGAACCTTGCCGCCGGAGTTGCCGAAACTGTGAAAATGTATCACGCTCTCGAAGAGCGTCTTAGAGCTATGGAGGGTATCAAGGCTTCGGGATTCAATACTACTGCAATGTGCTCGTTCCTGGGGTAGTTATTCCTCCCAAGTTCAAAGTCCCAGATTTTGAAAAATACAAAGGAACTTCTTGCCCAGAGACTCATCTTCGTTCCTATTGTCGCAAAATGGCTGCCTATGCTGAAAATGAACCGTTACTCATGCACTTCTTCCAAGATAGCTTGACCGGGGCACCATTGGATTGGTATATGCAATTGGAAAGATCTCACGTCAGTACTGGGGGAGAACTTGCTGACGCCTTTTTGAAACATTACCATTACCATACTCCCATGGCTCCTAGCCGCACTCAGCTTCAAGGACTGATACAAAAATCTGTAGAGTCGTTCAAAGAGTACGCTCAAAGGTGGCGTGAATTGGTTGCAACGGTCCAGCCTCCTCTCTTGGATCGTGAATTGACTTATTTGTTCGGGGGCACCCTGCAAGACCCATATCTCCAACATATACTCGGTAGTATTTCGACCTCCTTTTCGAACTTGGTTGCCATCGGGGAATGTATTGAAGATGGCCTCAAGTCAGGAAAAATTCAAGGTACATCTAGCGCTATCAATGGAAGTAACAAGAAACCTTGCTTTGGCATCCTCAAGAAGAAAGAAGGTGAGACTAATGCTACTATCAACAAAGGAAAGGCCCCGGTCCATCATCAAGATCAAGCTTTGCACCATCAAACGCGTTCATCCTAATGTTCCTCGAGCATGTGCTACAATCTCAGCTCAACAACCGCGGGTGACTTAGCATCAGTCAATCCATCATCAACATCATTACACACAGAGACAATTGTATGTTCAACGAGCATGATCTGGGAATTTTCAGCTGAGTCATCAACCCCAGGGGCAACAAGGATGAAAGAGGAAGAAAGTTATTGAAAGGAGGGTGGATCCCATTCCCATGTCTTATGCACAACTTCTCCCTCAGTTTCTTGCCAATCAGTTGGTTCAATTGCGTGAACTTGGTCCAACACCAAATCCTCTTCCACGAGGGTATGATATCAGTGCTCATTGCGAATTCCATTCAGGGGATCCAGGCCACACAATTGAGAATTGTAGGGCATTAAAAAACAACTTTCAAGACCTCCTTGATGCCAAAGTTATCACGTTCACTCCAAAGGGTCTGATAATGGATTGAATCTCCTTGCTGAGATAGGTGTCAAGACTGCAAGAGCGTCTCCTCAAATGAGCCAGGGCTGAAGAAGTCTCCTGAGCATGGTAATTTCTAATTTCATTTGCATTATCATTTGTAACCTTTATTGTTTTATTCAGTACCCATTGTATGTAAAACTGTTTGTCTTTTTATATTGAATCACCATGCATTGATTGTGTTTGTCTTGAACTGACCCATTTGTATTCACTCATTTACGTTTTGTTATTGTACTTGCTTTTGATGCTTAACTCTTTTTAATTTAAAGAACAAAATAACTCTAGAGGGAGGATGATGAAGATCTGATACTTAAATTCTCAAACGGTATGTGTTGTACCGCAAAATTTGCCCTCCCATTTCTCATTGATTTCTCACCACAAATCCCTTGAAGCTCAAGATCCAGTTAGGGTTTCATCTGCTCAAGACTTCTCCTTGCACTGTTAACCCAAGTTAGGGTTTGTGTTTGCACAAAGATGTTTTGACCTAAAATGCCTAAGATGACTTTCATGTTTCATATTGGACTCCCAAGTTTATCCATACCAAGTTTCAAGCCTTGATTCCAAGTTTTGCCCAGTCAATTGGACAGTTGACCTAGAAATCAACTGTATTGGGGAAAAAGTCAACTGTGGCCAATTGACAGTCAAACCTCATAAAAATTGACCCCCATCAACATTATGAACTCACATGGACCATTTGATCAAGTTTGGATCACAATTCCACAAGAAATTTGATCAGATCACCAAAAGGGCAAAATGGTCATTTTTAGGGTTTTGACTGCACAAAGGCAATTTTTGACTGTTTGACCTAACCAATGACAAACCAAGATCACATATGGACTCAAGGACCCCATGGAATTATCTTGACATGCTCAACAAACTCAAAAGATCCCAAGTACACAAGATTGACAGTTGAATTTCCCAGTCAATTGATCAATTTTGACTGTATACTGAAAAGTCAAACTTTGACTTTTTGGTCAAAATCAAGAGTCAAGATTCATTTTTCATCAAAACATGCCAAATCATGAAACTTGTTCATCAAGAAATCACAAAATGCAAATTAGGGTTAGAAATTAGAATTTTTCATAACTTAGAATTTTTCTAAGTTATGAAAAACCCTAATTTTTTCCCAACTTTGCCCCACTTTCTCACCAAGATTCATTTGGATTCAAACAAAAGTCAAAACATGAAAGTTGTAGCTTGTTGCATAATCTACAACTTTGATTCACAAAGTTTTCCCAAATGAGGCTTGTATCTCGAGTTACAAATTTTTGAATAAGGGCACTAAACCATTCTTAACTTAGTGAAATTTCAACCTATTTTGACAAGGTTTTCTACCCAACTTCAAGGCCATTTTCCATACACTTCCACTTGGAATTTCAATTTTCATTTCAAAGATGGATTGTAGTACACATTCCAAGCTTTCCAAAATGTTCAAGAACTTCTCAAACAACCTCATAACTTGAGAGAATCGAATTTCACAATATGGCAAAAACTCACTTTTGAATTGATCATGAACATGTTCATAACTTAGGCCATTTTCAAGTCAGCATAGTTTGTGCTAGATTACAGGTCCTAAAACCCTTTGACACTCAATAATTCAATGCAAAACCTTTGTGCCAAGACCATGTTTTGTGTGTTCAAGAATTTCCTAGAGGATTAATCCCAAAATAGATAAAGCATTTCTTCCATTTTTGCAAAAGGTAGCTTTATGTCCAATTGAAAATCCAAGCAGTACAAATGAAATCTAATTGGCACAAGATTATGGGCAAAACACTCTGATCAAGGAGAGATTATGCAGCTCATTAGGGGGCCTCTACTGACCTAGAATACAACTTGGGCATTTGTTGTTTAAAGTGTAAGTAACTTGGCATTTTGTAAGACAACTCTCATATCAGCTTACAAACACTTAAGCAAAATTGTAAAACACATCCAAGACATCCCAACCAAGCTAGTACACGACCCTAACAACCCTCATACACTCCCAGTCCCAGAATCACCTTCAAACTGCAAGAACAGGGCCAGGCCTGCAGTTTGAGTGCCATCTCCCATTTCTCTCAAGCTTTCTTGCCCAAACCAGTTCACACGCATTCCCTAGCATCTATGCAAGCTAACCATGACTTGAAACACGACCTGTAATTCCTCTAACAAGTTCCACCATTTTCACTTTTTCGTTTTGCAGTTGAAGTTCTACAGCTCAATTCAAGGTGTCTCAAGGCAAAGTAAATATTGGAACAGCATCACCACACCTCAAGGAAGTTATACCAACCATTATCTTGCACTGAAAGCTCCCCCATTTCCAGATAGAACTTCAACTGAACAGGTATTTTAGTGAACTTTTATCTCTCTTATTAGGCATCATTAGCTCTAAGTTTGTGAATAAGCAATGTTCTACTCATGCCACTGAACCTGTACATGCTTTTACTTTTCATTTCTTTTGCCTGAGCTGTGAGAATTTAAGGTTTGAAAATGGCAGAAAATCTAGGTCAGGATTTGGGGGAGAAGAAATTCTCTCTCATCTTAGAGAGTTAGATCAAGTTCTGCATATGGTTGGATTCGTCTCTTGGTGCTGAACATTTTTTATGTTATGAGTTTTCATTAATAAGCCAGGAATCAGGATGTTTGGATGGAAGAACAGGGCGCGCGTTTTTTGAATAATGTTGTTCAGAGGTTGAAGAAAGGTCTTCATGGGCTGGGCTTATGTTGACTTTTCTTTTTGCACCATACAATTGCTTCTGAACCCCCTGAGCCCATTTGGTTTATTTTTAATGTTTTTTGACTTTTTCTTTTTTTAATTGACTCATTTATTTTTTCTCATGATATTAAAAATATAAAAATATTTTTTCTCACCATTTTTGAATTTATTAGGTATTTATTTGATTTTTCTTTTAGTTTATACATAAAAAATAAATACATATACTTTTTATTTAAAATACTAAAATAGTGCAAATACATTTTTATACACTTTTATTTTGTTCTACTCTCTGAAAATATTTTATAGAAAAAATAATTTTTTTATTAAATATTAAATATTATTAATTAATATATATAATACATATTTTGTAAATAATATAAATAAATATACTTATACATTAGTATACTTGGAATAAAATACCAAAAATATTTATATTTTATGTTATTAATATTTAACATTAAAAATACATTTTTATAAATATACTATATTTTTATCTTATTTTTTGTATATAAATAGTAAATATTATATATATCAAATAACTAATACCATTTTGATTAAAATTAGGGTTTTGCCCTAAATATGAAAATACTCCAAAAAATAATACCTTTTTATTTCTCTTTTCATTTTTACATAAATAATACTTTTTCATACATATAAAAATTCTTTTTACATCTTGCATATTTATTTCATTTCCATTTAATTATGCAATTATTTGTATTGTAAATATTCAAAGAAAATGATGTAATAGCTAGGTTTAATTTCTTGTCTAAATATACCCCATTTGAAACACTGTACCCCCCTCCCCATATTATTGTGTTGTAATAGTGTAGGAATTTAAATTTCGCACTTTAATGCTTTCTAAACATACCATGCTAGAATTAGGGTTTGTATGCGAATAAAATGAACAAAATAGTTTGACCTAATCTCAAGATAAACAAGCATGAAAATGGACAACACATCTCACACTTGCACCCCTAGGGTATTCCACTTTGTTGCCTTCAAATAATTGGGCCATATTGTATGTTAGGTTTCTTTGGGTAAAACAAACAATCAAATGATCATAAGTCCCTCGATGACGCTTTCAAAAAGTTGCCTAAAATGATCAAATCCCTTTCAAAGAAAAAATTGTCCAAAGATATTTAACACTATTGCAATTATGGTCTAAACGATGACCCGCGCCCGTCCCGTTCACCTCCTAATACAAGATTGTCCACCAAATGCAATGGTGGAACAAAATTGTCAAAAGGTTTAAAACATAACAAATATCTTTGAGAAAACTTTAGGGTAGATAACTCTTAAGTACTTGTCAATTTGCAAAGAAAACACTTGCCTAATTTCAAACCACACTTCACAAACACTTTCAAAACAAACTTTCAAAAACCTTGAAACATCTTTTCAAAAGACAAAACACCTTTTGTAAAACATTCGAGTAAAGAATTGTTACAAAGGTAGCCTATACAAGGCATCTTTTCAAAAACATTTTCAAAACCACACACCAAGCACCATTTCAAACAATTGAAAACCAAGGCAAGTTGATCTAAGCAAGAACCTAAGAGCCCATGGATAACCATGGATAGAAAGGGTGCTAATACCTTCCCTTTCTATAATCTACTCCCTGAACCCAAGAAAAATCTCAAAGGTTTTTGCTGTGCTTTTTAAACCTTTCCTTAGGATAAAATAAAAAGTCAGTGGCGACTCTTGCTCAACCGAAACATTTGCGAAAACAAACGCAAAACCCTAGTCAGTTCTCCCACCGTATCACAGAACTGGCGACTCTGCTGGGGAGAATTTTAAAGTGGAGTAACCTTAGGGCTTATATCACCCTCTTGCATGACTAAATTGTTTGAATTGTTTGCTTTATATCTTGGCTCTATTGTTTGGGTTTGCAATCCTACACCCGGATT
Organism: Vicia faba; assembly: GCA_948472305.1. Taxonomy (NCBI): domain Eukaryota; kingdom Viridiplantae; phylum Streptophyta; class Magnoliopsida; order Fabales; family Fabaceae; genus Vicia; species Vicia faba. The sequence goes on from OX451735.1 coordinate 41,617,255, forward strand.
TTGGGAAACATTCATAGATAGCAATACGTTGTGGAAACTGTGCGGGGTATACCGACACGGTCAAAGCAATAGCTATGTTAGTGCGACATATTTGTGAGTACCGGTAACCCTTGAGTTCAATCAAGGAGAGTACGGGGCCGCTGAGTGATGTCACTAAGCACTAATGACCTAGAACCTTACTTGACCATCTTGGCCTTTTATTAGGGGTAGTGAGATGACCGGCTTTGGTGCAGTCTGAAGTTGGTAGATACTCGATACTACACTCATTGAGGGTTGTTTTCTTGGAATATTTTGGTCGCTAGTTAAGTGGCTAAACCAAAACAATGAACAATGAAAACAATCCAGTGATATTGAGCTCCTTAGAACCCGGTTACTATTTATAGGACAGGTTTTTAAGCCAACTACACTCAAGAGGGTACTTACCTATGAAACCCCATGCAAGCCTGAAACTAGGGTTTGGTGTGATTTGCTTGTACATATGTTTTGTGCATACATCATAAACATCATAAACATCATAAAACATCATATGCATTCACTAACCATTTTAAGGGTTTTGGATCTTCATCTTTGTTCTTGTTTTGTAGGACATGGAAATTCCTCGCAGAAACACCATTCAAGTCAACCTTGTGAGAATCTCTCCTCAACTCAAGGAGATCACCTCAAGAATCCCGGAAAACTCATCCTTTAGTGAAAGACATGGTAGACTGCTCAGCCTAGTCAACACCAACATTAAAGAAGACATGATGAAAGTGCTATTCCAGTTCTTTGACCCTCTTCACCACTGTTTCACTTTCCCTGATTATCAGTTGGTACCCACTTTGGAGGAGTTTTCTCAACTCCTGAGAATTCCTATCCTTAATCAACTACCCTTCAATGGTACGGAAAAGGAACCAAATCCGGAAGATGTTGCTCGAGCATTACATCTACAACCATCCGACATCAAGGGGCATTGGGAAGCCAGAAGCGGCGTCAAAGGATTCTTAGCAAAATTCTTGTTTGAGAAGGCACAAGAATGTTGGAATTCATTGGACCTACAGGCCTTTGAAGAGATTGTGGCACTTCTTATCTATGGGTTGGTCTTATTCCCAAATCCTGACCAACTGGTAGATGTCAACGCCGTCAAAATCTTTTTGTCCAGAAATCCAATACCAACATTGCTTGGGGACATCCTTCACTCATTTTACACACGAACAATGAGAAAGAGGGGTGTTCTCATGTGCTGTACTCATATCCTTGCAAGGTGGTTTATTTCGCACCTTCCACAATCTGTCTTGAAGAATGACCAAGGTTCAAGGTGGTCCCAACGGTTGATGACTCTTACTCACTCTGATGTACATTGGTGTTCTCGGTCCAGAGAAAATGTCATCATCGTCGATCGTTGTGGAGAGTTTCCTAATGTTCCTTTACTTGGAATCAGAGGAGGTATCACCTACAACCCTTGCCTAGCTTTGAGGCAATTTGGATGCACGGAGGGATGGCCCTCATGACATGTTGATTCCTAACCTAGTTTTTGACTTCGACAACGATGCGCAAGGACTTCGCCAAAGATTCATCAGAGCTTGGGGAAAACTCAACAAGTTGATAGCAAGACTCTGGGACACAAGAACTCCATCCCTCTTGAGCCCTATCTCAAGTGGGTACGAGCCCGAGCCCAAAGTCTAATGATGCCTTATCCTCATGTACTCCCAGTAATTAAAGAGCCCGTCAATGAAGGAGAGGTCCCCTACACCATCCTACATCTAGACATGCCTACATCGTGGGAGGAAATGCAGAAAAGTTGGATTCAGCTCAAGGAGGAACGGAATACTTTTGAAGATAGCTTCTACGCCAGTGAGAAGAAGGTTCTAGAGCTTACCCGCCGACTCCATGAGCAAGAGGACCTTAACACCTACATCTCACCAAAGAGGATGCGCAATGTCTTTTTGCCTTAAGAAGTTATTTTGTAATATTTGGCCCATGGGGCATTTATGTACTAACAAATTTCTTCTTATTAATATGACATGCGTTCTTCTTTGTCTGAAACAATTTTGAATGTTCTAAATCCTTGAATGCATTGCATACATAAGCATACCATTCATCATGTGCATAAGCAGGTCTCACTCCAGGTTTCCTTATCTGTCTGCTGTTTATTTCAGTAGGATGGATCTCGAGCAAACAGTCAAAGACCTACAGGCTCAGAATGCACAGTTCCAGCAACTCCTGATGACCTTGGCTAAGGGTCAGGAGGATATCAAGACTCAATTGGGGAATAAGGACCCAGTGAAAAAGAAGAAAAAGAGGATTGGGGTGGCTACTTTGGGGAGAAGATTTGACGGAGAAGCTCGGAGAGTGCTTGAATTTCCTCCTACTTCTGATGAAGGGACCAGTAAAAGAGATGGAGCTGCGGTGCCTTCCGAGTCTGATGCGAAAGAAGAAGAGGTTGAAGAGGATGAAGATTATTCTGACCAGCAATACCCTCCAGCTGATGATAAATATAAAGGTTTAGAAGACAGATTGGCCTCCATGGAATTACAAAGAGTACCGGGTTTGGATTTTGAAGACTTGGGCTTAGTTGCCGGGATTGTGATTCCCCCAAAATTCAAAGTGCCAGTGTTTGTGAGGTATGATGGGCTGTCCTGTCCCAAAATGCATCTCAGGTCCTACGTGAGAAAGATTCAACCCTATACGGCAGATAAAAACCTCTGGATTCATTTCTTTCAAGACAGCCTTTCGGGAGCTCAGTTGGAGTGGTTTTATCAGCTAGAAGGAACCAGTGTCAGAAATTGGGAAGATTTGGCTACCGCTTTCTACAAACAATACCAGTATAATTCTGATCTTGCTCCTACTCGTACCCAACTTCAGGGTATGTCACTAGGAACAAGCGAGGGATTCAAAGAATATGCACAAAAATGGAGGGATTTGGCTGGCAGGGTGCAGCCTCCTTTAACCGACCGTGAACTCGTTGATATGTTTCTTGGGACCCTATCTCAACCATTTTTCAATCATCTAATTGGTAACTCTTCCGCGGGGTTTACCGATTTGATCTTAACAGGCGAAAGAATAGAAGCCGGCATCAAGTCAAGAAAGATTCAGAAGAGTGTTGCTGCAAGTATTGAGAAGAAGCCTTTTAAGAAGGAAACAACTGTGGTATATTCTCAGAGAAGAGCAGGGAAGACGGAGCGTCGGCCAACTGTGGGGGCCGTAATGATTCAAAACACTCCGAGTGAGCAGCCTCGCTATAACCAGTCCAGACCAAATCAACAACGAGTGGAACGGCCACAACGGAAGTTCACCCGTATTAATATGACTCTAGCGCAAGTGCTTCCCTATCTGTTGAAGTTGAATCTCGCCACCATCAAGGAGGCACCAAAGAATGTGAATACGTCCTCTCCGCATTATCATGCTAATGCTAAATGCGCATACCATTCAAACAGTGTTGGACACGACACCAATGATTGTTGGGCACTCAAGCACAAAATCCAAGACCTGATAGAGGCTAAGGAGGTAGAGTTTGATGCTCCAGAGAAGCCTAATGTGATATCTGCACCCATGCCGAAGCACGGCCGAAATGTCAATGCCATTGAAGAAGATTTGTATGTTACTGATGTCAGTGATCTGACTACTCCATTGCTAACCATTAAGTTGAATTTGTTAAGGGCCGGGATCTTCCCGGTATGTAAGGAAGACTGCTATTGTTGTTACTCTCTGCCGTTTGATTGTCCGTTACTGAAGAAAGGCATCCAAGGCCTTATGGATAGTCGACAAATTTTGTTTGAAAAGTTTCTGTTGTTCCAGTTCATACTGAAGATGTCTCAATCATAACCATTCACTCCAATCTTTCCAAGGCCGTCAAAAAGCCTGTTAAGATTACACCAGCTACGAAATCTGTTCCTTTGAAGATAACAATGCCAGGGCCTGTTCCCTATGTTTCTGAGAAGTCGATACCTTGGAACTATGGCGGCGACGTCTACTACCATGGTATCAAATAAATTGAAATAATTGAAGAAAGTTAGGACGATGAAGAAGCCAACATTAGTAACATTGCGGGCACTAGAAAAATCACCAGGAGCGGGAGAATATTTTCTCCAGAGATTGCCCCTCCAAGAGCAGTCTTTGGACCCTCATCAGCTGACAAGGTCGTCCCTGCAGCAATAAAACTTTCTGCTAAAACTCCTTTGATTGAAGATGTTGTTGTTCCTAGTACCGTTTCTCCTACCGCTGCTAACAAAGGTAAGGGAATCCAAGATGAGCCTGTCAGGACGAGGGCTCAACCCTTGGTTATCCCGGAAACCTCCAAGAAGGAAATGGATGAGATTTTGAGGATAATCAAGAGAAGTGATTACGATGTGGTAGAACAGCTGGGGCAAACCCCCTCCAAGATTTCCATGCTGGCACTACTACTTTGCTCGGAAGCGCACGCTAAAGATCTGATAAAATTCCTGAAGGCAGCCCATGTGCCCCAGGAAACCTCTGAGGATCAATTTCAAAATTGCGTGGCTAGCCTGACTGCGGACAATGGATTAGGTTTTTCTGATGCCGACCTAACTCCTAAAGGCAGAAACCACAATGATGCTTTGCACATTTCAGTCGAGTGTCGAGGAACTACTCTCGCACACGTCTTGGTCGACACTGGTTCGTCGCTGAATGTTTTACCTAAGAAGGCCTTGGACCGACTAGATTGTGAAGGGTTGGAATTGAAGCCGAGTGATATTGTTGTTAGAGCTTTCGATGGTTCGAAGAGAATGGTCCACGAAGAGGTTGAAATTCCCATCAAGATAGGTACTGAGGTGTTTAAATCCACTTTCTATGTGATGGACATCCGTCTGTCATACTCTTGCTTGCTGGGTAGGCCTTGGATACACCATGCTGGGGCAGTCACCTCCTCCTTACATCAGATGTTGAAGTATCCTGTTAAGGGAAAGATCATTACCGTCCATGGCGAAGAAGAGTACATGATTAGCCACTTAAGTTCTTTTCGGTATGTGGAGGTTGAAGGAGAGTTCATTGAGACACCGTTTCAACATTTCGAAGAAGTCCTTCCTGAAATAGCAGTAGCAAAGTTGGCAACTGAGACACCGAGACAGATGGCCAGGATGGCATCTCTGGAGGACGTGAGGGTCGCAATAAAAGAAGGGAAGAATTCAGCATGGGGGCAGTTACCTGACATTCCACATAAGACTGACAAATTTGGATTAGGGTTCACAGCCGCTGGCCAGAAAGTTATGCGCCGTGCGAAGATTGAGAGGGCGCCAGTCAAAATTTCTCCCTACGGAATCAACGCTTTGGAGGATGAAGACAAAAAGAGCAGCATTGAAGAGTGGATTTATCCAACTGTCAAAGGAGGATTGAACAACTGGGAGGCAAAAGACTTTGTCCCCATCACTTTTATTCATCAGTAATTTATCTGTTAAACATTTCTTATTTGGTCTGTAATATTTACTTTCAAACAATCCGTACACTATCTTTTCACCTCCTGCCATGCCCGGGGCATGTAGGTCCACTTGTAAGGGTTTGATTATTTTTCATATCCATATGCCATGTTTAATGATTCATTGGACGTTTTTCATTTGATAAACTGCTTGTGTTTATTTTCTTTCCTTTTGCATTTTTTTGTTTAAGGATGGTTATCCCTTACACACACCCACACTCACCAATGCAGGTACCCATCCACTCCGGATTCCATGGGTGACTATTCTGCTATATCTTTCAATAACTCTGAAGATCTGGTCAATCTAGCCGAGTACGAAGATGACGAAGGTTGTGAGGTACCCGGGGAACTAGCCAGACTTCTGCAACAAGAGGAAAGGGCCATCTTACCGCATGAAGAGCCATTGGAAACTGTCAACTTAGGGACCGAGGAAGATCGGAAGGAGGTGCAAGTGGGTGCCAATTTGAAACCGAATGTCAAGGAAAGCCTGATACAGCTGCTGAATGAGTATGTTGAAATCTTCGCTTGGTCTTATGAAGACATGTCGGGTTTAGACACAGACATCGTGGTTCACCGTCTCCCCACAAGAGAAGACTGTCCACCGATCAAGCAAAAAGTTCGCCGAATGAGGCCTGACATGTCTGAAAAGATCAAAGCAGAAGTAATGAAGCAATTCGATGCTGGCTTTCTGGCTGTTACGTCCTATCCTCAATGGGTCGCTAACATTGTGCCAGTACCTAAGAAAGATGGCAAAGTCAGGATGTGTATGGACTACCGGGATTTGAATAGGGCCAGCCCCAAAGATGATTTCCCGTTACCTCACATTGACATTTTAATCGACAATATAGCTCAGCACAAAGTGTTTTCCTTCATGGATGGATTCTCGGGCTACAATCAAATCAAAATGGCCCCCGAGGACATGGAGAAAACTACTTTCGTCACACAATGGGGCACTTTCTGTTACAAGGTGATGTCGTTCGGGCTGAAGAACGCAGGGGCAACTTATCAACGCGCCATGGTAGCTTTATTTCATGATATGATACATCATGAGATTGAAGTTTACGTAGACGATATGATAGCTCGGTCACAAACAGAGGAAGAGCATCTTGAACATCTAGAAAAGCTGTTTGCCAGGTTGAAAGAATACAAGCTCAGGCTGAATCCAAGTAAATGCACTTTTGGAGTTAGGTCTGGTAAACTCCTGGGATTCATTGTAAGCAACAAAGGCATTGAAGTCGATCCAGCAAAAGTAAAAGCAATACAAGAAATGCCTGCTCCCCGTACTGAAAAGGAGGTTATAGGTTTCTTGGGGCGCTTGAACTATATTTCCAGATTCATCTCGCATCTGACTTCTACCTGTGAGCCAATTTTCAAACTCTTGAAAAAAGATCAGGTAGTCGAGTGGAACGACGATTGTCAAGCTGCTTTTGATAGAATCAAGGAGTATTTGCTAGAACCTCCTATTCTGATGCCACCCGTCGAAGGAAGACCATTGATCATGTATTTGACCGTCTTGGATAACTCAATGGGGTGTGTTCTGGGCCAGCATGACGAGTCTGGTCGAAAAGAGCATGCTATTTATTACCTTAGCAAAAATTTTACCGACTGTGAGACTCGCTACTCACTGCTCGAGAAAACTTGTTGCGCTTTGGTATGGGCTGCTCGCCGACTAAGACAGTATATGTTGACTCATACTACCTTGTTGATTTCCAAAATGGATCCTATCAAGTATATCTTCGAAAAACCCGCTTTATCTGGAAGGATAGCTAGATGGCAAATGATCTTAACTGAGTATGACATCCAGTACACCACCCAAAAAGCTATAAAAGGGAGTGTACTAGCTGACCATCTGGCTCATCAAGCTATCCAAGACTATCAACCCATGAGATTTGACTTCCCAGACGAGGACATCATGAATTTGGACAACATTAAAGGTAACGGACCGTATGACGGACCCGAAAAGGGATCCCGATGGACCCTGTACTTTGATGGTGCTTCAAATGCACTTGGAAACGGTATTGGCGCAGTACTCATTTCTCCGGAAGGTTGTCACACACCTTTCACGGCCCGACTTTGCTTCAGCTGCACAAACAACATGGCTGAGTATGAAGCTTGCATCTTTGGTCTCAAGGCTGCTATAGACTTGGGGATCAAATCTTTGATCGTATTCGGGGACTCGGCTTTGGTTATCAGTCAAATCAAAGGAGAGTGGGATACCAAGCATCCTAATCTTATCCCATACAAAGAACATGTCCTGACATTGTTGCCTCATTTCGAGCAAATTACCTTCGAGCATTTCCCGCGAGAAGAGAATCAGCTAGCAGATGCTCTAGCCACAATGTCCTTCATGTTTAAACTCAACTGGGATAACGAGGCTCCCCAAATCACCATCGAGCGAATGGATGAACCTGCGCATTGTCACGAGATTAATACCGAAGAAGTAGTGGAACAACCCTGGTTCCATGAAATCAAAAGGTATTTCGAGACTAGAGATTATCCTGAAGGAGCTTCCGTAAATGACAAGAAGTTCTTAAGGAAATTCGCTGCTAAGTTCTTCCTGAGCAACAGCATCCTTTACAAACGAAGCCATGATTGTGTATTACTCCGATGCGTAGATAAAGCTGAAGCGGAGTTGATTATGACTGACATACACAGCGGTACATTTGGCACTCACTTGAGCGGGCATACAATGGCTAAGAAGATCCTAAGGGCAGGCTATTACTGGTCTACCATGGAAGCTGACTGCCATCAACATTCCCGTACTTGCCACAAGTGTCAAGTCTATGCTGACAAAGTTCATATCCCCCCGGTTCCTCTCAACGTCCTGACTGCTCTGTGGCCCTTTGCAATGTGGGGCATTGATATGATTGGAGAGATCAAGCCCACGGCTTCCAACGGACATCGCTTCATCCTAGTTGCCATTGACTATTTCACCAAGTGGGTCGAAGCAGCTTCCTTCGCCTCTGTTACTAAAAATGTGGTTGCCCGCTTTATTAAGCAAAATCTCATATGTCGGTATGGTGTTCCAGACAGGATCATCACAGACAACGGTACGAATCTAAATAACACGATGATCACTGCATTGTGCGAACAGTTCAAGATTTATCATCACAATTCATCTCCCTATCGGCCGAAGATGAACGGTGCTGTTGAAGCTGCGAACAAAAACATTAAGAAGATCATTCAGAAAATGATAGTCACTTACAAAGACTGGCATGAGATGTTACCGTTTGCTCTGCATGGATACCGTACGACGGTACGTACTTCAACCGGGGCAACCCCCTTTTCGTTGGTATATGGCATGGAAGCTGTCTTGCCTATGGAAGTCCAGATCCCTTCTCTAAGGATTATGAAGGATGCAGGTTTGAATGAAGATGATTGGATGCAGACCCGACTTGATCAACTTAATCTGATCGACGAAAAGCGACTTGTTGCTATATGCCACGGTCAGACGTATCAAAAGCGGATGATCAAGGCCTTCAATAAGAAAGTCAGACGTCAAGTGTATCAAGTCGGAGACCTCGTAATCAAGCGGATTATCTTGCCGCAAAGTGATCCCAGGGGAAAATGGACTCCTACATATGAAGGACCATTTGTAATCAAGAGCGTATTTTCTGGTGGTGCAATGATTCTGACCACCATGGACGGCGACGATTTGCCGCACCCTGCGAACGCAGACATAGTCAAAAGATACTACGCATAAAAGGACCCGACAAGTCGAAAACCCGAAAGGGCGACTTGGGCAAAAATGGGTATCCCGGTGAACCGAAAACCCGAAAGGGCGGTTCAGGCAAAAGTTAGGGATAAAAATAAAAAAATCTGTACACCCGGCAAGTTGAAAACTCGAAAGGGCGGCTTGGGCAAAAAGGGGTTTCCCGGTGGATCGAAAACCCGAAAGGGCGATTCAGGCAAAAGTTAGGGAATTAAAGCGTATGACTATGTCTCGTCGGATCACTTCAAGGACAATCTCTTCATCAACCGGTTCCAGGCTTTTGATCAATCCAGTCATTGTCAAACGAAGCATTGAATGGACAGATATTCAGAGTTATGAAAGCTATAGCAGGATGATATCCCATGGAATTATTTCACATAGCCATCTTTATTTTGTATAAATCTTTCAATATTTACGACAAAATCCTCTTACTAGGATGATTGTCTTCCTTTGTATAAATATACTCATAGAAAATCAATACAAATACTTTTCCCAGAAATTTGTGTCATTTCCTTTTCTTGTCTCTTGCACTGCTTGTTTTATTTTGAGAAACGTCCAATGTTTTGTTAAATAGGCATATGCATTTGAACATAATCATTTCCTTATCAAGAAAGAGGATTACTGATAGGTTGAAGGTACAGTCGGATATCTTGATACCCTTTCAAAGGAAACCCCCGGGAGATTTGGAATCCATATCCCTAGCAAATCTTGAAGCTCACCCCCAGTAGATTCTGGAAGCTTATCCCCCGCAGAGTACGGACGCCTCTCCCGAGTTTTATTCAAAGTTATTCCTCACAAGGTCTTATAAATGGGTTATCCTCAGCTAACAACCATGGAAGATCGCACTCGCCAAAATTCTTCCTATCCCCAGTGGAGTTCACCAAAGTTCCCCAGCAGTAACTTATCTTTACAATCCCCCAGCCAGAGGATCCCCAGGAATCCAATTTCCCTCAGAACTTAAGTTTCAATATCCCCAGCGGAGCCAGACTAATGAACCTTCTCCCTACAGAGTTGTAGGAGAACAAATCTTGAGTTCCTCAGTGAAGTCGCCAGAGATGCTTCCCGCTAAACTGAAGATTCTCAGTCTTGCATCCCCGGCATGAGTCTACTAGATTGGTACTCCCCAGTAGAAGTCATCAGGAATTCCCCAGAGGTTTGGTATACAACCCAAGCTCCTTGTTCCCCAGCAACAGCCAAGGGATTGTTCTTCCCGGCAGCAGTCAAGATGCTTTATATTCAGCCATCCAGGATTCATCTATCCCCAGCAAGACAGCTCATTAGCTTACATGCGCATTCATTACATTCATATCACAAACATTGATATAACATATATTGCATCATACATTTCACGCAACATAATTTTGTGTTTAGCTAACATTCTGTCCTTTTCAGGATAAGAATAAAAGGCTATCATTAACAATTTCAGATGCGGTTTTATGCAGACTCATCATCAGGCAACCCTACACCGGTTCCTCCTCAAATTTCAAGATTTCTGAAAACAGTTTACGGGTTCTCCAAGTAACGGATGTTAACCTGTCGCTTGTTCAGTTTCTTCTCCATACTTCTGAAAACAGTCTATAGATTCTTCCCAACAACGGATGTTAATCTATCACTTATTCAGATGCAACCTTTGAAAACAGTTTACGGACGCTTCCCAACAACGGATGCTGCTCTATTGCTTATTCAACTCCAAGATTTTTGAAAATAGTTTACGGGTTCTCCAAGTAACGGATGTTAACCTGTCGCTTGTTCAGTTTCTTCTCCAGACTTATGAAAACAGTCTATAGATTCTTCCCAACAACGGATGTTAATCTATCACTTATTCAGATGCAACCTTTGAAAACAGTTTACGGACGCTTCCCAACAACGGATGCTGCTCTATTGCTTATTCAACTCCAAGATTTCTGAAAACAGTTTACGGGTTCTCCAAGTAAAGGATGTTAACCTATCGCTTGTTCAGTTTCTTCTCCAGACTTCTGAAAACAGTCTATAGATTCTTCCCAACAACGGATGTTAATCTATCACTTATTCAGATGCAACCTTTGAAAACAGTTTACGGACGCTTCCCAACAACGGATGTTGCTCTATTGCTTATTCAACTCCAAGATTTCTGAAAACAGTTTACGGGTTCTCCAAGTAACGGATGTTAACCTATCGCTTGTTCAGTTTCTTCTCTAGACTTTTGAAAACAGTCTATGGATTCTTCCCAACAACGGATGTTAATCTATCACTTGTTCAGACGCAACCTTTGAAAACAGTTTACGGACGCTTCCCAACAACGGATGCTGCTCTATTGCTTATTCAACTCCAAGACTTCTGAAAACAGTTCACAGGTTCTCCAAGTAACTGATGGTAACCTATCACTTGTTCAGTTTCTTCTCAAGATTTTTGAAAACAGCTTACGGATTCCTCCCAACAACGGATGCCAATCTATTGCTTATTCATATCCCCAGTTCAGAGATGGTCCAAAGCATGGACACCTTCCTGATATTCCATTCCAGATGGCATCTTTAAGCCCATCCCCGACAGGATTTCTGTCACTCTCCCAGATGGCATCGTTAAGCCCATCTCCAAATGGCATCTCTAAGCCCATTCCTGCATCCTTTGCTTTGACGAGTGCAAATTTAAGGGCACTCTAGTGTCCAATCTCCTTTTACCCTCGAGTCGCGAAAGGAAAGCATGCCAATCTAACTCTTCGGATTCAAGAAGATTGAACAGGGGAAACTGTTGTACCCCAAAATTTTCCCTCCCATTTCTCATTGATTTCTCACCACAAAGCCCTTGAAGCTCAAGATCCAGTTAGAGTTTCATCTGCTCAAGACTTCTCCTTGCATTGTTGACCCAAGTTAGGGTTTGTGTTTGCACAAAGATGTTTTGACCTAAAATGCCTAAGATGACTTTCATGCTTCATATTGGACTCCCAAGTTTATCCATACCAAGTTTCAAGCCTTGATTCCATGTTTTGCCCAGTCAATTGGACAGTTGACCTAGAAATCAGCTGTATTGGGGAAAAAGTCAACTGTGGCCAATTGACAGTCAAACCTCATAAAAATTGACCCCCATCAACATTATGAACTCACATGGACCATTTGATCAAGTTTGGATCACAATTCCACAAGAAATTTGATCAGATCACCAAAAGGGCAAAATGGTCATTTTTAGGGTTTTGACTGCACAAAGGCAATTTTTGACTGTTTGACCTAACCAATGACAAACCAAGCTCACATATGGACTCAAGGACCCCATGGAATTATCTTGACATGCTCAACAAACTCAAAAGATCCCAAGTATACAAGATTGACAGTTGAATTTCCCAGTCAATTGATCAATTTTGACTGTATACTGAAAAGTCAAACTTTGACTTTTTGGTCAAAATCAAGAGTCAAGATTCATTTTTCATCAAAACATGCCAAATCATGAAACTTTTTCATCAAGAAATCACAAAATGCAAATTAGGGTTAGAAATTAGAATTTTTCATAACTTAGAATTTTTCTAAGTTATGAAAAACCCTAATTTTTTCCCAACTTTGCCCCACTTTCTCACCAAGATTCATTTGGATTCAAACAAAAGTCAAAACATGAAAGTTGTAGATTTTTGAATAATCTACAACTTTGATACACAAAGTTTTCCCAAATTAGGCTTGTATCTCAAGTTACAGATTTTTGAATAAGGGCACTAAACCATTCTTAACTTAGTGAAATTTCAACCTATTTTGACAAGGTTTTCTACCCAACTTCAAGGCCATTTTCCATACACTTCCACTTGAAATTTCAATTTGCATTTCAAATATGGATTGTAGTACACATTCCAAGATTTCCAAAATGTCCAAGAACTTCTCAAACAACCTCATAACTTGAGAGAATCGAATTTCACAATATGGCAAAAACTCACTTTTGAATTGATCATGAACATGTTTATAACTTAGGCCATTTTCAAGTCAGCATAGTTTGTGCTAGATTACAGGTCCTAAAACCCTTTGACACTCAATAATTCAATGCAAAACCTTTGTGCCAAGACCATGTTTTGTGTGTTCAAGCATTGCCTAGAGGATTAATCCCAAAATAGATAAAGCATTTCTTCCATTTTTGCAAAAGGTAGCTTTATGTCCAAATGAAAATCCAAGCAGTACAAATGAAATCTAATTGGCACAAGATTATGGGCAAAACACTCTGATCAAGGAGAGATTATGCAGCTCATTAGGGGGCCTCTACTGACCTAGAACACAACTTGGGCATTTGTTGCTTAAAGTGTAAGTAACTTGGCATTTTGTAAGACAACTCTCATATCAGCTTACAAACACTTAAGCAAACTTGTAAAACACATCCAAGACATCCCAACCAAGCTAGTACACGACCCTAATAACCCTCATACACTCCCAATCCCTGAATCACCTTCAAACTGCAAGAACAGGGCCAGGCCTGCAGTTTGAGTGCCATCTCCCATTTCTCTCAAGCTTTCTTGCCCAAACCAGTTCACACACATTCCCTAGCATCTATGCAAGCTAACCATGACTTGAAACACGACCTGTAATTCCTCTAACAAGTTCCACCATTTTCACTTTTTCGTTTTGCAGTTAAAGTTCTACAGCACAATTCAAGGTGTCTCAAGGCAAAGTAAATATTGGAACAGCATCACCACACCTCAAGGAAGCTATACCAACCATTATCTTGCACTGAAAGCTCCCCCATTGCCAGATAGAACTTCAACTGTACAGGTATTTTGGTGAACTTCTATCTCTCTTATTAGGCATCATTAGCTCTAAGTTTGTGAATAAGCAATGTTCTACTCATGCCATTGAACCTGTACATGCTTTTACTTTTCATTTCTTTTGCCTGAGCTGTGAGAATTTAAGGTTTGAAAATGGCAGAAAATCTAGGTCAGGATTTGGGGGAGAAGAAATTCTCTCTCATCTTAGAGAGTTAGATCAAGTTCTGCATATGGTTGGATTCGTCTCTTGATGCTGAACATTTTTTATGTTATGAGTTTTCATTAATAAGCCAGGAATCAGGATGTTTGGATGGAAGAACAGTGCGCGCGTTTTTTGAATAATGTTGTTCAGAGGTTGAAGAAAGGTCTTCATGGGTTGGGCTTATGTTGACTTTTCTTTTTGCACCATACAATTGCTTCTGAACCCCCTGAGCCCATTTGGTTTATTTTTAATGTTTTTTGACTTTTTCTTTTTTTAATTGACTCATTTATTTTTTCTCATGATATTAAAAATATAAAAATATTTTTTCTCACCATTTTTGAATTTATTAGGTATTTATTTGATTTTTCTTTTAGTTTATACATAAAAAATAAATACATATACTTTTTATTTAAAATACTAAAATAGTGCAAATACATTTTTATACACTTTTATTTTGTTCTACTCTCTGAAAATATTTTATAGAATAAATACTTTTTTTTATTAAATATTAAATATTATTAATTAATATATATAATACATATTTTGTAAATAATGTAAATAAATATACTTATACATTAGTATACTTGGAATAAAATACCAAAAATATATATATTTTATTTTATTAATATTTAACATTAAAAATACATTTTTATAAATATACTATATTTTTATCTTATTTTTTGTATATAAATAGTAAATATTATATATATCAAATAACTAATACCATTTTGATTAAAATTAGGGTTTTGCCCTAAATATGAAAATACTCCAAAAAATAATACCTTTTTATTTCTCTTTTTATTTTTACATAAATAATACTTTTTCATACATATAAAAATTCTTTTTACATCTTGCATATTTATTTCATTTCCATTTAATTATGCAATTATTTGTATTGTAAATATTCAAAGAAAATGATCTAATAGCTAGGTTTAATTTCTTGTCTAAATATATCCCATTTGAAACATTGTACCCCCCTCCCCATATTATTGTGTTGTAATAGTGTAGGAATTTAAATTTCGCACTTTAATGCTTTCTAAACATACCATGCTAGAATTAGGGTTTGTATGCGAATAAAATGAACAAAATAGTTTGACCTAATCTCAAGATAAACAAGCATGAAAATGGACAACACATCTCACACTTGCACCCCTAGGGTATTCCACTTTGTTGCCTTCAAATAATTGGGCCATATTGTATGTTAGGTTTCTTTGGGTAAAACAAACAATCAAATGATCATAAGTCCCTCGATGACGCTTTCAAAAAGTTGCCTAAAATGATCAAATCCCTTTCAAAGAAAAAATTGTCCAAAGATATTTAACACTATTGCAATTATGGTCTAAACGATGACCCGCGCCCGTCCCGTTCACCTCCTAATACAAGATTGTCCACCAAATGCAATGGTGGAACAAAATTGTCAAAAGGTTTAAAACATAACAAAAATCTTTGAGAAAACTTTAGGGTAGATAACTCTTAAGTACTTGTCAATTTGCAAAGAAAACACTTGCCTAATTTCAAACCACACTTCACAAACACTTTCAAAACAAACTTTCAAAAACCTTGAAACATCTTTTCAAAAGACAAAACACCTTTTGTAAAACATTCGAGTAAAGAATTGTTACAAGGGTATCCTATACAAGGCATCTTTTCAAAAACATTTTCAAAACCACACACCAAGCACCATTTCAAACAATTGAAAACCAAGGCAAGTTGATCTAAGCAAGTACCTAAGAGCCCATGGATAACCATGGATAGAAAGGGTGGTAATACCTTCCCTTTCTATAATCTACTCCCCGAACCCAAGAAAAATCTCAAAGGTTTTTGCTGTGCTTTTTAAACCTTTCCTTAGGATAAAATAAAAAGTCGGTGGCGACTCTTGCTCAACCGAAACATTTGCGAAAACAAACGCAAAACCCTAGTCAGTTCTCCCACCGTATCACAATATGCTTTTGAATAAAACCATGCTGACGATGTACAAGCATTGTTTTAAATCCCCAAATCCCGGAGTTATAAGGAAGATAGACCCTCGTCAACCCTTTCGAGCTTTGAAGTAGGAGTTTCTTTTACACAGAAAAACCCTCAATTTTAACCCCGGGGCGGGTAGATTTCAGTTAATCCAATCGAGCATCCAAAACTCGTCAAGAGGGAGTTCCTAGGGATACAACAATGGTTATCCATCAAAGGGCTAGGAGAAGTCAACACCATAATGATAAACCATTACCTACCAGCAGCGTGCATCAAAGAGAACGATATTCCGATGGGTATCTCTTACACAATAAGTAGGTCAGCAGATGACGATACCATAACAGTTATTCTTCATCTATCCAGGGCTCAGACAACCACAACCATTTCTAACAAATCGAATATGGCGCAAAGATCAATAACTTGTTCAAAAAGAAAGATAAAAAAAGCCTCGTTAAGTCAAAACTTGAAAAACAGGAGACTTAGGCAAAAGTCAGGGCATCCCGCTGGACTGCAACTTTAAATTCAAGAAATTGTCCAGGAAAAAATTAGGGAAAGTGAAATAAATAAAAAAAATAATCCTCAGCAAAGAATAAGATCGAGTGATCAGACGCCAAGAAGCCAGTGATCATCGGGTCTTAGAAACCCCTGTGGTTCCTCAATCATCGCAAACTCTCTTCTTAGGAGATGAGCGCTCGTATCGAGTTAACTGAACATAGGAATGGAGAACATCATGGAGAATGGGTGGGCACCAAATAATTTTGAGCCTTAAATATTTTTTCTAAAACTGTGAACCAGTCCATGTTACAACCATTAAAAGTCCTAACTGAAACATGGGTTAATTAGAAAGCAATATTATAGCAAGAATACGGTAACCTGACACCTCGGGGATGTACTAAAATTTGATTTGGTAACACGTCACCTATTCATAAAAACAAAAAAACTAATGCTTCGACATCATTTTAATAAAAGTTTTTTGAACTTCAAGACAAGCATAGAATTTGCATTAGAATCATCATTCTTAGACAAACATTCGTTGCATATAAATAAGTGTTTGAACATCAAGCAAGCTTGCGTGATGAGCATCAATTGAAAACCTGGTCATCTCGAAGGATGAATTACTGCAGAAACTTGTCAAAAAACAAAGAATGATCTTATTTTGGGGCATTCCCTCAAGCTGCCAATCAGAGGCTATCACGTCGATAAATCTCTTCCATATTTTGCCAGTCACTCAGAAGCAATCAAACTTTAAACTGGGGAAATCAAGCTGAGTAACCTATTCAAAATTTGTGCAACCTGGGGCAGTTACATCGAGATTCGACAAATCTCTACGAGAATCCATGATCAGAGGCAGATATTGGGGCATGCCACTTTGCATCGTATTATGACACGTATCTTCCAGCATTCCACTCGAAGAGATCCTTGCAGACAGGGGAATTCCTCCTCCCCTCTTATGAAGCTACTCAAGCAAATTCCTGTCATCCGTACAAATGCAATCAGGCTAAAAGCGTCATGATGTTCACTTTGGTTCAGTTAACATCCTCAGAATCATCATCATTCCATGCAGATGTTTAAACACGCAACTCCCCAGCAATAAAGTGAACTCAGGGCATCTGAATACACTCATTTCCATTTCCTAATCCCCAAGTGGTTCGTGAAGTAAGGAAAGTCAGACGGGTCCCTTTCCTCCCTGGCAATAGAGAAAAATTGGGGCATTTGATGAGATCCATGTCTCTATTCAGTCATTCACAAGCAGTCCAGCAGGTGAAGAAAGTCAGATCAAGCTACTCCTACTCAACAAGATTTAATCCCCAGTGAACTCGACAAGGATATAACTCAATTCTCTCAATTTCAAGCACCAGTCCATATTAGTACCTCAAGATGACGAGCAACAGATCCCAATAGGCTTTTGGCACTTTACATACAATAATCATCACGATATAATGCATTGCATCCTCAAACGCATAACATATCCATGGATCATCATGTCACACTTCAAATGCATATGGAGCATGATTCAGATTTGGTACCTTTCCAGAAAGCCCCAAATCAATCCCCAAATAAACAAAACATCCCCAATAAGAATATCATCCTCATAATTCCCAGTTAACATATGTAATTATGCTACCAACTAAAATAAACCATGGTGCCAGTACGTCATACTCCCCAACTCTCATTATTCACGTTATCTTTCATAGGGTCGTGGGTCGCTAGTAGGTCTTACCCTCACGTTATCTTTGCTAGGGTCGCAGGTTGCTCGTAGGTCTTACCCTCACATTATCTTTACTAGGGTCGTAGGTCGCTCATAGGTCTTACCCTCACGTTATCTATTCTAGGGTCGTAGGTCGCTCGTAGGTCTTACCCTCACGTTATCTTTGCTAGGGTCGTAGGTCGCTCATAGGTCTTATCCTCACGTTATCTTTGCTAGGGTCGTAGGTCGCTCGTAGGTCTTAACCTCAAGTTATCTATCATAGGGTCGTAGGTCCCTAGTAGGTCTTACCCTCACGTTATCTTTTCTAGGGTCGTAGGTCGCTCGTAGGTCTTACCCTCACATTATCTTTCATAGGGTCGTAGGTCACCCGTAGGTCTTACCCTCACATTATCTTTGCTAGGGTCGTAGGTCACTCGTAGGTCTTACCCTCGCGTTATCTTTGCTAGAGTCGTAGGTCACTCGTAGGTCTTACCTTCATGTTATCTTTGTTAGGGTCGTAGGTCGCCCGTAGGTCTTACCCTCACGTTATCTTTGCTAGGGTCGTAGGTCGCTCGTAGGTCTTACCCTCACGTTATCTTTCATAGGTTTGTAGCTCTCTCGTAGGTCTTACGCTCACGTTATCTTTCATAGGGTCGTAGATTGCTAGTAGGTCTTACCCTCACGTTATCTTTACTAGGGTCGTAGGTCGCTCGTAGGTCTTACCCTTGCATTATCTTTCATAGGGTCGTAGGTCATTCTTAGGTCTTACCCTCATGTTATCTTTCAAACAGTCGTAGGTCGCTAGTAGGTCTTACCCTCACGTTATCTTTGCTAGGGTCATAGGTCGCTCGTAGGTCTTACCCTCACGTTATCTTTGCTAGGGTCGTAGGTCGCTCGTAGGTCTTTCCCTCACGTTATCTTTGCTAGGGTCGTAGGTCGCTCGTAGGTCTTACCCTCACGTTATCTTTCATAGGGTCGTAGGTTGCTCGTAGGTCTTACCCTCATGTTATCTTTTCTAGGATCGTAGGTCGCTCGTAGGTCTTACCCTCATGTTATCTTTTTTAGGGTTGTAGGTCACTCGTAGGTCTTACCCTCACGTTATCTTTTATAGGTTCGTAGGTCGCTTGTAGGTCTTACCCTCACGTTATCTTTTTTAGGGTCGTAGGTCGCTCGAAGGTCTTACCCTCATGTTATCTTTTTTAGGGTCGTAGGTCACTCGTAGGTCTTACCCTCACATTATCTTTTATAGGGTCGTAGGTCGCTTATAGGTCTTACCCTCACGTTATCTTTTTTAGGGTCGTAGGTCGCTCGAAGATCTTACCCTCATGTTATCTATTATAGGGTCGTAGGTCGCTCGTAGGTCTTACCCTCACGTTATCTTTTTTAGGGTCGTAGGTCGCCCGTAGGTCTTACCCTCACTTTACCTTTCTCTTGGGTCATAGATCATATGTCTATCTTTACCCATTTTCTTTAACTTTCTCTTGGGTCATAGATTATACGCCAATCTTTACCCATTATCTTTACCTTTCTTTTTGGGTCGTGAAATACCGCTTGATAGATTCTATGTCGTCATCAAGTTCTACTCATTGTATTTAAGTTATCAATTTGTCAAGTAATTCTACTTTCAGTCATCACGACATCGTCAACCATATCCTTTCAGTCACTATGCCGCCCACTCCCTCAAGAACCTTGTATTGGCACCGTTACCCCAATACGAGCTACCATTGTTCAACCATGTTTATCCATCATGACCAGACCACCAGGAGACCAGTTTGTCCTTCCCCAGCAGACATTCACACCAATGAATGACACTCACACCATCTCTCCAGGGAAAATTTCGGGTCCTGGTATTTAGTCATCTTCTACCTTGAACTTTCGAAAGGATGACGCCAATCTCACCTTCAGGTTCAAGACTATTAAATAGGGGCAGTTGTCGCACACCAAATTTGCCCTATCTCTTTTACTTTTGTCTGGCTTTGAACTTTGCATCCCATTTGCACCATTTTTTACTCAGTCATTTGCATATCCCGCATCTCATGGAATCAAGCGCCTTGGTTTGAGGTATTAGGGTTGTGCCCTCTTTATATATAATTTTGTTTCAAAGTTCTCTTATCAGGTAAAAGGGAAATGCATTTGGTTCTCGATTAGTGGATCGTGGGATTGATTTTTGGGATATCATGAAGTTTTTGTCATCAAGTTTCAAGTCTTGAATCACAATTTTCCAAGAAAGTCATTCACAAGGGCAAAATGGTCAAATGCACTCTGAAAAGTCAAACTTTGACTTTTGGTAAAAATCAAGTTTCAACCATTATATTTCATCAAGACAAGAAATTGGTTCATCAAGAAGTGAAAATCAGAAACTACTTTGAGAAAAGAAAGAAATCAATTTTTTTATATACTTGGAAAATTTTCTAAGTGGTAAGAGATTTTAGAACTTTTGGGCCAAATTCCACGCAAGCGCAATCAAAATTTGCAAGGATGGTTCAGAACATGGCTCTCCAGTCAGAACATATGGGGGTTGTGTTCTTTGGTCAGAACATAACTCCTCGGCATATGGAGGTTATGTTCCACGCTTCAGTCAGAACATATGGAGGCTTTATTCTTTGATTTGAACATGACTCCTCAGAGTTTCATTCTTCAGCACATAAAGGCTATGTTCTGCTTTCCATTCAGAACATCATCAAGCCCCACAAAACCAGCTCTGTGAAACCTGCACTTCACTGCCCAAACCTGCATAAAACTGCCAAACCAGCTGCCACAACACTCCAAGGTGTTGTTGATCCAGTCCACGCCTGCATTTTCCTCAAACCCCATAATGGCTCCAAATTAGCATACCAAAACTGTGATTGAAAAGTAAATGAACAATATGCCAAAAGTGTTTAAAACTCATTTGTTCCCCCCCCCCCCAAAAAAAAACCACAGCAAATCCATCTATAAATAGTTCGTTCCATCACACGTTCAAGGGGCTGGCTTTTGAAGAGAGGATTATCAAATACACGAAAAAAAGAGAGATAAAAAGGGAAACACTCAAACACTCATAAACTTAGAATTTTCCAAATCAAAAACCTTTGTTTTTCCCTTTGAAACAAAAGAACTTAACATTGTTGTTTCCTGTTCGTGCAAACCCCAAAACATTCAAAGGCAATAGCTCAAATCCTAAACCCACACTTCAGGTTCAAGGTATTGTCATTCTAACTTTGAAACTCTCATTCAGAACATCATTTAACATGTAAATAATATGATGTTGATGCTGCCCATATCATTGCATAAGTAGAAAAAATTGTGGATCAGAACTTCTAGAATAATGCTAGTCTCAGAATTAAGAATTAGAACTTCTACAAATTGTCATGCTTTTATCCTTCTGATTTTCTGTTATTAAGATCTGAACAAGTTACAGATATTATGACTAATGTAAGGGAGGAAATGAGGAGTAATACAAGAACTTCTGAGTTCTACTCACTGTTTTAACACATACAGAACTTCTGAAATTTCCTCATTGTTATCACGCACAAAACTTCTTAATTTTTCTCATTATTCTAACATTCAGAACTTCAGTATGTAGCGACCCAGAACTTTTTTTCCTGCCCTCTAACGTTTCTTTCAGGATTCCATTGGTATCAACCCAGAATTTCTGATCACCTCTGACGTTTCATTCTGGACCACAGCGCGCCTGGCATCAGAACTTCTGATCCCTTTCGTTTTGCTTTCAGCAACATGCTGATCCTATTTCTCTTTATCTTTCCTTTCTTTCTCTTTTATTTTATTATTAGTACTATTTTTATTTTTTTATAAAAAAGACATAAAAAAAACATTTTTTTCATTAACTAATTATTTTTTTTCTTTTAGTTTATTCAAACAGAAAAAAACCTTTTTCAAGACAAAAACAAAACAAATCTTTTCTTTTATTTCTTGCATTGTACATTTCGATATGGTTGTAATAGTTAAATAGGATTTAAATTCTTACCCCTCCCCATGTTCTACTTAGCACCACCCTCTCTCTCTTTATTTATTCATTTATATTTTACTTTATTACTTCAGAATTTTCTTAACTCTTTTTTTTTGTTTTAGTTTTAAAAAACTAAATAATCACCTTTTCGATTGATCAGATAATTCTTATTAATTAGCTTAAATTTAATTTGGTAATTTTATTTATCTCAATGTGTGATTTATTTTAATTAACATCTTTTGTTATTTTGCTTAGTTATAAAAATCACAAACATATATATTAGAATATTTTAGAATTAGATTCTAGCTTACTTTTGAGTTCATAATTTATTTAAGATTTGATTTATGAAACCATAAAAATATTTATAATTTAAGTTTCCTTATTTGTTCAAACCTTGAAACCATACCTTAGGTAGCTCCATGAGGCGATTAAACCCCATTCTGATCGCCTTATATCGAAATAGACTTTTAGTCCACTTGTACATAACATACAATTAGATTTTTACTTTCCATCTTAACCTTTTTCTTTTGTAATTAAAACTCAACTATCACAAATCAAAAATCCAATAACACTTTTAATCATTACTTGAATTTATTTTAAAACTCGCAAAACACTCAACCAATCAAAGCTTCCCCCAAAGGGCATGTTATCTCCATTCTAACGCGATATCGGTCATGCCTATTGCTAGAATGTGTGTGTTAACATCGCCCACTAAAAAACATAAACAAACAAACCCTTTTCTAGAGGAACTACGGTGTTCTGATTCCTTCATTGGATACGTAGGCAAAGGTTCGCGAAACCCTTACGAATGCAATAATAAAAACCATTTATTTCCCCTTAAGCAAGCATAGTTGTAGATAAATGCACCCTTTAAGACAAGCAAACAAAATGGATTCTGTTGAGTACAACGGATGTGAGGGGTGCTAATACCCTCCCCTCGCATAACCGACTCCTTTACCCTTTCTCTTGGTTGCAAGACCATCTTATCCATTCCCTTATGGTTTTATCGATATTTCCCCTTCCTTCGGGATAAATAAAGTTCGGTGGCGGCTCTGTGTTTTCTGCCGGTAGCTTCAGTCGGTTACATGTTTTTCATAAATTTTTGTATTTTGATTTTTACAATGCTTTGATTGAAACTAATGATTCTAACGTGTTCCTGAGATATAACAATGCATGTTTGATCCCTTGCATGAGACCCATAACGCCAGGATAGCCCATCATTATTCTTATTCCAATTTTCATTGTTTTGTTCATATCTCTTTGTGCAGGATGAATTAGCAAAACTAAAGGCACCATTGGATTTAAAAGGGTCAATTTAGGGGGTACAGTCCTTCTTGTTCATTAACGTGTGTTCTTTTTGTAGGTTGACAAAAGCACCTCATCAGAGAAGACGACCAGAGCTAGGGCTTCGGCGCCTCTCCTGTCCACTTTTATATTATATTTAACTTGTTTCATTTGATAAACAGATGGGAGCGTAGCACCTCTGGTCAAGGCGAAGGTTTGTGAACGTAAGGGCGTGGGTTCGATCCCTGCACTTGCAACATTTTTTTTTATTTTCCATCTAACGCGCAGGTTCCAAATATAATATGCAGCGCCTACTATCCAAACACAAACAAGTGTCTGGCTTAGTGGAAAGCAAGGGAATGTGAAGCCAGGAAAGCGTAAGTTCGACACTCACCCCATACATTCTTTTTCCTTATTTTTTTAACCTAATTTTCTTTTCTTTTTCTCTTTACTAACCTTAATTTCAATTAATCAATCATCAAATTAACTTAATTTTTTCCTTAATACTAATAAATTAGGTTTAGGGTTTAATTAATATTTAATTTTTCTAATTAATTAATTAATTAACTTTTTCTTAAATATTAAAATCAATTAGAATTTAGTTTTGATTAATTATTAATACTTAAACTATTTTTTCCACAAAAAGTCACAAAAACTTTTTTTACATTCTTTTTCCTATTTTCTTATTCTTTTATTTATTTAAATTCCTAGAAAAATGTGTAGGTCGCATTCCCTATGTAATAGCGTAGATTTATTTTCCTCGCTTTTTCCTAATTATGTAACTGCTCATAGGATGTAATAGCGTAGGTTTATTTTCCCGTAAGTTTTTACATATGTACCTCTCCCAAAGCCATGTAATAGCTTAGGACTTTACCTTTCGCACTTATATTTTTATTCAATTGCTAGTGATTATGGTTTGTATGGCAAGACTAAAAATAACCTAGAAAACCCTAATTCTCAAGATAAATAACTGAAAACAAACACTTCACACACTTACACCTTTAGGATAACCTCTCTTGCTGCCTTACGAATATTGGTAACGTCCCTCGAAAGTGGGGATACTTTAGCAAAAGAGCCTCGATCAAATCATCATAGTCCCTAGGATACAAAGATCATAGTCCCTAAATGTCCCTCAAGTTGCCTACGAAAAATGATCTACTCCCTACTGTTGTACCCTAAAATTTGCCCTCTCTTTCTACTCAAGACATGTCCTTTGAGATCCCAACTTACCCTAGGATGACTAAGAATTGACAAGACAAATTCTCTTCCTAAGGCAATGAACCTCACCTAGGGTTTGAATTTTAAGCAATATGTGTGAGTCCCAGGGATCCCCAATGTTCTCCATTGTCCTAATATGTCCTCAAAACCATCCATGCCGAATTTCATGCCTTGCACAACAAGTTTGCTCAGTCAACTGCTCAAATGCCTGGAAATCAACTATACTAGGTCAAAAGTCAACTGTGGCCCAAGTGTACCAGTAGAAATGTTTAAGACTAAGCCATTAGATTGACTAGACTTATACAGATCGAAATAAAAATCGCCACCGCGCTTTATTGTTTCCAAACAATGGGAAAAGAGCGAACAACCCAAAAAATAGGGGGGGAGATTCTAGATAAGGGGGTTGGCTATGCAAAGAGAAGGTATTAGCACCCTAAACATCTACAGTACTCCACAGGAACCTCTTTGAAAAATCTTTATATTTTGGCTATAAAATAATGTATGAAAATAGATGGTGGAGGTGAGAAAAGAAATATTTTTTATGATTTTTGTACCCACCGCGGTTGCGAACCTTTAGTTCCTACATACCACCTTTCGTGCAATAGGGGATCAGGGTACACGTATTTCACCTTTTGAAAATTTTAAAACACAAGTGTGTTGGTTAATTTTATGAGATAGGACATCATCGTTATTGTCCGTGTGGAAAACATACTTACTACCCACAATCATGAGAAAGGAGAATTTGCATCATCTCAAAGTGGAGGATATGGCTTGGATTTTAAAATCAACAATGCCTCACTCAACACCCAAGTGGAAAATATCTCTCTTCACTACATATTCTAGAAGTATAGTTGTTTGCATCACTACAAGGATTGACGAGAGTCTAATATTTTGAGAAAAGTTTTAAGATAAAAAGCCAAAGTGGCAAAATGGTTTGAAATGAGATTGATTGACTTTTAGTCTTCTCACAAAAAATGTCAAGGTATTATTAAGTTGATTGAAGTGAAAATGTTTTGAAAATGCATGGGTATAAGTCCAAGTTTATTATGAAAGTGGTTCAAGTTTAAAAACAAGAAGAGTTTTCAAAAGGAGAGAGAATATTTTTGAAATTAAATAAGATGGGAGGAGAAGAAGAGACTATCCTAAAGCATAAGGTAAAATCTAGGGATGAGAACCATCTAACCAACAAGAAGCCAATACTTGACATTATGAGTCAAAATAGAATTCTCATTCTTTGGATTGAAACCAGGCAAGCAAAGATAATAGACCTCTTGAGAGAACCAAACTTCAAATGTATTAAGTCTTCACAAAATTGGGCAGAGTAACGGCTGTATACGGGTGAATTCTAGATTACAAACAAAGTATGTAATCACAATAACCTGCACACAAAACAAACAAACAACCCAATGTCTTGAGGTAAACCTCAAGAACTCCAGACAAAACATCAATTAAGTTCATGTTGATTATTAGGTGTCTTCAAAAAGAAAAGAAAAGCTCAAGTGAGCAAAAATAAAAATGACAAGAAAGTAAATGCTCAAGTGAGCAAAGATGAAAAAAAAGAATGAAATGTAAATGCTAAAGTAAATGGTGCATAAAATAAAAGAGCATAAAATAAAAACATAAAATAAAGTCAATTATTAGAAATTAGTGGTTAGTTGGATGAGCATCTTGAAACTTGCATTTGTAACTCATTAGAGGATTGGTAGAACTAAAGCCTCCACACAACAAGTTGCATTTGCTTTTTGTCAAGTATATCATCCATTTTGGAATCCTCAAAAGTAGTATTTAATGATCAACGATGTTTAAGTGATCCGTGTTTACCAAAAGTGATGTAGATCCATTAGAGGATTGGTAGAACCAAAGCCTCCATAAAATGAATCTCAAGTTTATTAGATCAAAGAGATCAATTTAACATACTTGGGCTTGCAAACATAGGTTTGGGCCACGAATGATCATTTATTCGAATCGGGACAAAATTTAGCGCTATGTTAAGCAAATGTAAGTGGACTTATATAGAAGTCGCACCTATTTTGAGGCTGGTCAATAGCAATATATGCACCATTTATTTTGAGACATGATATAGAGATCATGCTCCAATAACACTTAGTGCAATAAGAAAGGGATGAGATGAAGAAGGGTGGGAAAGAATACACAAACCACATTTGAATTAAAATTTTATCAAACTATTATTAAAATCATTCATCCATTTTTATGGAGTTAGACTCAACACCGTGGATCCAATGATGTTAACAAAGTTCATAATCAAAAACTCAATACAAGATCCGCAAAAAAATAATCACAAAATAATATTACATTTAATATATATATATATATATATATATATATATATATATATATATATATATATATATATATATATATATATATATATATATATATATATATATATATATATATATATATATATATATATATATATATATATATATATATATATATATATATATATATATATATATATATATATATATATATATATATATATATATATATATATATATATATATATATATATTAAAAAGGGTTTTAAAATGTTTAAAAATGAAAATAAAGGGAAAAAATATCAACTATATTCAAATTGATTCATAAAAAAGAAATAAGGTCATAGAAAAATCAGAAATAGACTCAAATATTTTTTCATAATTTTGTCAGATTCTTTGGACTTAAAATGAATTTTCTATGATTTTTTGGAGTTAAAACAATTAAATATAAAAATCATAAAATAAAATAAAAACCAAAAAGATGTGGACCAATGGATGAGAGTCAAAACGCGTTAGTAATCAAATCCAAGGGATCTGGCGCGTTGTCCATATCATGGTCATTACTGAATAAAACCCTGAATCAAATATAAATCATATTTTCAAAAAATACAAATGGCATGCTATCATTGGTTGGAAGATGACACGTTGGTCATCTTCAACCTCCAGCCAACGTGAAACACAGGTCCCTCAAACTGTAAAATCAGAAGCTCGTACCTATGTCATTCGCTTCGTCTCATCAAGACGAAGACAACCACACCTTCGCGAAAAATTTATATAAACCGTAGCTCAAGCAATTTGGAAGGAAAGTTTTGAAAAGGAATTTGAAAATTCATGGCCAAAACGTGTTTCCAGTTAAGAGAAAGTGTTGCGACTAGAATCAGGGCAATGAGAGCTTCACAATGATATCGAAGTTTGGAAGAATTGATGGAGAAATTTACCTATTGAAGTTCAAATGCAGAGCTCTATAAATGGACTTGGTTAGATCAATTCAGAAGGTTTCAAGGCTCAATTCTTCTTCTGTTAGCTTCAGGGAAGAACAAGGAAGGTGAATTGATAGAAAAATGGATTGAAAAAGGCTTGAACACTGATTTCAAAGTTGCAGAAAAGTGAGTTATTGAGCGAGTTTGGCAGGGTGATTTTGGCTGTTCAAGCTTGATAAAACGAATGGGATAGCTCATGTATTTATAGGAGAAGCAAATGGGATCAAAAGAAAGGGTGAATGATGCATTTTGGAGGGAATTCGTGTGGAGTTGCAAAAAATAAAAGTGTGACTTCTATTTTAATCAAAACTCATCCAAACCTTGCATTTTAATGTGCTAATCACTTCTGGAGGTTCACTAAACATGTTTAGAAGCAAAAGCACACATAAAAAATGTGTTTAGAAACTAAATCAAGGATTTCAAATTCTAACTTTTGAAGAAACTTCAGTTTCAAGTTACTAAGTTCAAATCAATGGCATTCTCAGCTCAAGGAGTCTTAGTGTATGGTTCTTGATGCTTTAGAAAGGTGAGATTACAAGATTTTCAATGGGAAAAGAATGGAATCAAATGGATGTTTGAGATGAAAGTTTCAATGAGTCAAAGTTGGGAAAAAGAGGTTGACTTTCCATACTTAGAAATATTTCAAGTTTTTCTTCAAAAGTGACCTATAATGTTTTGCATCCAAACATGGCCTTCCTCTTAGAATTTACTCATTACCAAAAAAGATGGCATGAAATAGACCTCTTGAATGACATTTTGAAACTTGAACCATTAAAATTCCAAAAATTGAGAGAGTTATGAATTGTTGAAGTTGGCAAAAAATCATGAAATGACCTATAATCTTTTGTATCCTTAGGGAATCTTCCATCCATTTTCTCACTTTACATATAAAAGAAGGAATAAAGTTCACATCCTCAAGATCATTATGGAAAAATAGTGGGCTCAAGGTGATAAAAATTGACAAAGTTATGATCATTTGATGTCACACATGGGAAATTGGGGATTCATCTAGGGGACTTGTAATCTTTCTTCATCGTCAAGTTTCTTCCATATGAAAACACCTTGAAACTTTTGAAGTGATTCGTTAATAACCCTTTTAAGAGAAGGATGTTTTTGGAATCACTCAAAAACACCAAAAGATGAGCAATATATACTTCTTTGAAGTTCAAAACCCTAGCTCCTATATCAAGAAAATGCTTTGAGGAACTTTGACAATTTTAAACAACCTTCTTGTACCAACACTTTTGCTTTCTAGATAGAAGTTTTTGAGGAACCATGAAAACTTTTTCAATTAACCCCTTGTACTTTTGAATCAATCTTGATAACTTTGAAATGTGGTGAACCCAAAATAAACCTTTCCATTCCATTTCTTCCATAACAACTTCAATGGTGAAGTTTAAATTTCTCAAGCTTTATTGACTAGGGCATGGAAATAAACTCATGAACCCATGATCAAATTGCTAAGCCACATTGCCTTTACCTACATTATTAACAAGTAAGACAAACCAACATTGCATTTTATTAATTAGAAGGAAAGTCAAAACAAAACATACATGATCACAAAATAAAAGCAAGTCAAGGTGCTTGGTGATTCCTCAAAGATCAAAGCTAAAGATAGGGAGGAGAACCAAAATCCCTAATGTAATCTTGTTGTGATTGAATGAATATGGTATGATGAAGGGATCTAAGGGGAAACAATTGGGGTACAACACCAAGTATAGTCAAACTTTAAGATTTTTGGTCAACATCAACATTTTGAAGTGATATACATCATTTGATCAAGGGTTGATCATGATTCCTCAAGAAATGCTCCTAATTCATCAAAAGTCAAAAATGGAAAATTAGAGTTTCTATAGGAAAAGTCAATCAAACATTGACCAGGAATAACTTTCTCAAACTTTATCATAAATTTTTCCACAAAAGCTCATTTTTAAGATAATCCAATTCCCTACAACTTCTCTTTAGCCCTCAAGTTCAAGAAATGCACCATTGGAAAGATACAAGCTCATACATTATAGGTCCTTTCAAAAAGTCAACAAAAACACCTTTTGGGTCAAAGCTCATTACATGAACATGGAAGATCCAATTGAGATGAAACCAAAAAGGTTGTCTAGAGGACATCCTAAGCTCTCTAAAAAGTCCAAAAACACCCTCTTAGGGTTAAAAATGAGACAAATATGCATTTCTAAAGTTGACCAATTTTTGGAAAAATGCATGAAGCCAATATTGATCAAACTTGAATTTTTTCCAAATGGGCCCATGTTTTCATGCTTGAAACTTGTTCTTAACATGGCCCACAACCTATAAGCTCACTCATAAATTATCTCATTATTTTTATTATTTATTTTGATTTTTTATTCATTAAAATTCAAATGGAAATAAATAAAAAAGAAATAATGAATGATATGATTTGAGAATCTTTTTCTCATAAAATGAAAGGTAAAATATGCTGGAAAATCAAAGGGAAATCGTGGAGGGAAGAAAGATTGGATTTGTTTCAAAACATTGTATTTTTTATACAATTGTTGACCTAATGAGATTTACTACATATACACAACAAGTCCATACCTAATACACACGAAAAAACTGCCTCTACAAACCCAAGCAAAAGTTCAAAAATCCAAAGAAAAAGTGAATATTGCACCACGCGATTTAGCTGTTTCCAGGCCAAACAATTTGCATCATTCATCTTCTAAAGCCCTCAGGATATCATTCATACTCTCCACAAGACGTGCAGCACCCTAGAACTCCAGATCCACGCGTCACCAGATTTTGGTAAGCTTGGGATTCGAAACCTTGTAAATACATGATGTAAATCAATTTTTGTTCCATATTCATGTTTATATTACTGCTTTGATCTACTCTAACGTGAAACATGAGGGTTTGAGTGCAGATTTAAAGAGTTGCAATTGTTAGGGCAAAGCTTCAGTCAAGCTTCGTTTTCAATGATACAGGGACTTTAAGACAAAACAAACCCCACCATCAGATTCGCAAGGGCCTAATTAGTCCAGTAGGGTTTTTTTATGTTTGGTTTCATCGAAATTCGCAGGTTTAGATTTTTGTTCAAACGAAGAAGGTGATCGGAACCACCGTCTGGGGTGGTTTGACCGGCCAAGGAATTTGTGTGGCATATTAGGATGTTGTGATTGGTTTGTTCAAATATCAGGGCCCCATTTTTGGCGCGCGTGTTTTACAATCAGCATTTAGGACCAGTTTTAATATGTAATCAATTTTTTATGGTTATTAACGGAAATACAGTCGTCCCAACGGTAGAGACAACATGCTTAAGGCTTTATGTGTGTGCAAGTGCAGGGGTTCGAGTCTTGCCTCTTGCATATTATTTTTTTCTGAATATTTCTTGCAGATCATGTGCTTTGGGGTCCAGCGTGTCCACCATGCATCTCTAGATCTCATCCATCAAATCACTATAGTATCAAATCCAGCACCCATGGAAACGCTTCTCCATGGTGAACCCTCTGGATCTAGCAACACCAGATCCCATACAGTTGTACTGGGCCAATGCAATGTGGTCCTAGCCGCAATTCAGCAGCATAACCCCCCAATTGGGCTTCTCACCCCCTCAAGCCCTCTTCTTAATTTCTTTATTTTTTATTTAGTTTATATTTGTTGTTTATTCATTTTTTAAAAAAAATCAGAAAATCAGAAAATCATCAAAAAATAGGATTTAGAGTTTTTTTTAAAAAAATTAATTTTTGCAAATTAATTTAATTAAATTTTAACTTTTTTCTTTAATTTAAAATCATTTAGATATTAGGTTAAATTTCAAATCTTTTTTCATAAAATATCATAAAATATCAAAAAATAATTTTAATGAGCAATTACATTTTTTAGGGTTCAGAGTTTATTCTCGTCTCAATTTTTGCGCGTTATTATTTTTCGTACGATTATTTTTTATTATGTAACTGCGCCCGGTTTGGAATAATTTAATTAGAGTTTTCAATTTCCGCACTTTACTTTTCAGTCATTATTTATGTAACTACACCAAATCCTTGTAATAGATGTAGGAACTTTATTTCTTGCCTTATATTTCTTATGTGCTTGTATATAAACTGTTAGTAAATTAGGCGTGCATGACAAGAATCAAATAATCATTAGGTCACTAATTGCAAGATAAATATAACTGAAAAAACACACTGTTGTACACTTGCACCCCTAGGGTATTTCCCCACTTTGGTTGCCTCGGAAAATAATGCTCATGTCCCTCAAACGTAGGGATATCTTAGCAAAGACCCTCAGTTTAAAGTCATCATAAAGATCATAGTCCCTAAACGTCCCTCGAGTTGCCTACGAGAAATGATCTTGTCCCTTGATGTTGCCTATATGATGATAGCCCCTTCGAAATGTTAAGGTATCCTTACATGTTGCCTTCAATGACCATACGTGTCCCTTTCGATAGTCCCTCAACATCCAACGATATGGATACCTACTCACTAATAGTGGGATAGCACTATCTAAATGGTAGGAGGAAAAGAACATCCTTTTTCGAGTAGGTAGACAGTTCTTAAGTACTTGCTCAAATCTGATTCTTTTTTTTACACTTACACACTTTCAAACTTCTTTTCAAAAAACGCTTTATCACACTCTTGAGGAATGATACAAGAGTTATCATAAAGCAAACAAAATCTTTCAAAACACACAAACACAAAAACAATTTTCAAAAATGAGCAAGTACCTAAGAGCCCATGGAAAACCACGGATGGAAAGGGTGATAACACCTTCCCTTTCCATAATCTACCCCCTTACTCAGAAAATCTCGAAAAAAGGTCTTTTTCTGTTCTTTTCACCCTTTCCTTTATTGGATAAAAGAAAAGTTGGTGGCGACTCTTGCTTATCGTGACATTTGCGAACAAAAAACGCAAACCAGTATAACAATCGGTTCTGCCACCGTATCACTACTACGAATAATATGATGATAGTTCCTTTGAATTTCTAAGGTATCCTTACATGTTACCTTCTATGACCATACGATGACCCTATGCTTCTCCCTTCACATCCAATAGATAGGGCTACCTACCGACTAATGGTATGGATAGTACTATCTCTAAAGCATGAGGAAAAGAATAAGAAAGACTTTAGTGAGTAAGGAACTCTTAATTGCTTGCTCACAAACAAAACATTTTCTCATATCACACTTTCAAAAGAACAAATATTTTCAAAAACACTTTGCATACATTCTTGAGGACTGATACAAGAATTATTACAAAGTCAATCTTACATTGGCGATTTCAAAATATTTTCAAACAAATCATACAAAAAGCAAGTTTTCAAAAGTGAACTAAGTAATTAAGAATCCAAAGATAACTATGGGTGAAAGGGGTGCTAACACCTTCCTTTTTCATATCTTACTCCCCCCCCCCCCCGGA
This sequence comes from Vicia faba, assembly GCA_948472305.1. Taxonomy (NCBI): domain Eukaryota; kingdom Viridiplantae; phylum Streptophyta; class Magnoliopsida; order Fabales; family Fabaceae; genus Vicia; species Vicia faba. The sequence goes on from OX451735.1 coordinate 41,650,531, forward strand.
ACTCGAAATCTATCAAAGGTCTTTCCTGTTCTTTTCATCTTTCCTAAATATTGGATAAAAGAAAAGTTGGTGGCAACTATAGCTATCCTCACATTTGGATAAAACCAAAAAGTCAGTTCTCCCACTATATTACAGTGATCCCTCAAGAGAAAACTTAAAGATAGGATGAAGTAGAAGGGAAAACCAACCCTAATGTGTAATCTTGATGTATTTATAACATGAGATAGTGAGAGATCTTAGGAAAAAAATTGGGTATAACAGGGCTGAAGCCATGAATTTTGCTTGCAATATTCACAATAGAGTGGCAATCAGAACTGGAACTTTCGTTACTCTATATGAATTATGGAGTTAAAGAAAGCTAATTGTTAATTACTTTCATGTCTTTAAAATCAAATTTTATATTCTGGCTGATCTTGAGCCAATAAGGAAGTTGGATACTAAGAGAGATGACGAATTTTTTCTAGAATACTCTATTAACAGTAAAGCATATATAGTATTCAACTCCTAAACCAAGGTGATGATGGAGTCCTCAAATTTTATTGTAGATGACTCAACTAATGAAGATGGTGTCCCAGAAGAAGTTGAGATAACTATTCCTACTGAAGATGTGGTTCCTGAAAAAATTGTCACAACATCTACCACAGATGTCGCAGAGTCAAGTGTTGATTCTGAAGTTGAAGAACCTCAGGTAAATAACAAAGGACCCTCTCTTAGAATTCAAAAGGATCACCCTAAGGAGCTTATATTATGAAATCCTAGACAAGGTGTTGTCATTAGATTAAGAGAAGCGGTATGAAATGCTTGCTTTGTGTCAAAGATTGAGCCTAATAATGTGAAGGAAGCTTTGACTGACGAGTTATGGATTAATGTTATGCAAGATGAGCTTGGTAAGTTCAATAGAAATGAAGTCTGGGATTTTGTACCAAGACTTGAAGGGATGAATATCATTGGTACAAATTGGGTGTACAAGAACAAGATAGATGAACAAGGAGGTCTCATCAGAAATAAATCTATACTGGTTGCTCAAGGGTACACTCAAATTGAGGGAATAAACTTTGATGAAACATTTGGTCATGTGGCTCGCTTGGAGTTTATTAGATTGTTGCTTGGTGTAGCTTGTCATCTAAGGTTCAAGCTATATCATATGGATGTCAAGAGTGCCTTTCTAAATGGGTACTTGAATAAAGAGGTTTATGTTTAACAACCGAAAGGGTTTGTTGATCCTTCTTTTCCAGATCATGTGTTTAGACTGGAGAAGGCCATGTACAGACTGAAACAAGCTCTAAGAGCTTGGTATGAAAGATTGACTGAATTTCTAGTTAGTCATCGATACATAAAGGGTGGAATTGATAAAACTCTCTTTGTCAAAGATGAGGCTGGAAAGTTGTTGATAGCTCAGATCTATGTGGATGACATTGTTTTTGGAGGAATGTCGGATGACATGGTCCAACATTTTGTCAGACAAATGCAATCTGAATTTGAGATGAGTTTGGTAGGTGAACTGACTTACTTCCTTGGATTGCAAGTCAAGCAGATGGAAGACTCCATTTTTCTTTTTCAGAGAAAATATGCAAGAAATATTGTGAAGAAGTTTGGGTTGGAAAATGTGAGCCATAAGAGGACTCTTTCTCCTACACACCTGAAGTTAACCAAAGATGAAAAAGGAGTTAGTGTTGATAAAAGTTTGTATAGAAGCATGATTGGCAGTCTTTTATATCTTACTACTAGTAGACTAGACATCACATTTGTTGTTAGAGTATGTGCAAGATATCAAGAAGAACCTAAGGTAAGCCACATTAATCAAGTAAAGAGGATTATGAAGTATGTGAATGGAACATGTGATTATGGTATGATGTACTATCATGATACAAATTCCTCGCTCGTGGGATTATGTGATGCTGATTGGGCTGGAAGTGTTGATGATAGGAAGAGTACCCCAGGAGGATGTTTGATTATGGGAAAGAACTTGATTTCGTGGTTCAGTAAAAATAAAAACTTTGTTTCTCTATCTACTATTGAAGCTGAGTACATTGCAGCAGGAAGCAGCTGCTCTAAACTGGTATGGATGAAGCAAATTATGTCTGAATACAATGTCACACAAGATGCTATTACATTGTTTTGCAACAATTTGAGTGCTATAAATATTTCCAATAATCCTATTCAGCATAGTAGGACCAAGCTCATTGACATCAGACATCACTTCATCAGAGAACTTGTAGAGGACAAAATCATTAAACTTGAGCATGTCAAAACTGAGAGTCAGCTTGTTGATATCTTTACAAAAGCTCTTGATGCTGCTCAGCTCGAGAACCTAAGGAGTATACTTGGGATCTGTATCTATGAAGACTTATAGCAATTATTGTTGGTGTTATATCTTGTGTTGAGGATGCTAAGTGTGGTGTTGCACCTAATGAATGTTATGCTAGTGCTTTCGAGGAAAGAGAAGATGCTACTTCATAACAGTTGGTCACGGGATTTTTCTTGGATTTATCTTATTATTCTGTATATTTTGGTTTATGACTTTGTAAGGGCTAAATGCTCAGGATGTTTTTAAATTTTTATGCCCTACTACTATAACGTTAAGTGCTTAAATTGTTGCTAATATTGTCTGCTTACCTTTGTCACATTATGGCTACAAAGAGGGAGTAATATGATATTGAGGGTGCTGGAGCTGGCACTTGCTGAGGGGGGGAATTCTATGATTCTCTATTTTGTGATAGCAAGTATTGAGGGGGAGTCCCTACTGGGTTTTTTAAGCTATTTTTGAAGAGATGTCAGACATGATGTCTTGACATCATGGTGTGAGAACTTAGGTGTTCTCTATTTTTGGTGCAGTTGTGTTAGTAGATCAACTAAATACTAACTATTTGATGTGTGTGCTGCTAATTTCGGTGTTGCTAACCTTGCATATGTGTTTTTTCCGTTGTTGTACCTCTGACATGTATATTTGATTTATTTTCATGCATACTTTATTGTGCAAGGGTTGTTTGGGTGTTTTAGCCAAAAAGTGCAAAAGGGGGAGATTGTTATTTCTCTGAAATTATGATTGGCTTACATTTTGGTAAAACCATTTTAGCAGTAACATGTTGAACAAGATGTTCCAACATTTTTCCTTCAACATGTCGAGTAAGATGTCCCGACAAGGAGATAGGACATCGCATCTACAGCAAGCTGACATTTATGGATCAACTGATTTTTAGCTATTGAATATTCAGGGAATATTCAATTAGCTTATGTGGCGTCCAAGATTGACAAAACAAAATATTCTCTGTTGGTTTTCGAAGATTTGATTAGTCTCTAAATATGGAGACAATTTAGGAAACTAATGATTGAAGACCTATTTTCTTGGAGGAGTTTATGCAGACTTTATGCAACCTCATTACCGCAGTTTTGAAGCCCAAACTAGTCCAAAATAAAGTTATAAATAGACTGGTGTATACCTAGTTTTAGGGGAACTTACAGATGTATTTATGTTAGAGTTTTTAGAATCCTTATTTGGGGGTGTAAGTTCTCTGTTAGATGTTCATAAAATTTTAAGCATTGAATATATTGTATGTCAAATCTCATAAGCTTTTAAGCATTAAGTCTTGTGTGTTTTGGAAGTATAGCCTCCGGTTATGTTTATTCTCTACTTGTTTTTAGAGTTTGCTCCAATTGTTGAGGTTAATTGAAGATGGATTTTAGGAGGGCCTCATACCTAGGAAAATCTTGAATTAACTTTGACTGGAATGGAAATTAGAAGAATCTTAGTATCGATTCAACTGAACAAGACAAAATTCTTGGGTCATCTTCAACTGGAATAGAAATCAGAGAGATCTTAGTGTCGATTTGACTGAACCAGAGGAGGTCTTTAATTAACTTTGACTAGAAGGGAAATTAGAAGAATCTTAGGATCAATTCAACTGAACCAGATAAAAGTCTTGGGTCATCGTCAACTAGAATAGGAATCAGAGAGATCTTAGTGTCAATCTGATTGTAACAGAGAAGGTCTTTGAGGACATCTTTCTGAGGAAATTGCTGAAATAGCCCTTCATCAGATGTAGCTTTTGAGAAGACTACCAGGTCACATAAGTAGTCAACGGTGTTTGTTGATTTGATCTTTCCCTGAAAAATGGTAAAGAGTTAGTCGTATGCAATGTCATGATGTATGAAATGTGTTGTGATGATGGTCTCAAAATAAATGAGATTATGTTGTATGCGCATGCCATGATGTATGAATATGGAATGCTATTGTGATGTTTCTTAGTCTAGGAAAGTAAATCCCGGAATGTTGTTGAAGAGTATTATGAAGACGAATCCTTCGTTTCCGCCGAGGATGATGAAGGGATATGATTTGACAGGGATTTCCTCTTTCTGTTTGAGGATGTCCTATCGGGGATTGACTCTGCTTGAGAATAACTCTATGGAGGAAGATGCTTTATTGGAAGATTTTGTCGTTGTAGAGAAATAAACTCCGTTGGGGAATAAACTTTCGTAGTTAGAGAAATAAACTCTACTCGGGAGGAGGTTTTATAACTATTTGAAATTATAAAACTCGGCTGGGGAATATAGATTACAGTTGGAGAAGGAATTTTGCTGGAGGATAATTCCTGCTTGGGAAAGGAGAGATTGAAACTTTGGTTGTTTCTACTCTGTGGGGAACATAGACGTCACGGGGTCATATGTAATGGTGACTTTGTCTCAAACTGTCTCTGCCCCTGTACTTGCTGGAAGAAGTAACTGTCGGGACTAAAAATTGTTTTTTTAGACTTTGCCCCATTTTTTAAAGTCATTAGCAATTGTCTTTCTGTTTCTTATGCAAGTATTTGTAAACAGTAATCATATTCAAATGCATATGTCAAGAATAATCATTGTACGTTTTTGCAAAACAAAACAGAAAAAGAAAAACAAATAGTTTTTGTACTTTTAAAGAAATGATTTGTATTGATTTTTGAAGTTGTCCTATAACGGGCATTTTTGTACAAAGAGGCTGACGTTCTAGTAGGAGAACGCAGCCGTAAAGAGTGGACTATACAAAATAGTGTACAAAGAGAAGAAAGCAGCTACGTGCAACAATCCCATGGAGTTTCGATTCTGCTATTTCCTTTATGTCTTCAAGCGTCTCATCACTTTGCTACTTGTCCGAAGATGACTGGATTGATCGGTACCGTTTGAGCTTGATAGTTGATACTGAAGTCTGATCGCAAGGTGATCCAATGGGACATAGTGATACGCTTCAAATCCCTAAATTTTGCATGGACCTCCCTTTCGGGTTTTCAGTCCACCGGGATACCCTTTTTTTCCCAAGCCGCCTTTGTAGGTTTTCGACTTGCCGGGTGTACATATTTTTGTTTTGTTTTTATCCCTAACTTTTGCTCGAACCCTTTTGGTTCGTCGGGATGCCCTTATTTTTTCCTAGGCCAGTCAACCTAGCGGGTATTTGTTTATGCGTAGTATCTTTTCACTATGTACGCATTAACGGGGTGAGGAAGGTCATCATCATCCATGGTGGTCAGAATCATGGAGCCACCGGAAAATATGCTTTTGATCACAAATGGCCCTTTGTATGTGGGAGTCCATTTTCCCCTGGGATCACCTTGTGGCAGTATGATGTGCTTGATTAACAGATCACCCACTTGATATACTTGACGTCTGACCTTTTTGTTGAAATCCTTGATCATCCATTTTTGAAACATTTGACCATGACAGACAGCAGTAAGTCTTTTCTCATCAATCAGATTCAGTTGATCAAGTCGATTCTGGATCCAATCGTCTTCGTTCAAGCCTACATCCTTCATGATCCTCAAAGAAGGGATCTGGACCTTAATGGGCAGGACAGCCTCCATACCATATACCATAGAATAGGGTGTTGCCCCTGCCGACGTTCGTGCTGAGGTGCGGTAACCATGAAGAGAAAATGGTAACATCTCATGCCATTTTTGTATGTCATCGTCATCTTCTGTAAGATTTTTTTAATATTCTTGTTAGCAGCCTCCACAGCGCCATTCATCTTCGGCCGGTAAGGGGAAGAATTGTGATGCTGGATCTTGAATTGTTTACACTGTTCGGTGATCATCGTATTTTTTAGATTTGTACCATTATCTGTAATGATTCTCTCTGGCACACCATACCGGCAAATCAGGTTATGCTTGATGAACCGCGCCATAACATTCTAGGTAACAGTAGCAAAAGAGGCAGCCTCAACCCACTTCGTGAAGTAATTAATGGCCACAAGGATAAAGTGATGCCCATTGGAAGTGGTAGGTCTAATTTCTCCGATCATATCAATGCCCCACATTACAAAGGGCCAGGGAGCCGTCAAGACATTCAAGGGAACCAGAGGTACATTCACTTTATCATTGTAGATATGGCATTTGTGACAAGTTCCGGATTGCTGATAACAGTCTGCTTCCATAGTGGACCAATAGTATCCTGCCTGTAGGATCTTTTTAGCCACGGTATGCCCACTAGAATGGGTGTTAAACGTACCTTTGTTTAAATCTTCCATAATCCTCTCTACTTCGCTCTTGTCTACGCACCGAAGTAAAGTAGAGTCATGGTTACGCTTGTAGAGGATTCCATTACTAAGGAAGAACTTTGCAGAGAACCTCCTCAGAAACTTCTTATCATTGGAAGATGCCCCATCATGATATTCTTGAGCCTCGAGATACCTCTTTACTTCATGAAACCAAGTTTTGTCTGCTACCTTTTCAGTGTCAATCTCGTAGCAGTATGTTGGTTCATCCAACCTCTTAATAGTGATCCGGGGAGCCTCGTTGTCCCACTTGACCTTGAACATAGATGACATAGTAGCTAGCGCGTCTGATAACTGATTCTTTTCTCGTGAAAAATGTTCAAAGGTGACCTCTTCAAAGTGTGGAAGCAATGTCAGCACATGTTCTTTGTAAGGGGTAACATTCGGGTGCTTTATGTCCCACTCTCCTTTGATTTGACTTATTACCAAGGTTTAATCCCCGAATACGCTCAAGAGCTTGATCCTCAGGTCAATAGCAGCTTTGAGACCCATGATCCATGCTTCATATTCCGCCATATTATTGGTACAGTTGAAACATAATCGGGCGATGAAAGGAGTATGACAACCCTCAGGAGACATGATTACAGCACTGATGCCATTGCCGAGTGTGTTGGAGGCTCCATCAAAAACCATAGTCCATCGGGATCCTTCCTCGGGTCCTTCATCGGGCCTGGCTTTCAATAAGTTCCACTTGACAGTCCGAAGAGGAGTAACAAGTTCCTCAATAGAAGTAACAAACATGTCATCTTCAATAGCATTGACACCACGAACGTGCTTGGGCATAGGAGCAGTGATGAGATTGGGAATCTCAGGGGCGTCAAACTCAATTTCCTTCGCCTCGAGAAGGTCTTGTACCCTGTTTTTCAAAGCCCAACAGTCATTTGTATCATGGCCTGGACTTTCTAAATGATAAGCACAGCGAGCATTTGGATTGTAGCAGGGAGAGGCAGTGTTGGGATTCTTCGGAGCTTCCCGTAAAGTTACCATATTAGACTTCAGAAAATGTGGCAAGACTTGAGACATAGTCATATTTATCCAGGTAAACTGTCTTGTCGGCCTTTCTGTTCTAGGCTGATTATTCCTTTGTTGAGTAGCTGCAGGTTTAGAGATCATAACAGCCCCTACAACTGGACGGCGTTCAGTTCTGTCCCGATTCCTTTGATTGTACACAGCACTAACCTCTTTCTTCCCAGCAAATGGCTTCCTTACTGTACTGGAGGATGCATCCTTTTGTATCTTACTACTCCTAATTCTAACTTCCACTCTTTCTCCTGTCAAGATCAATTCAGTAAAGCCGGCTAAGGAGCTTCCAATCAGGTGATTGAAAAATGGACCAGACAAGGTACCCAAAAACATATCCACTAGCTCCCTATCAGACAGGGGAGGCTGGACTCTTCCTTCTAAGTCCCTCCACTTCTGAGCGTAGCCTTTAAAGCCCTCGATCGAACCCATAGACATACATTGGAGTTGTGTACGGGTGGGAGTAAGTTATGCATTATACTAATATTGCTTATAGAAAGCAGCAGCCAGATCTTCCCAGTTATGGATATTGGTCCTTTCCAGATGGTAGAACCACTCTAATTGAGTTCCAGATAGACTATCTTGAAAGAAGTGGACCCATAAGTCCTTGTCAGTAGTATGAGGCTGGATCTTCCTCACATAAGATTGGAGGCGCATCTTGGGACACGAAACCCCATCATATTTGGCGAACATCGGCACCTTGAAATTTTGAGGGATGAAAACCCCAGACACCAAACCCATCTCTTTAAAATCCAGCCTAGGCACCTTCTGGATTTCCATTGCACTCAAACGCTCTTCCAGCTGTTTGTACTTTTCATCAGCCGGAGGATACTACTCTTCTTTGTAATCAGTCTTATCATCAGATTCCCTTGGACTGGGGACTTCCTCTCTTGTCTCCCGCTCTTGATTATCTCCTTCCTTTGATGAAGATGTCAGCTCAACCACTTGCCTTAGTGGTCCTTTGAATCTCCTTCCCAGGTTTACCACACCATCTGTCTTCCTTGGCTTCTTAGTCTTGTCTTTAACAATCAGGGCTTTTAGTTCCTCTTTACCCTTGGCCAGAGCCATGATCATCTGTTGAAACTGGGCATTCTGATTCTATAGATTCTTCACTGTTTTTTCTAGAGCCATTGCTAAAATAAACAGCGCAGAAGATGAGAAACCTGTTATGAAACCTGCTTATGCAATGATATGTATGATATATGTATGCAATGTTTTCAAGGATTTCTAATACTCAAATTTGCTTAAACAGAAAGAGAACAAACCTAAATTGTATTAAGATGTCTTATTGATCACAAGAATTCCTCTTGGGCTTACAAGGAATGTAACAAAGCAAAAGTAAAACTCTCCCAGCAAAAAGACTCAAGCTTCCCACTAACGCATCCTCTTTGGTGCGATGTAAGCATTTATACTCTTCTCCTCATGAAGTAACCGAGTGAGCTCTAAAACCTTCTTCTGGCTTGCGTAGAATTATGTTTCGAAAGTATCCCGTTCTTCTTTGAGTTAGATCCAAGACCTCGGTATCTCCTCAAGATCAGTTGGCATGTCAGGATGAAGAATGACGTAAGGAGTGTCTCCCTTAGCAATTGGCTTCATAATCACAGGTAAGATGGCGGGGTAAGGCATCATAAGACATTGAGCATGAGCTCGCACCCATTTGAGGTAAGGCTCAAGTGGGATGGAATTCTTGTTCCCTAGTTCCCTGCTATCAACTCTATTTATCATACCCCAAGCTCGAACGAACCTCTTACGATAACCCTGAACATCATTCTCATAGTCAAATGTGATTCCTTGGATGAGTGTGTTGTGAGGACCATCCCTTCTAGCATAACCAAACGGTCGTAACGCCAAACAAGGATTATAAGTGATTCCTACCCTAATGCCTAAGAGAGGGACATTAGGGAATTCCATACAATGATCAATAATGGTAACATTCTCTGAGGATCGCAAACACCAATGAATATCCAAATGTGTAAGAGACATCAACCTACGAGACCATCTCATACCCTGCTCATTCTTCAAAATAGACAGGGGTAGGTGCGAAATAAACCACTTAGCCAATAGAGGAGTGCAACACAGAAGGGTCCCTCTTCACTTCAGAGTACGACTATGCAAAGAGTATAGAATATGCCCAATTAAAGTAGGCACCGGATTATGCGACAGAAAAACCTTAACCGCATTCACATATATGAGTTGGTCTGTGTTAGGGAATAGTACCATCCCATAGATGAGAAGGGCCAACACCTCTTCAAAAGCTTGTAAATCCAGATTATCCCAAAAATATTAAGCTTTCTCAAAAAGGAACTTAGCTAGAAATCCTTGGACACCTCCTCTAGTTTCCCAATTTGCCACTACATCAGACCTTTGTAAAGATAGAGCTTAAGCAATCTCTTCATGCTTTAGGTCTCTTTTCATACCATTGAACGGTAGCTGATTAAGGATAGGTACCCCCAATAACTGAGAAAACTCCTCCATAGTGGGAACTAACTGGTAATTAGGAAAAGTGAAGCAGTGGTGCAACGGGTCAAAGAACTGAAAGAGCACCTTTAACATTTCTTCGTCTGGGGTTGCAGTGACCAAGTTGAGAAGTCGACCATACTTTTCAGTGAAGGGAGAGCTTTCAGGAATCCTTGATGCTAACTCCTTGAGCTGAGGAGGTACTTTCACAAGGTTGATTTGGATAGTGTTCTTGCGAGCGGATGTCATGTCCTACAAAACAAAATAAAGATAAGCCCTAGAAAATCCTTGAAATGGTTAGTATTATATGCCATGTTATGATGTCATGATTATGCTAAGAAATCACATATATATCAAGCACAAGAAAATCACACCAAGACCTTAGGTTTAAGGATTGCATGGGTTTTAAGGTAATACCATCTTGAAGTTGGATTGGTTCAACCTGTCCTATAAATAGTAATTGGGTTCTAAGGGATCTCAATATCACTGATCTTTCCCACAAGTTTCATTCGACAGGCAACTGACTTGCAACTAAACAAAACTCAGGAGTCAAACCTCAATGAGTGTAGCATCGAGTATCTGTCGACTTTGGGAATACATCAAAGACGACCATCTCACTACGTCCTAATGGCCAAGTTGTTCATTTAAAGGTTCTAAGGTCAGTTGACGCTTCATGACACCACACAACGGCCCCGTATTCTCCTTGATTAACTCAAGGGCTACCGGAACCAACCAAAGTGGCGCATCAACATAGCCATCGCTTCAACCGTGTCGGTGTCATGAACCGTGTCGCATCAACTGTGTCTTGTATCAGTCCTCAAGAGTGTGATAAAGCGTTTTTGAAAACTTTGTTTGAAAGTGTGTAAGTGTGAAAATTCCAGGTTTGAGCAAGTACTTAACGGTCATCTACCTACTCGAAAAAGGACTTTCTTTTCCTCCTTCCCTTTAGATAGTTTTATCCTACTATTAGTGAGTAGGTAGCCCTATCGTTGGATGTTGAGGGACTATCGAAAGGGACGCTATGGTCATTGAAGGCAACAATGTAAGGATATCTTAGCATTTCGAAGGGACTATCATCATATAGGCAACATCGAGGGACAAGATCCTTTCTTGTAGACAACTCGAGGGACGTTAGGGACCATGATCTTTTGATGACTCTAAAATTGAAGGTCTTTTCTAAGATATCCCTACGCTCGAGGCACATGACCATTATTTTCCGAAGCAACCAAGTGAGGTATACCCTAAGGGTGCAAGTGTGTAACAATGTGTTTTTTCAGTTATCTTTATCTTGCAATTAGTGATCTACTGATTAATTAATTCTTGTCATGCACGCCTAAGTTACTAACAATTATATATAAGCATGTAAAGAAAAAGAGAGAAATAAAGTCCTACGTTATTACAGGACTTTGGTGTAGATACATGGGTAATGAACGAAAAGTAAAAATTCAAAGATAAAAAACCTAATTTAGCTATTACAAACCGGGCGCAGTTACATAAATGGTAAAAACTAAATCGTATGAAAAAAATAATAGCACGCAAAATTAAGACGGGAAAAAGTTCTAAACCCTAAAAAAACCTAATTGCTCAAAAAATATTTTTTGTATTTTATGAAAAAAACATTTGAATTTTAACCTAATTCTTCTAACTAATTTTAAATTAAGGAAAAAGGTTTAAATTTAATTTAATTAATTAATTTGCAAAAAATTAATTTTATTAAAAAACTCTAAATCCTAATTTTTATGATTTCTGATTTTTTATGATTTTTATGATTTAAAAAAAAAAGAATTCACAAAAATAAATAAACTAAATAAAAAAAACATAGAGAAATTAAAAATGGCCCTGAGGGGGGTGTGAAACCCAATTGAGGGGTGGTGTTGTTGAATTTGTCTAAGCCCTGAAACTGGTGGCCCATAGCTAGCGTGAGATCCAATGGGAGGATTACTAGGAAGTCCACCATGGAGATGCACTATTGGGCGCTAGATCTTGGAGAAGGAATGATCCTATGGATGAGATGTTAGAGTGCATAATGCGCGCGTTTGGAATTGAATAACTGAATCTACAAGAAATATTTAGAAAAATAATATGCAAGAGGCAAAGATCGAAACCCTGCCCCTGCACACATGCAACGCCTTTAGCGCGTTGTCTCTACCGTTGGGACGGTTGTACTTCCGGTAACATAACCACATTAATAAATATATAATATAAATTAAATGCTAAACGTTAAAACAATCAGAACACGCGCGCAGGGTGGGTCCCTTTTATTTGAACGATCCAATTAGAAAGCCTTGGGCCACGTAGAGTCCTTGGATGGTCAAACCACCATGGGCAGTGGCTCCGGTCACCTACTCCGGCTGCCCAAAAATCAAACCTGCAAAATATTATGATAACAAGCATAAAGATAACCCTACTAGACTAATTAGGACCTTGCGATTCCAATGGTGAGGTTTATTTTGTCTGAAAGTCCCTGTATCCTGAGATATGATGCTTGGCTGAAGCTTTGCCCAAACAATGGCAAACCTTCATCCCTGCGTTAAATCTCCCATGTAATGGTTCTAGACAGTCACAAATGTTAGCATGAACACGCATATGTACAAATAAATCATTTATATTGCAAGATAAAAAAAGTTTGAATTCACAAAAATCTACCAATCCGGTGATGCTTGGAAGAGAGCTTCTTGGCACGTTTTGGTTTGAATAATGGTTCAAACACGCTTCTGGGAACTTCAAGAGGAAGAATGACTCCTTGGTTTTGATCAACAAGGGCTGGAATGGGTGCTTTTGAGTTTTTCGATTTCTTAGAATTTTTGTAAATTTGTATGGTTCTCTTTGTGGTTGTTGTCGGTTTTCTCTTGACTTATGGTTGTTGTGCTTTTGTAGTGAATCTCATTAGGGTTGTAATTGTAGCACCATATCCATGCCTTGATGCCCCTTTAAAAAATAAAGATTTTGGTTCAAAACTTCCCAAAAGAAGAGATTCACTCCCTTATTTAGTCCACACAGTTTTTGATAGCTGGACAAGATCTTTTTGGTTTAAAAAAGATTTGCATCTTCTATATCTTGCACATTCTTGCATTTATTTATTATTTATTTAATTTATTTTGAATTTATTTGAATAAAATCAAGATAAATACAATAAAATAAAACAAAATAATGCATGGACATGTTTAGTGATCCCTAGATGCATCATGAACACATTTGGACTCTAAAAATTGGGCCCAATAACTCAAAAATACAATTTTCCCCAATTAATATTTCATGCATTTCTTGAAAATTGCCAAACTTGTGCAATCCATATCTCTCTCAATTTTAACCCTAAGAGGGTGTTATTGGACTTTTTAGAAATCTTAGGATGTCCTCTAAAAAATATTTTTGGTTTCATCTTAATTGGATCTTCCATGTTCATGTAAGGAGCTTTGACCTAAAAGGTGTTTTGTTGACTTTTTGAAAGGACCTATAATGTATGAACTTGTATCTTTTGATTGAGGCATTTCTTGAACTTGAGGGATGAAAATAAGTTGTAGGGAATTGGATTCACTTCAAAATGAGACTTTAAGGAAAAATTTCTGATAAAGTATGAGAAAGTTATGGCTGGTCAAAATTTGGTTGACTTTTCCTATAGAAACCCTAATTTGCCATTTTTGACTTTTGATTAGTTAGGAGCATTTCTTGAGAAATCATGATCAACCCTTGATAAAATGATGGATAATACTTCAAAATGTTAATGTTGACATAAAATCTTGAAGTTTGACTGTATTTGGGTCACAGTTGTGTAGCGGTAGAAATGTTCAAGACTAAGCCATTGGATTGACTAGACTTTATATAAATCAAAATAAAAATTGCCCCCGCGCTTTATTGTTTCCAAAGGAATGGGAAAAGAGTGAATAACCCAAAAAAAAAGGGGAAATATTCAAGTTAAGGGGGTTGGTTATGAAAAGGGAAGGTATTAGTACCCTAAACATCTACGGTACTCCGCAGGAGCCTCTTTGTAAAATCTGTATATTTTGGCTATAAAGACTATTGTATATAAAAAGTGGATGGTGGAGGTGAGGAAAGAAGCGTATTTATTTTATAATTTTTGCACCCGCCGCGGTTGTGAACCTTTATTTCCTACGTACCACCTTTCGTGCAATAGGGGATCAGGGTACACGTAGTTCCTCTTTTAAAAATTTGAAACACAAATGTGTTGGTTAATTTTATAAGATAAAACATCATCGTCATTGTCCGTGTTGAAAATAAACTTACTACCCACAATCATGAGAAAGGAGAATTTGCATCATCTCAAAGTGGAGGATATGGCTTGGATTTTAAAATCAATAATGCCTCACTCGACACCCAAGTGGAAAATATCTCTCTTCACTACATGTTGTAGAAGTATAGTTGTTTGCATCACTACAAGGATTGACAAGAGTCTAATCTTTTGAGAAAATTTTAAAGATAAAAATCCAAAATGGCCAGATGGTTTGAAATAAGATTGATTGACTTTTAGTCTTCTCACAAAAAATGTCAAGGTATCATTAAGTTGATTGAGGGTTTATTTATGAAAATGTTTTGAAAATGCATGGACATAAGTCCAAGTTTATTATTAAAATGGTTCAAGTTTCAAAACAAGAAGAGTTTTCAAAATGAGGGAGAAGATTTTGAAATTAAAGAAGATGGGAGGAGAAGAAGAGACTATCCTAAAGCATAAGGTAAAAGCTAGGGATAAGAAACATCTAACCAACAAGAAGCCAATACTTGACATTATGAGCCAAGATATAATTCCTATTCCTTGGATTGAAACCAAGCAAGCAAAAATACTAGACCTCTTGAAAGAACCAAACATCAAGTGTATTAAGTCTTCACAAAAATTGGGCAGAGTAACGGCTGTATACGGGTGATTCCAGATTACAAATAGAGGATGTAATCACAAAAACCTGCACACAAAAACAAACAAGAAACCCAATGTCTTGAGGTAAACCTCAAGAACTCCAGACAAAATAATCAGATAAGATCTCCAAGATAGGTCAAGGTTTCTAATCCTAAGTCCAAGAAAAGTCCCATGCTCCATAATGCCAAGGATAGTAACCAAATAGTCCAAGTACCATTTAATGATTTTTAGGGTTTATGTTGATTATTAAGTATCTTAAGAAAGGAAAATAAAAGCTCAAGTGAGCAAAGTAAAAATGGCAAGAAAATAAATGCTCAAATGAGCAAAGATGAAAATGGCATGAAATGTAAATGCTAAAAGTAAATAGTACATAAAGCATAAAAAAGAATAAAAGCATAAGGTAAAACAAGTCAATAATTACTGGTTAGTTGGATGACCATCTTGAAACTTGCATTTGGAACTCATTAGAGGATTGGTAGAACCAAAGCCTCCACACAACAAGTTGCATTTTCTTTTTGTCAAGTATATCATTCATTTGGAATTCTAATAAGTACCATTTAATTATCAACGATGTTTAAGTGATTCGCGTTGACCAAAAGTATTGTAAATCCATTAGAGTATTGGTAGAACCAAAGCCTCCACACAATGAATCTCAAGGTTATTGGATCAAAGATATAAAGTTAACATACTTGGGCTTGCAATCGTAAGTTTGGGCCACGGATGATCATTTATTCGAATCCGGACAAAATTTAGCGCTATGTTAAGCAATTGTAAGTGGACTTATATAGAAGTCGCACCTATTTTGAGGCCGGTCAATAGCAATCTATACACCATTTGTTTTGAGACATGATATAGAGATCATGCTCCAACAACATTTAGTGCAATGAGAAGGGGATGAGATGAAGAGGAATTAGGGTAAAAAGAGAAACCACATTTGAATTAATATTTAATCAAACTATTATTAAAATCATTCATCCATTTTTTGTGGAGTTAAACTCAACACCATGGATCCAATGATGTTAATAAACCCATGATCAAAAAATCAACCCAAGACAGCCAAAAAATATTCACAAAATAATAATATAATTAATATATACATTAAAGGGTTTAAAAATGTTTAAAAAATGGAAAATAATGAGGAAAATATCAATTATATTCAAATTAATCACGAAATGAAAAATAAGACCATAGAAAAATCAGGAAAGAGGCCAAGTAATTTTATAAAATTTTTGGTAATTTTTAAAAGTCAGAAACTATTTTTAAAAATTAAAATAAATGGGTAAAATAAACAAAAATATTAAAAAAAAGTAAAGTCAAAAACAAAAATAAAATAAGGTCACCAATACTTGTCACAACATCATTGTTTCATTCCATAATTTTTTCAGAATTTAAAAATGTGTAAAAGTATTTTTAAACATTTTAAACAAATCAAATAAGTATAAAATTCATAAAAAATACCAAAACACAAAATTAAATTGTGAAAAAATAAAAATCAGAAAGAGAATAATCAAAAATATTTTTCATAATTTTTTAAGATTTTTTGGACTACAAATGAATTTTCTATGATTTTTTGAAGTTTAAAATATTTAAAATATAAAAATCAGAAAAAGAAAATAAAAGTAAAAGATGTGGACCATTGGATGAAAGTCAAAACGCGTTAGTAATCAAATCCAAGGGATCTGGCGCGTTGTGCATATCATGGTCTTTAATGAATAAAGTACAGGATCAATAATAAAATCAGAATTTGAAAATAACAAATGGCATACCTTCATTGGTTAGAAGATGACACGTTGGTCATCTTCAACCTCCAGCCATCACGAATTGCAGGTCTCTCAAACTGTAAAATCAGAAGCTCAGACCTATGCCATTCGCTTTGTCTCTTAAAGATGAAGAAAACCACACCCTCGCGCCAAATTTATATAAACTGTAGCTTAAGCAATTTGGAAAGAAAGTTTTGAAAAGGGATTTGAAAATTCAATGGTCAAAACGTGCTTCTAGTGAAATGTAAGTGTTGCGACTAGAACCATGGAAATGAGAGCAACACAATGATATCAGAGTTTTGAAGAATTGATGAAGGAATCTACCTATTGAAGTTGAGTTGCAGAGCTCTGAAACTGGACTTCCATAGAGCAATATAGGGCACGATTCTTGAATGTAATTATATGGGTAGCTTCAGGGAAGATCTAGGAAGGTGAATTGATGGAAAAATTGGATTGAAAAAGGTTTGAGAATTGAATTCGAAGTAGCTGAATTCTGGGTTGTGAAGAAAGTTTGGCAGGGTGATTCTGGCTATCTAAGCTTGGGAAATTGAATGGGGGATGAACCTCTATTTATAGGGAAGCAAATGGTATCAAAAGGAATAGAAAATTATGCATTTTGGAGGGAATTCGTGTGGGTTTGCATCATCAAGAAAGTGTGACTCAAACTTGATCAAAACTCATCCAAATCGTGTGTTTCATGATGCTAATCACTTCTGGAAAGTTTCTAAACATGATTAAAACCAAAAACGCGTGGAAATCTTGTGATTAGAAGCCAAAACAAAGATTTCAAAATTCTAACTTTGTGCAAAATTCAGTTTCAAACTACCAAATTTAAATCCATGACATTTTCAACTCAAGGGGTCTTAGGGCAAAATTCTTGATGCTTTGGAAAGATGAGGTTACAAGCTTTGCAATGGAAAAATAATGGAATCAAATGGATGCTTAAGCTGAAAGTAACATGGAGTCAAAGTTGAAGAAAAAGAGTTGACTTTCAATATTTAGAAATATTTCAAATTCTTCTTTAAAAATGGCCAATAATCTTTTGCATCCAAACACGACCTTCCACTTAGAATTTGCTCTTGATCAAAAAAGATGGAATGAAGTAGATCTCTTGAATGACATTTTGAAATTTGAATCATTCAAAATATCCAAAAATTGAGCAAGTTATGACTTGTTGAAGTTGGCCAAAAATCATGAAATGACCTATAATCTTTTGCATTCTTAAGGCAACTTACATCCATTTTATTACTTTTAACATAAAATAAGGCATGAGGCACACATCCTTAGGATCAACATGAAAAAATAATGGGCTTAAGGTGATAAAAATTGACCAAGTTATGACCATTTGAAGTCACATATGGAAAATTGGGGATTCATCTAGGTGACTTGTAATCTTTCTTCTTCACCAAGTTCCTTCCACATGGAAACTCCTTGGAACTTTTAAATTTATTTGTTGGTAACTCTTTGAAGAGAAGAATGTTTTTGGAATCACTCAAAAATACCAAAATATGAGCAAGATATGATCTTTTGAAGTCCAAAATCCTAGCCTCTAGATCAAGAGAATGCTTTGAGGAACTTTGCCAAGTTTGAACAAACTTTTTGTGCCAATATTCTTCCTTTGTGAATAGAAAATTGTTGAGGATGATGACGAGGATTCATGGCCACCAAAACCACTTCCATACTAATTCTTCCAAAACAAATTCAATGGTGAGGTTTGAATTTCTCAAGCTATTGACTAGGGCATGGAAATAAACTCATGAACCCATGAAGAAACTTGCTAAACCTCATTGCCTTTACCTACATTATTAACAAGTAAGACAAACCAATATTGTATTTTTTTAATTAGAGAGAAAATCAAAGCAAAATATCCATGATCACAAAAGAAAACAAGTCAAGGTGCTTGGTAACTCCTCAAAAGAGCAAGGCTAAAGATAGGGAGAAGAACCAAAAGCCCTAATGTGATCTTGTTGTGATTGAAATAATATGGTATGATGAAGGGATCTTAGGGGCAAAAATTGGGGTACAACATTCCCATGAGCTATACAGAGCTATTATCGGCATTGATTCAGAAAAAGTTGGTCCAGACACGACCACCTACCGCCATACCGTCACCATTGCCTTGGTATTACAAGGCAGACCAAACACGTGCTTTCATTAGGGAGCACCAGGGCATAATGTCGATAATTGTTATCCTTTGGAAACTGAGGTGCATAAATTGGTGAAGTCTGGTGTTCTATCTTTCAAAGACGTGGGACCTAATGTGAAAGATAATCCTCTACCCAAGCATGGGGGAGTAAATGCTGTAAATATGGTGGCCGGTTGTCCAGGCGACTTCCAGATTTTTGACATTAATCTGGTTAGAGGAGATTTAGTGAAAATGCCCACAGACCTCTGTTAATTTAGCTACTATATGCATGACCATACCGTTTGTGCTACTTGCAGTACATATGTACAGGGTTGCGATAAGATAAAGGCAGATTTATAGGAGATAATGGACGAGGGCCTCATCCACATAATCAGGCCTAGGGAAGAGTATGAAGAGGAAGTGAACATGGTTTCTGGATGTCCTGGTGAATTCAGAATTTTTGATGTGGAGTATATGAATAAGGATCTCGTGCAGTTGCATGCTACCTTCTGCCATACAGCTGGTCAGATGGAACACCAATATGGATCTTGCATAATTTGCTGTTGAGACCCCCGAGGATGTTCAATCGTGAAGAAGGGTGTTCAGTTGTTGTTAGAAAATGGAACTATCAAGATCACATGTCAGAGGGATGATTATCATGAAGTTGATATGGTTGAGGTTTGTTTAATAGAAGAAGAGTCAGAGGAAGAGTATTCCTCCACGGATGAGTATTTCTCTTTAGACGAAGATTTTTTTTCCAGAAATGACTTATTGATGACTGGTTGTGTTAAAGAAGGGGTAAACGTCATTGTGCCTTGTTTTGGTGCACCAGCCCATTTTGAAGTGGAGTATTATAGCAAGCCAGATGTTACCCCATTGGTAATTAGTTTGCCAGGTTCTATCCCCTACAAATCAGATAAGGCTGTGCCTTACAAATACAATGCTACAATCTTAGAGGACGGTGTGGAAGTTCCCATCCAGCCAATGCCTGATGTTGGAAATATAGCTAAAAACAGTAGGGTGACCCATAGCGGTCATGTGTTTGCGCCGGTTGTTCGGAGAGATGTTGCTGCTAGAAAGAAAATTGCTGAGAATGATGAACCTAAGAAGACTACAGGAGAGACTAGTGGAGCTACGCTAGAGAAAGAAGTGGATGATATTTTGAAGATAATTAAGATGAGCGACTACAGAATTGTAGATCAGCTACTGTAGAGTCCTTCAAAGATATCTATCTTAGCTTTATTAATGAATTCCTATGCTCATAGAGAATCCTTGATGAGGGTACTGGACCAAGCTTTTATGGAGAGTGACATGCCAATAGATTAATTCAGTAGTGTAATTGGAAACATTACGTCATGTAATAACTTTAGTTTCTGCGATGATGAATTACCAGATGAAGGGAGGATTCACAACCTGGCCCTCCACATATCTATGAACTACAAGAATGATTCTCTATCCAATGTGCTAATTGATAATGGATCCGCGTTGAATATTATACCGAGGAGTACTCTCATGAAGTTGAAATATCAAGGAACACCTATGCGCCCGAGTGGCATCATTGTGAAAGCATTTGATGGGTCGAGGAAATCTGTCATCGATGAAGTGGACTTACCTATCCATATAGGACCACATTTGTTCCAGATAACCTTCCAGGTCGTGGACATTATTCCTGCATATAGTTGTTTTCTAGGACGGCCATGGATACATGAAGCAGGGGCTGTCACTTAAACTTTACATCAGAAGCTAAAGTTTGTGCGTGAAGGGAAAGTAGTGATCATAAATGGGGAGCAAGCATTGTTGATATCTCATTTGTCTTCCTTCAATATTATAGAAGAAGATGAAGCTTCTGTTGGAACCTAGTTCCAAGCCCTATCCATTGACAACATAAGGGGAAATGAGAATTCCATGGTCTCGCTAAAGGACGCGTAGCAGGTTGTGCGCAATGGTCCTAGTGCAGTTTGGGGACGAATTGTGGATCCACCCGTGAACAAGAACATAACTGGCTTGGGTTTCTCTTTGAAGAATGGAAAAGGCGAAAGTTTGAAGTCAAAGTCTACTATGAGCAGCTATCATGATGTTTTCCACAAAGGAGGTTACCTCCATCCAACTGATTCTAGAATTAATGTCGTTGAGGAGGATGAAGTAGAGTAGGAAATGCCGAATTATGTGACGCATGGAGTCAGGGTTCAAACTGTGTCACCATTGATGTTCCCTCTTGCATACATGTTTCAAAGTAATTTGATTTTATTAATCTTTTTTTTCTTGAAAGGCTTTCACTCTGCCCAAGGTGGAACTATTAATGTTGTAGGGCTTATCTGTTTGCTGTGAATTTTAAGATCATTAGTAAAAGTTGTCTTTGCTTCCCGAATTATGTCTTTATTTTTTCTTCTTTTTCTTGGAAAATGGTAATAAAAAAAAACCTTTCAAAATAAATAATAACTGAAATTCAATATGCATGATCACTTGTTATATGTGTCAGTTTCTAAAAGCAATCATAAATCATATGTGCAGATTAGTTAAAAAACTCGTTGAATACAATAACCCTGCACCCTCTCCCAAATTTGAATGTCCTGTGTTTGGGGCTGAAGAAGAAGATTATGATGAAATTCTAGAAGAGGTCTCATAGTTTCTTGAGCACGAGGAAAATACCATTCAACCATATAAAGAGCCTTTGGAAGTGATCAATTTGGGTTCAGAAGAAGATCCGAAGGAAGTCAAGATTGGAGCATCATTGCATCCCGATGTGAACAGAAGGTTGATTGAGTTGTTGAAAGAGTATGTGCATAGTTTTGCTTGGTCTTACCAAGATATGCCTGGTCTAGATACAAATATTGTCGAGTATTGTTTGATGTTGAAGCCAGAGTGTCCGCAAATTAAACAAAAGTTGAGAAGAACTCACCCAGATATGGCAGTAAAGATCAAAGAGGAGGTTCTAAAGAAGATTAATGTTGGTTTTCTTGTGACGTCAGTGTATCCTCAATGGATTTCCAATATTGTCCCAGTACCAAAAAAAGACAGAAAAGTCCGCATGTGCGTAGGTTACACAGATCTAAATAAAGCTAGTCCAAAAGATGATTTTCCATTGCCTCACATCGACAGGTTAGTGGATAGCACAGCAAAATTCAAAGTATTCTCGTTCATGGACGGATTTTCCGGGTATAATTAAATAAGAATGGCTCCAGAGGACATGGAAAAAACAACGTTCATCACACCCTGGGGACATTCTGTTACAGAGTGATGCCCTTCGGGTTGAAGATCGTTGGTGTAATGTACCAGAGGGCTATGACAACCCTATTCCATGATCTGATGCACAAGGAAATTGAAGTATATGTTGATGATATGATTTCCAAATCCCAGACTGAAGAAGGGCATATATAAGATTTGTTGAAGTTGTTTCAGCGTTTGAGGAAGTATCGTCTCCGCTTGAATCCAAATAAACGCACCTTCGGTGTTTGATCGGGGAAGTTGTTGGGTTTCATTGTTAGCCATAAAGGAATTAAAGTTGACCCTGATAAAGTCAAAGCATTTCAAGAAATGCCAGCACCAAGAACTGAAAAGCAAGTCAGAGGTTTCCTCGGGCGTTTGAATTATATTTTCAGATTCATTTCCCACATGATTGCAACATGCGAACCGATCTTTAAGTTGTTAAAGAAAGATCAAGGTTGTGTGTGCACTGCCAAAGGGAATTTGAGAGTATTAAAGAATATCTGCTTGAACCTCCTATCTTGCTCCCTCCCGTAGGAGGAAGACCATTGATTATGTATCTGACAGTGTTAGATAAATCCATGGGTTGTATTCTGGACAACAAGATGAAACAAGGAAGAAGGAGTTCGCCATTTATTATCTCAATATAAAATTCACTGATTGTGAGTCGCGGTATTCCATGCTAGAAAAAACATGTTGTGCTTTGGCCTGAGCGGCAAAGCGTTTGCGGCAATATATGTTGAATCACACCACTTGGTTAATCTCTAAAATAGATCCAATAAAGTACATTTTTGAAAATCTTGCTCTTACTGGGAGAATTGACCACTGGAAAATGTTGTTATCTGAATATGATATTGAATACCGCACTCAAAAGGCTATTAAAAGTAGTGTGTTGGTAGACTATCTTGCTCACCAACCATTGGAGGATCACCAGTCTGTAGAATATGAATTCCCCGATGAGGATGTGATGTTCCTGAAAGTGAAACATTGTGATAAACCATTACCTGAGGAAGGTCCTGACCCTGAATCTCGTTGGAGTATGATATTTGATGGAGCTGTGAATGCTTATGGTAAAGGAATTGGTGTTGTGATTGTCACTCCTCATGGATCGCACATTCCTTTTACTGCAAGGTTAACATTTGATTGCACTAATAATATGGCAGAATATGAGGCTTGCATCATGGGTCTCGAGGAAGCTATTGATCTCAGAATCAAAATTCTAGATGTGTATGGTGATTCAGCTTTGGTAATAAATCAAATTAAAGAAGAATTGGATGCTCGTCACCCTGGCTTGATCCCTTACAAAGATTATGCTAGAAGATTATTACCATTCTTCAATAAAGTTGAATTCCATCACATCCCTAGAGATGAAAACCAAATGGAGGATGCTTTGGCAACTCTGGCTTCTATGTACCAAGTGAATACTTTGAATGATATACCCCGAATTATGGTTTGACGTTTGGATAGGCCCACTCATGTGTTTACAACAGAGGAGGTTGCAGATGAAAAACCTTGGTATTATGATATCAAGCATCTTCTTCAGACTCAATAATACCCGATTGGTGCATCGAAGAAAGATAGAAAGATATTGAGAAGATTGGCAGGGAGTTTCTTCCTCAGTGAAAATGTGTTATACAGGAGAAATTATGACATGGTCTTTCTCAGATGCGTGGATAGACACGAAGCATACATGTTGATGCATGAGATTGATGAAGGTTTATTTGGCACTCATGCCAATGGACATTAGATGGCTAAAAATATGCTAAGGGCAAGTTATTGTTGGCAGATAATGGAATCTGACTGTTACAAATTTGTAAAGAAGTGCCATAAATTCCAGATTTATGCAGACAAGGTCCATGTGCCTCCGACGCTCCCCAATGTGATTTCCTCCCCATGGCCTTTCTCTATGTGGGGTATTGACATGATTGGTATGATAGAACCCAAAGCTTCGAATGGGCACCGTTTTATCTTGGTGGCAATTGATTAATTCACCAAGTGGGTGGAGGCTGCTTCATATGCCAATGTTACTAAGAAGGTGGTTGTGCACTTCATTAAGAATAATCTTATATGCCAGTATGGTGTGCCGAGAAGAATCATCTTTGAAAATGGCTCAAATTTGAACAACAAGATGATGACAGAACTGTGTGAAGAATTCAAGATAGTCCATCACAATTCATCTCTATACATGCCAAAGATGAATGGGGTTGTTGAAGCTGGTAATAAGAATATCAAGAGAATTATTCAGAAAATGGTTGTTACTTATAAGGATTGGCATGAAATGCTCCCTTTTTCTTTGCATGGATATCGAACATTTGTCCGCACTTCAACAGGAGCAACCCCGTTCTCCCTAGTTCATTCCATCTTTTTTGATCAAGAGCAAATTCTAAGTGGAAGGTCGTGTTTGGATGCAAAAGATTATTGGCCATTTTTAAAGAAGAATTTGAAATATTTCTAAATATTGAAAGTCAACTCTTTTTCTTCAACTTTGACTCCATGTTACTTTCAGCTTAAGCATCCATTTGATTCCATTATTTTTCCATTGCAAAGCTTGTAACCTCGTCTTTCCAAAGCATTAAGAATTATGCCCTAAGACCCCTTGAGTTGAAAATGCCATGGATTTAAATTTGGTAGTTTGAAACTGAATTTTGCACAAAGTTAGAATTTTGAAATCTTTGTTTTGGCTTCTAATCACAAGATTTCCACGCGTTTTTGGTTCTAATCATGTTTAGAAACTTTCCATAAGTGATTAGCATCATGAAACGCACGATTTGGATGCGTTTTGATCAAGTTTGAGTCACACTTTCTTGATGATGCAAACCCACACGAATTCCCTCCAAAATGCATAATTTTCTATTCCTTTTGATACCATTTGCTACCCTATAAATAGAGGTTCATCCCCCATTCAATTTCCCAAGCTTAGATAGCCAGAATCACCCTGCCAAACTTTCTTCACAACCCAGAATTCAGCTACTTCGAATTCAATTCTCAAACCTTTTTCAATCCAATTTTTCCATCAATTCACCTTCCTAGATCTTCCCTGAAGCTAACCATATAATTACATTCAAGAATCGTGCCCTATATTGCTCTATAGAAGTCCAGTTTCAGAGCTCTGCAACTCAACTTCAATAGGTAGATTCCTTCATCAATTCTTCAAAACTCTGATATCATTGTGTTGCTCTCATTGCCATGGTTCTAGTCGCAACACTTACATTTCACTAGAAGCACGTTTTGACCATTGAATTTTCAAATCCCTTTTCAAAACTTTCTTTCCAAATTGCTTAAGCTACAGTTTATATAAATTTGGCGCGAGGGTGTGTTTGTCTTCATCTTGAAGAGACGAAGCGAATGGCATAGGTCTGAGCTTCTGATTTTACAGTTTGAGAGACCTGCAATTCGTGATGGATGGAGGTTGAAGATGACCAACGTGTCATCTTCTAACCAATGAAGGTGTGCCATTTGTTATTTTCAAATTCTGATTTTATTATTGATCCTGTACTTTATTCATTAAAGACCATGATATGAACAACGCGCCAAATCCCTTGGATTTGATTACTAACGCGTTTTGACTTTCATCCAATGGTCCACATCTTTTACTTTTATTTTCTTTTTCTGATTTTTATATTTTAAATATTTTAAACTTCAAAAAACCATAGAAAATCCATTTTTAGTCCAAAAAATCTTAAAAAATTATGAAAAATATTTTTGATTATTCTCTTTCTGAATTTTATTTTTTTACAATTTAATTTTATGTTTTGGTATTTTTTATGAATTTTATACTTATTTGATTTGTTTAAAATGTTTAAAAATACTTTTACACATTTTTAAATTCTGAAAAAATTATGGAATGAACCAATGATATTGTGACAAGTATTGGTGACCTTATTTTATTTTTGTTTTTGACTTTACTATTTTTTAATATTTTTGTTTATTTTACCCATTTATTTTAATTTTTAAAAATAGTTTCTGACTTTTAAAAATTACCAAAAATTTTATAAAATTACTTGGCCTTTTTCCTGATTTTTCTATGGTCTTATTTTTCATTTCGTGATTAATTTGAATATAATTGATATTTTCCTCATTATTTTCCATTTTTTAAACATTTTAAACCCTTTAATGTATATATTAATTATATTATTATTTTGTGAATATTTTTTGGTTGTCTTGGGTTGATTTTTTGATCATGGGTTTATTAACATCATTGGATCCATGGTGTTGAGTTTAACTCCACAAAAAATGGATGAATGATTTTAATAATAGTTTGATTAAATATTAATTCAAATGTGGTTTCTCTTTTTACCCTAATTCTTCTTCATCTCATCCCCTTCTCATTGCACTAAATGTTGTTGGAGCATGATCTCTATATCATGTCTCAAAACAAATGGTGTATAGATTGCTATTGATCGGCCTCAAAATAGGTGCGACTTCTATATAAGTCCACTTACAATTGCTTAACATAGCGCTAAATTGTGTCCTGATTCGAATAAATGATCATCCGGGGCCCAAACTTACGATTGCAAGCCCAAGTATGTTAATTTTATCTCTTTGATCCAATAACCTTGAGATTCATTGTGTTGAGGCTTTGGTTCTACCAATCCTCTAATGAGTTCCAAATGAAAGTTTCAAGATGGTCATCCAACTAACCACTAATTATTGACTTGTTTTATCTTATGTTTTTATTCTTTTTATGCTTTATGTACTATTTATTTTTTAGCATTTACATTTCATGCCATTTTCATCTTTGCTCATTTGAGCATTTATTTTCTTGTCATTTTTACTTTGCTCACTTGAGCTTTTCTTTTCTTTTCTTAAGATACTTAATAATCAACATAAACCCTAATAAACTCTTAATGGTACTTCGACTATTTGGTTACTATCCTTGGCATTATGGAGCAGTGGACTTTTTCTTGGACTTAGGATTAGAAACCTTGGTCTATCTTGGAGATCTTGTGATCTTATCTGATTATTTTGTCTGGAGCTCTTGAGGTTTACCTCAAGATATTGGGTTGCTTGTTTGTTTTTGTGTGCAGGTTTTTGTGATTACATTCTCTATTTGTAATCTGGAATTCACCCGTATACAGCCGTTACACTGCCCAATTTTGTGAATACTTTATACACTTGAAGAGGTCTAGTATATTTGCTTTCTTGGTTTCAATCCAAAGAATTGGAATTCTATCTTGGCTCAAAATGTCAAGTTTTGGCTTCTTGTTGGTTAGATGGTTCTTATCCTTAGCTTTTACATTATGCTTTAGGATAGCCTCTTCTTCTCCTCCCATCTTCTTTAATTTCAAAAATCATCTCCCTCCTTTGGAAACTCTTCTGGTTTTAAAACTTGAACCCCCTTTCATAATAAACTTGGACTTAGGTCCATGCATTTTCAAAATATTTTCATGAATAAACTTCAATCAACTTAATAATACCCTGACATTTTTGTAAGAAGACTAAAAGTCAACCAATCTCATTTCAAACCATTTTGCCACTTTGGCTTTTACCTTTAAACTTTTCTCAAAAGATTAGACTCTTGTCAATCCTTGTAGTGATGCAAACAACTATACTTCTACAACATGTAGTGAAGATATTCCACTTGGGTGTTGAGTGAGGCATGTTGATTTTAAAATCCACGCCATATCCTCCACTTTGAGATGATGCAAATTCTCCTTTCTCATGATTGTGGGTAGTAAGTATGTTTTCCACATGGACAATGATGATGATGTCTTATCTCTTAAAATTAACCAACACACTTGTGTTTCAAACTTTTAAAAGAGTAACTACGTGTACCTGGATCCCCTATTGCACAAAAGGTGGTACGTAGGCACTAAAGGTTCGCAACCGCGGCGGGTGCAAAAATCATAAAAAATATATTTCTTTTCTCACCTCCACCATCCATTTTATATATAACACATTTTTTATAGCCAAAATATACAGATTTTACAAAGAGGTTCCTGTGGAGTACCAGAGATGTTTAGGGTGCTAATATCTTCCCTTTGCATAACCAACCACCTTACCTTGAATCTTTTCCCCTTTTTGGGTTATTCGCTCTTTTCCCATTCCTTTGGAAACAATAAAGCGCGGTGGCGATTTTTATTTTTGATTTGTATAAAGTCTAGTCAATCCAATGGCTTAGTCTTGAACATTTCTACCGCTACAGAAAAAATGGCGACTTCACTGGGGAAAGATTGACCTCTTGCTGGTCCATCCCTAAGTGGGTTAAGCCTATCTTTGTTTATATCTGTATATGTTCTATTGTTGTTTATGTGTTATATTTTGTATATATGTTTGTTTGGATTTTCCTGGTTTTCAGGGTGCTTGGTGATTACTCATAAGTCCTATACCCGAACTTGGGAAAACTTTAAGATAGGACGGGCGGTATAGTCATGTTAACTTTGAGGGAGTAATCCCAAAAAAGGAGGCATGAGATCCCCCACTCAGTGGAGGACCCTTTGGTTGTAGTGTCATTTACCGAGTAATCGGGAAGACGTACTGCTTTCGACCTGAGAGCCTGCTGAAACCGAGGACCGTAGAATACCAAACCCATCTTGGCCTTTTAGGTGTAGTGCGGAAGCTATGACGGAGTAATCCGGAAATAGTTGTCACACGATACAACTTTCGACTTCATGCTCGTGACGTTGAACCTATGAACCCTATATGTGTGACCTTGTGTGTGATTGTTGCATCATGCATCCATGCACTCATCAGCATCTTTTGAAGAAAATAATATTTCAAGGGATTTAAAGGTTGACTATTTGTGAATATCTCATGTACTTTTAACCATGGATTCTGGAAAGAGAAAGACTAGGAAATACTGTTTCAAGGATCCCAAAATAGATGAATTGGTTAGTCTAATTCCAGAGATTGAGTGTCCTGCAGACTTTCGGAAGAAGTATGCATCCATCATTCCTCTCATGAAGTTGAAGATGAAGGAGGGTATTCTCTCGGCCTTGGTCTAGTTCTACGATCCGATGTATCACTGCTTTACTTTTTTGGATTATCAGTTGATGCCTACACTGGAGGAGTATTCTTATCTATTGGATTTACCCGTTACCGATCGTGTTCCTTTTAGTGGTTTGGAGGGTGAGCCAAAACCACATGAGATTGCTGCTTTGATTCATCTGGGGAAGTCTGAGGTGGAATCCCATATGACTACTAAATGAGGGATTAGAGGATTACCAGCTCTGTTCTTATTGGAGAAAGCTCGTTACTTTTCCAGAATAAAGAGTATGGTTGCTTTTGAGGCCATCTTTGCTCTGCTTGCTTATGGATTATTCTTATTTCCTAATGTGGACAAGTTTGTCGATATTAACGCTATCAGGATTTTCATGATTAGAAACCCAGTTTCTACACTGTTGGGTGATGCTTATTACTCTGTTGTACGGGTGGTTCATCTCTCATATGCCTCAGTCTGATGCTTTTTGGGATGTCAAGAAGGAACCCTGGTGGGCTCCTAAGATCATGGCACTTACTCACTTGGATATTGATTGGTATCATCGAGCTTACCCGAATGTGGAAATTATTGACAATTGTGGTAGTTTCCCCAATGTACCTCTTCTTGGTACAAAGGGAGGAATTAACTATAACCTTGTTCTTGCATGGCGACAGCTTGGTTATCCGATGAGGGACAAACAGAACAGTATTCATTTAAGTAGTTTCTTTCTAAAGGAAGGAGAAGACCACAGGGAAGCAAGGGAGCAGATTGAGAATGCCTGGCGTCACATTCATAAGAAGAGTAGGAAGGATTTAGGACCTAGAGGTGTTGTTTCTTTGGAGCCATATCTTTAGTGGGTCTGATCGAGAGCCATCCAGTTGAAGATGTCGTATACTCGGGAGACACCCATGCCTGATTTGTTTGTGAAGACCACTCCTCCCTTATTAGATGATCTAGAGGAGCTATAACTTGCTTTGGTTAGGATGCAACAGGAAAGGGATGCTTGGAAGAACAAGTTCAAGACTTTAGAGAGTTCCTACAGAGCAGACCTGAAGGAGAAAGATGATTTGATCGAGATCCTTGAGAGTCGAGCAGTAGAGTCTATGGAGAGGCAAGGGGATTTATTTTCTCCTAAGCCTCAAACAGGTGTTGATTACTCACTTCCTGCTTCAGATGATTGGAAGGAGCTTGCCATCAGACATGTGGAAGAGAACCAGAGGTTGAAGGCTCAGATTGCCAGGCTCACAGGGAAGCGCCAGCGTACAGATTGATCTCTATCAGCTCTTTTTCTCTGGATTTTTAGATTGTATTTTCATCTTGTACTTGGGATCATTGAAACTTGTAATCCATTTTGAAGGTATTATAATATAAAAAAATTCAGTATTTCAAATGCGTTATTATTTTGATGTTTGCAATATGTCTATAAACGTTAAATCCCTTGAAATATTAAATGATAAAGTAAAAATAATCATATGCATTGCACATCATGCATCATATTGCACATATTTCTTGCATTTATTATGCATATCCAGGTGCCTTACCCAGCTTTTGCTTCGTTAAGCAAACTGACTCATCACTACAACACTCGGGCTAACTTCAAAAAGAAGATGGACAACTTGGAACAGGAAAATCGCGAGCTACGCGAAGAAGTTTCTGCTTTGAAGGTTGGCTTGGCCAACTTGACTACTCTGATGGAAGCTCTGGTGGTTGCTCAGAATTAGCCACCGAGTGTTCAACCTCAACCAACAAGGGCAAATGCTGAAGTTCCTACTGTTCCCGTATCTGCTATTCCGACTGTTGTTCAAAACCGTATGCCTCAGGGTTATCCGTGGGGAATTCCAGGGAAATTTTCACCTGAAGGTTTTAATTTGGGCCCCCAAGATGCTCTAGTGGTTCAAAATGTTGTTACTCTGGCACCTCCTGTGGTGCATATTGTTCCTGCTGCACCTTCTTCGGTGAATTTGGTTCCATTTGTTAATGAAGATGTGTGTCGTCCTTTCCCTCCGCTGAGTGAAGACTTGTGTCTTTATGACAGAATGGATGAGTTCCAAGAGCAGGTTGATAGAATGCAAAGAGAGATGAAGGCTCTTAAGGGAAAAGAGCTATTTGGGCAGAATGTGAATGAGTTGTGTTTGGTCCCGAATGTTAAAGTACCTGCTAAGTTCAAGGTCCCGGAGTTTGAGAAGTACAAGGGTAACACTTGCCCTCGTGCTCACTTGGTGATGTACGTGAGGAGAATGTCTACCCACACCGATGATCAACGTCTGCTGATTCACTTTTTCTAGGATAGTCTGACCGGCGCAGTGTTGAAATGGTACATGAGTTTAGACAACGCCAACATCCATACTTTTTAATGATTTCGGAGAAGCATTCATTAAACAATACAAGTTCAATGTGGACATGGCGCCCGATCGTGACCAGCTTAGGGCCATGGTTCAGAAAGACAGAGAATCGTTCAAAGAGTATACACAAAGATGGCGCGAAGTGGCTGCACAAGTGATTCCTCCCATGGAGGAGAAGGAAATGACTAAAACTTTTCTGAAAACTCTAGGCGCTTTCTACTACGAAAGAATGGTAGCAAGCGCACCAAGTGATTTTACAGAGATGGTAGGAATGGGTGTCCGCCTAAAAGAGGCTGTAAGAGAAGGTTGTTTGACAAAGGGTGAAGGATCCGGAGGTGTGAAAAAGCCAGCTTATGGGTTTTACAAAGAAGAAAGAGGGGGATACAAATGTTGTCATACAAGAGAGGAGAGTGAACGCTCCTAGAAGGAATTATCAGCGTCACCAGCAAGTTGCCTCAGTGACTCTTGTATGAATGTTGCTCCGACTACAGTTGCTTATCAAAGACAATCCCAGCAAGGGAACCAAGGGAATAATTAGAGAAGGGAGAACTATGACCCCATTCCCATGAGTTATGCAGAGCTACTACCAGCATTGATTCAGAAGAAGTTGGTCCAGACACGACCACCTCCCGCCGTACCATCACCATTGCCTTGGTATTACAAAGCACACCAGACGTGTGCCTTTCATCAGGGAGCACCAGGGCATAGTGTTGAAAATTGTTATCCTTTGAGGACTGAAGTGCAAAGGTTGGTGAAGTCTGGAATTTGATCTTTCAAAGACATGGGACCTAATGTGAAAGATAATCCTCTACCCAAGCACGGGGGAGTGAATGCTGTAAATATGGTGGACGGTTGTCCAAGCGACTTCTGGATTTTTGACATTAATCTGGTTTGAGGGGATTTAGTGAAGATGCACACAGACCTCTGTGAATTCAGTTATTATACGCATGACCATGCCGGTTGTGCTATTTGCAGTGCAAACATACAGGGTTGCGAGAAGATAAAGGTTGATTTATAGGAGATGATGGATGAAGGTTTAATCCATATAATCAGACCTAGGGCAGAATATGAAGAGGAAGTGAGTATGGTTTCTAGATGTCCGTGTGAATTCAGAATTTTTAATGTGGAGCATTTGAATGAGGATCTCGTGCAGTTGCATGCTACCTTCTGCCGTACTGCTGGTCAGGTAGAACACTAATATGGATCTTGCATAGTTTGCTATCGAGAACCCCGAGGATGTTCTATTGTGAGAGAGGGTGTTCAATTGTTGTTAGACAACGGAACTATCAAGATCATAGGTCAGAGAGATGATTATCACGAGATTGATATGGTTGAAGTTTGTTTGATGGAAGAAGAGTCAGAGGAAGAGTATGCCTCCACGGATGAGTATTTCTCTTCAGACAAAGATTTGTTTGCCAGAAATGACCTATTGAGGTCTGATTATGTTGAGGAAGGGGTAAACGTCATTGTACCTTGTTTTGGTGCACCCGCTTATTTTGAGGTGGAGTACCATAGCAAACCAGCTGTTACCTCATTGCTAATTAGTCTGCCAGGTCCTGTTCCCTATAAATCAGATAAGGTTGTGCCTTATAAATACAACGCTACAATCCTAGAAGATGGGGTGGAAATTCCCAACCAGCCAATGCCAGATGTTGGAAATATATATAATAATAGCAGGGTGACCCGTAGCGGTCGTGTGTTTGCGCCGGTTGTTCAAAGAGATGTTGTTGCTGGAAAGAAAATTGCTGAGAACGATGAGCCTAAGAAGGCTGCAGGAGAGACTAGCGGAGCAACATTAGAGAAAGAAGTGGACAATATCTTGAAGATAATTAATATGAGAGACTACAAAATTGTAGATCAGCTATTGCAGACTCCTTCAAAGATATCCATCTTAGCTTTATTAATGAATTCCTCTGCTCATAGAGAATCACTAATGAGAGTACTAGACCAAGCTTTTATGGAGAATGACATGCCGTTAGATTAATTCAGCAACGTAATTGGAAACATTACATCGTGTAACAACTTGAGTTTCTGCGATGATGAGTTACCAGATGAAGGGAGGAATCACAACCTGGCCCTCCACATATCTATGAACTGCAAGAATGATTCGTTATCCAATGTGCTAACTGATAATGGATCCACGTTGAATGTTATACCGAGAAGTACCCTCATGAAGCTAAAGTATCAGGGAACACCTATGCGCCCGAGTGGCATCATTGTGCAGGCTTTTGATGGGTCGAGGAAATCTGTCATCGGTGAAGTGGATTTGCCCATCCATATAGGACCACATTTGTTCCTGATAACCTTCCAAGTCATGGACATTATTCCCGCATATAGTTGTTTGCTAGGACGACCATGGATACACAAAGCAGGGGTTGTCACTTCAACTCTACATCAGAAGCTAAAATTTGTGTGTGAAGGGAAGGTAGTGATCATAAATGCGGAGCAGGCGTTGTTGATATCCCATCTATCCTCTTTCAGTATTGTAGAAGCGGATGAGGCTGTTGTTGGAACCCAGTTCTAAGCCCTATCCATTGACAACATAAGGAAGAATGAGAATTCTGTGGTTTCCCTTAAAGACGCGCAGCAGGTTGTGCGCAATGGTCATAATGCAGTTTGGGGATGGCTTGTGGATCCACCCGTGAACAAAAACAGAGTTGGTTTGGGTTTCTCTTCGAGGAATGGCAAACGCGAAAGTTTGAAATCAAAGTCTTCTGTGAACAGTTATCATGATGTGTTCCGCGGCGGAGGCTACCTCCATCCAATTGGTTCTGGAATTAATGTTGTTGAAGAGGATGAAGCAGAGCAGGAAGTATTGAATTATGTGACGCATGGAGTTCGAGTTCAGAACTGGGTCACCATTGATGTTCCTTCTTGGATACATATTTCAAAGTAATTTGTTTGGTTAATTTGTTTCTTTCTTTTGAAAAGCTTTCACTCTGCCCAAGGTGGAAGTATTAATGCTGTAGGGCTTATCTGTTTTCCATAACTGTTAAGATCATTAATAAAAGTTGTCTTTGCTTCCAAATTATGTCTTTTGTTTTCTGCTTTTTTCTGGGAAATGGTAAATAAAAAATAAAAAACCTTTCAAAATAAATAACTGAAAATTAATTTGCATGATCACTTGTTATATGTATCAGTTTCTAAAAGCAATCATAAATCACATGTGCAGATTAATTAAAAAACCCGTTGAATAAAATGACCCTACACCCCCTCCCAACTTTGATTGCCCTGTGTTTGGTGCTGAAGAAGAAGATTATGATGAGATCCCAGAAGAGGTCTCACGGTTGCCTGAGCACAAGGAAAAAACCATTCAGCCATATAAAGAGCCTTTGGAATTGGTTAATTTGGGTTCACAAGAAGATTCGAAAGAAGTCAAGATTGGAGCATCGTTGCATCCTAATGTAAAGAGCGGGTTGATTGAGCTTTTGAAAGAGTATGTGGATATTTTTGCTTGGTCTTATCAAGATATGCCTTGTCTAGATACAGATATTGTCGAGCATCATTTGTCGTTGAAGCCAGTGTGTCCGCCAGTTAAACAAAAGTTGAGAAGAACCCACCTGGATATGGCAGTAAAGATCAAAGAGGAGGTCCTAAAGAAGATTAATGCTGGTTTTCTTGTGACGTCAGTGTATCCTCAATGGATTGCCAATATTGTCCTAGAACCGAAAAAAGATGTAAAAGTCCGCATGTGCTTAGATTACAGAGATCTAAATAAGGCTAGTCCAAAAGATGATTTTCCATTGCCTCACATTGACATGTTAGTGGACTGCACGGAAAAATTCAAAGTATTCCCGTTCATGGACGGATTTTCCGGGTATAATCAAATAAGAATGGCTCCAGAGGACATGGAAAAAAAACGTTCATCACACCCTGGCGAACATTCTGTTACAGAGTGATGCCCTTCGGGTTGAAGAACGCTGGTGCAACGTACCAGAGGGCTATGACAACCCTATTCCATGATCTGATGGACAAAGAAATCGAAGTATATGTAGATGATATGATTGCCAAATCCCAAACTGAAGAAGGGCATATAGAAGATTTGTTGAAGTTGTTTCAGCGTTTGAGGAAGTATCGTCTCCGCTTGAATCCAAATAAATGCACCTTCGGAGTTAGATCGGGGAAATTATTGGGTTTTATTGTTAGCCAGAAAGGAATTGAAGTTGACCCTAAAAAAGTCAAAGAAATTCAAGAAATTCCAGCACCAAGAACTAAAAAGCAAGTCAGGGGTTTCCTCGGGCGTTTGAATTATATCTCCATATTTATTTCCCACATGACTGCAACGTGTGAACCGATCTTTAAGTTGTTAAAGCAAGATCAAGGTTGTGTGTGGATGGATGACTGCCAAAGGGCATTTGAAATTATTAAAGAGTATCTTCTTGAACCTCCTATCTTACTCCCTCCCGTAGAAGGAAGGCCGTTGATTATGTATCTAACAGTGTTAGATAAATCCATGGGTTGTATTCTGGGACAACAGGATGAGTCAGGAAAGAAAGAATTCGCCATTTATTATCTCAGCAAAAAGTTCACTTATTGTGAGTTGCGGTATTCCAAGCTAGAAAAGACATGTTGTGCTTTGGCCTGGGCGGCAAAGCGTTTGCGGCAGTATATGTTGAATCATACCACTTGGTTGATCTCCAAAATGGATCCAATCAAGTATATTTTTGAGAAGCATGCTCTTACTGGGAGAATTGCCCGCTGGCAGATGTTGTTATCTGAATATGATATCGAGTACCGCACTCAAAAGGCTATTAAAAGTAGTATGTCGGAAGATTACCTTGCTCACCAGCCAGTGGAGGATCATCAGTCTGTAGAGTATGAATTCCCCGATGAGGATGTGATGATCCTGAAAGTTAAAGATTGTGATGAACCATTGCCTGAGGAGGGCCCCGACCCTGAATCTCGTTGCATTATGATATTTGATGGAGCTGTGAATGCTTATGGTAAAGGAATTGGTGATGTGATTGTCACTCCTCACGGATCGCACATTCCTTTTACTGCAAGGTTAACATTTGATTGCACTAATAATATGGCAGAATATGAAGCTTGCATCATGAGTCTTGAGGAAGCTATTGATCTCAGAATCAAAATTCTATATGTGTATGGCGATTCAGCTTTGGTAATAAATCAAATTAAAGGAGAATGGGACACTCGTCACCCTGGCTTGATCCCTTACAAAGATTATGCTAGAAGATTACTACCTTTCTTCAATGAGGTTGAATTCCATCACATTCCTAGATATGAAAATCAAATGGCGGACGCTCTGGAAACTCTGGCTTCCATGTATCAAGTGAATACTTGGAATGATATACCCAAAATTACAGTTCGATGGCTAGATAGGCCCGCTCATGTGTTTGCAACAGAGGAGGTAGCAGATGAGAAACCTTGGTATTATAATATCAAGCATTTTCTTCAGACTCAAGAATACCCGATTGGTGCGTCGAGGAAAGATAGAAAGACACTGAGAAGATTGGCAGGCAGTTTCTTCCTCAGTGAAAATGTGTTATACAAGAGAAATTATGACATGGTCTTGCTCAGATGCGTGGATAGACACAAAGCGGACATGTTGATGCATGAGATCCATGAAGGTTCATTTGGAACTCATGCTAATGGACATTTGATGGCTAAAAAGATGCTAAGGGCAGGTTATTATTGGTTGACATTGGAATCTACTGTTACAAATTTGCAAAGAAGTGCCATAAATGCCAGATTTATGCAGATAAGATCCATGTGCCTCCGACACTTCTCAATGTGATTTCCTCCCCATGGCCTTTCTCTATGTGGGGTATTGACATGATCAGTATGATAGAACCCAAAGCTGTGAATGGACATCGTTTCATCTGGGTAGCAATTGACTACTTTACCAAATGGGTAGAGGCTGCTTCATATGCCAATGTTACCAAACAGGTGGTTGTGCGTTTCATCAAAAACAATCTTATATGCCGGTATGGTGTGCCGAGTAGAATCATCACTGACAATGGCTCGAATTTGAACAACAAGATGATGACAGAACTGTGCGGAGAATTCAAGATTGTCCATCACAATTCATCTCTATACAGGCCAAAGATGAATGGGGTTGTTGAAGCTGCTAATAAGAATATCAAGAGAATTATCCAGAAAATGGTTGTCACTTATAAGGATTGGCATGAAATGCTCCCTTTTTCTCTGCATGGATATCGAACATCTGTTCTCACTTCAACAGGAGCAACCCCGTTCTCCCTAGTGTATAGAATGGAAGTTGTACTCCTTTTCGAGGTAGAGATTCCCTCGTTGTGTGTGATAATGGAAGCCAAGTTGACTGAGGCTGAATGGGTCAGAACAGATTTGACCAATTGAATTTGATTGAAGAGATGAGGATGACAGCTTTATGTCATGGGCATTTATATCAAAAAAGAATGAAGAAAGAATTTGATAAAAAGGTCAAACCTCGTGAATTCAGAGAAGGCGACCTCGTGCTCAGGAAGATCATGTCTTTCAACACTGATTCTAGGGGAAAGTGGACTCCCAATTTTGAAGGCCCATATGTTTTCAAGAAAGCCTTCTCTGGTGGTGCATTAATTCTTGAAACTATGGATGGTGAGGAGTTCCCACGTACCATGAATGTTGACGCAGTCAAGAAATACTTCGCCTAAAGAAATAAAAGAACAGCTCGCTAAGTTGAAAACCCGAAAGGGCGGCTTAGGCAAAAAGGAGCGTCTCGGTAGGCCGAAAACCCGAAAGGGCGGTCTAGGCAAAAATTAGAGACATAAATAGAATAAATTTCCCGCTAAGTTGAAAACCTGCAAGGGCAGCTTAGGAAAAAGTTAGGGATCTTCTTGGCAAGTAACTACATCAGACGAGACTTGATCGTTGAAGCAACAATCTTCTCGGGTCCTCACCATACTTCAACAAAAGCTGCTGCTCAAGATTTCAAAAGTTGTTATGGGGAATAGTGATCATTGTATCTCAATATATCTTTTCCATTATGTATTACCATTTCCCAAACTTTGTAATCATCTATGGAGTCTCGCCATTTGCAGACTACCATTCTATTAATGAAATTCGAGCTTTTACCCAATTCTTTGTGTTCTTATTTTTATTTAGCTTGCAAAGACTTCATTTATTACTGATAATAACTGTTAAAGCAAAAAGATTAAAAAAGCAAAATTAACTTTTCAAAAAAAAAAGAAGAGATCTTTACAATTCAATTTACTTTGGGATTTGTGATGAAACAATGACAACAATAATGGTGATACCAAGAATGAACAGACTCCGGTTGCTTTAAGAAGATTTACTCCCTTCATGAAGGTTTTCTCAGGACATTTAGCTGGTATGCATAATCTTTGTGTGTTTCTCAGATAGTTAAAGACGATAGCAGTGGGTGCAAGGTACAATATTGGGTTTGTGATCCCATTATCCCCAGTCAAGTCCTGGTTCGCTTTTGATTTTGGGTTTGCATGGTCAGACGCCTCCTTCCCAGATTCCCCAGCGAAGTGTTCCCTCATATAATGAAAGGTTTTATTCCCTTGGTGTGCCGATATGTCGCTCTTTTTGCAGTATTGGCATTAATGTTGACTTCTTAATTTCCCGGGAAAGTTATCCCAGGGCATCTCTTGTTGGAATGAGTGTTCATGATGAAAAGTTTCAATCCGCAGTTTTTTCTCCAGGGAGGTAGGCTTGATTCCCCAATGAGGTTTGGTTGTTTCGGCGTCAGTCTGCTTTATTTGAGGCTGGTCTTGCAATCTCCAGTAGGCATTTTTCTTTTGGAAAACTGTTTTCTCCGTTGAAACCGTAAGAAGGGTGTTCTATCCTGGTATCTGTTTAATTTGGCTACATCCGGATTATGTTTCTCCTCAGTGAAGTTAGGTAGGCGATGGGTTTGGTTTCTGTAGTCGCTTTTACCTTTCTTGGATTGATCTTTCTGGTTGGAGTTTAGCCCAATGTTGTTAGTACCTGAGGCGGTTTTGTTTGTTTGTATTGATCATGTATCCTTTTACCAGCATATGCACGATATCACTCATACATTCATACATACATCATGCATTTCTATAAATCATCGTTCATTGACATTGTGTTCTGATCTTCCTGCAGCGCTCTTTGCTTAGTTGAATTGGCTTTTCCCTCTTGAGTTTATTTCTCAAAGGATGTATCTTCATTGGCCGTCTTGCTCCAGTTTATGTATGAATTGGATTTGTGGTTGCATGACAATATTATTTACTTTGGATTTCTGAGAACTTTGAGTTTTGGTTTGTGCATTTATTTTGCACGGGAAGACTTTATCTCCTCAGCAGGAATATCGCGGCATTTCCCGGGGGAAGTCATATTTCTATCCCCATAAAGTCATTTCTCTTTGCAATTGCCTTTGACAATGAGTAACAAGTCTCTTTATTTGAGACAACTTATGTTTGATCCTTTCCAGGTAGATTTCCTTGGTTAAAGAAGAAGTTGAGACCCGTTCTAGGTGAGACACCAGAATCTTGGGGAAACTTGATATATTTTCTCTTTCTACCTTCAGTGAACGTTGGTAGTACATCGGCAGTGAATGTCGGTGTTTCTTATCTTTTTTCTATCTTCAGTGAACGTAGATAGTTCATCGTCAGTGAACGGTGGTGGTATGATATATTTTCTCTTTCTACCTTAAGTGAATGTTGGTAGTACATTGTCAGTGAACGTTGGTGTTTGTTATCTTTTTTCTATCTTCAGTGAATGTTGATAGTTCATCGTCAGTGAACGGCGGTGGTATGATATATTTTCTCTTTCTACCTTCAGTGAATGTTGGTAGTACATCGGCAGTGAACATCGGTGTTTGTTATATTTTTGCTATCATCAGTGAACGTTGATAGTTCATCGTCATTGAACGACGGTGGTATGATATATTTTCTCTTCTACCTTCAGTGAACGTTTGTAGTACATCGGCAGTGAACGTCGGTGTTTCTTATCTTTTTGCTACCTTCAGTGAACGTTGATAGTTCATCATCAGTGAATGGCGGTGGTATGATATATTTTCTCTTTCTACCTTCAGTGAATGTTGGTAGTACATCGGCAGTGAACGTCGGTGTTTGTTATCTTTTTGCTATCTTCAGTGAACGTTGATAGTTCATTGTCAGTGAACGACGGTGGTATGATATATTTTCTCTTTCTACCTTCAGTGAATGTTGGCAGTACATCAGCAGTGAACGTCGGTGTTTGTTATCTTTTTTATATCTTTAGTGAATGTTGATAGTTCATCGTCAGTGAACAGCGGTGATATGATATATTTTCTCTTTCTACCTTCAGTGTACGTTGTTAGTACATCGGCAGTGAGCGTCGGTGTTTGTTATATTTTTGCTATCTTCAGTGAACGTTGATAGTTCATTGTAAGTGAACGGCGGTGATATGATATATTCTCTCTTTCTACCTTCAGTGAGCGTTGGTAGACATCGGCAGTGAACGTCGATGCTTGTTATCCTCCTCTCTGATTCTGTTCTTGTGGTTCACCAGTGATTTATTTTCCTCGTGGGGTTGCTCCTTTGTTTCTTCATTTTTGTTGCATCCCCAATGTTACTTTGCGTCTCCCTGGTTCTATTCATATGCATTCATATGCATAAGCATTTGCATGGCATCTTAAGGCCAAAAATAGGGTTTGTTTTATATTTAAGTGTCTTCGATCACGTCGACACGAAGATTTTTAACCTCCGTATCTCCGGATAGAAGAAACTTAAATAAGGGCAGTTGTTGTACCCCAATTTTTGCCCCTAAGATCCCTTCATCATACCATATTATTTCAATCACAACAAGATCACATTAGGGCTTTTGGTTCTTCTCCCTATCTTTAGCCTTGCTCTTTTGAGGAGTTACCAAGCACCTTGACTTGTTTTCTTTTGTGATCATGGATATTTTGCTTTTATTTTCTCTCTAATTAACAAAATACAATATTGGTTTGTCTTACTTGTTAATAATGTAGGTAAAGGCAATGAGGTTTAACAAGTTACTTCATGGGTTCATGAGTTTATTTCCATGCCCTAGTCAATAGCTTGAGAAATTCAAACCTCACCATTGAAGTTGTTTTGGAAGAATTAGTATGGAAGTGGTTTTGGTGGCCATGAATCCTCATCATAATCCTCAATAATTTTCTATTCACAAAGGAAGAATATTGGCACAAAAAGTTTGTTCAAACTTGGCAAAGTTCCTCAAAGCATTCTCTGGATCTAGAGGCTAGGGTTTTGGACTTCAAAGGAGCATATCTTACTCTTCTTTTGGTATTTTTGAGTGATTTCAAAAACATTTTTATCTTCAAAGAGTTA
The DNA here is from genome assembly GCA_948472305.1 of Vicia faba. Classification (NCBI taxonomy): domain Eukaryota; kingdom Viridiplantae; phylum Streptophyta; class Magnoliopsida; order Fabales; family Fabaceae; genus Vicia; species Vicia faba. The sequence continues at coordinate 41,692,001 of OX451735.1, forward strand.
CCAACAAATCACTTTAAAATTTCCAAGGATTTTCCATGTGGAAGGAACTTGGTGAAGAAGAAAGATTACAAGTCACCCAAATGAATCCCCAATTTTCCATATGTGACTTCAAATGGTCATAACTTGGTCAATTTTTATCACCTTGAGCCCATTATTTTTCATGTTGATCCTAAGGATGTATGCTTCATGCCTTCTTTTATGTGAAAAGTAAGAAAATGGATGGAAGTTGCCTTAAGAATGCAAAAGATTATAGGTTATTTCATGATTTTTGGCCAACTTAAACAAGTCATAACTTGCTCAATTTTTGGAGATTTTGAATGGTTCAAATTGCAAAATGTCATTCAATAGATCTACTTCATTCCATAATTTTTGGTCAAGAGAAAATTCTAAGTGTAAGGCCACGTTTGGATGCAAAAGATTATAGGCCATTTTTAAAGAAGAATTTGAAATATTTCTAAGTATGGAAAGTCAACTCTTTTTCTTCAACTTTGACTCCATGTAACTTTCAGCTCAAGCATCCATTTGATTCCATTATTTTTCCATTGCAAAGTTTGTAACCTAATCTTTCCAAAGCATCAAGAATTATGCCCTAAGACCCCTTGAGGTGAAAATTCCATGGATTTGAATTTGGTAGTTTGAAACTGAATTTTGCACAAAGTCGAAATTTTGAAATCTTTGTTTTGGATTCTAATCACAATATTTCCACGCGTTTTTGGTTCTAATCATGTTTAGAAACTTTCCAGAAGTGAGTAGCATCATGAAACAAACGATTTGGATGAGTTTTGATCAAGTTTGAGTCACACTTTCTTCATGATGCAAACCCACACAAATTCCCTCCAAACGCATCATTTTCTATTCCTTTTGATCCCATTTGGTTCCCTATAAATAGAGGGTCATCCCCTATTCAATTTTCCAAGCTTAGATATCCAGAATCACCCTGCCAAACTTGCTTCACAACCCAGAATTCAGCTACTTCGAATTCTAGTCTCAAGCCTTTTTCAATCCAATTTTTCCATCAATTCACCTTCCTTGATCTTCTCTGAAGCTAACCATATAATTAAATTCAAGAATCATGCCCTATATTTCTCCATAGAAGTCCAGTTTCAAAGCTCTGCAACTCAACTTCAATATGTAGATTCCTTCATCAATTCTTCAAAACTCTGATATCATTGTGTTGCTCTCATTGCCCTAGTTCTAGTCGCAACACTTACATTTCACTGGAAGCACGTTTTGACCATGAATTTTCAAATCCCTTTTCAAAACTTTCTTTCCAAATTGCTTGAGCTACAGTTTATATAAATTTGGCGCGAGGGTGTGGTTGTCTTCGTCTTGAAAAGACGAAGCGAATGGCATAAGTCTGAGCTTCTGATTTTACAGTTTGAGAGACCTGCAATTCGTGATGGCTGGAGGTTGAAGATGACCAACGTGTCATCTTCTAAACAATGAAGGTGTGCCATTTGTTATTTTCAAATTCTGATTTTATTATTGATCCTGTACTTTATTCATTAAAGACCATGATATGCACAGCGCGTCAGATCCCTTGGATTTGATTACTAACGCATTTTGACTTTCATCCAATGGTCCACGCCTTTTACTTTTATTTTCTTTTTCTGATTTTCATCTCATCCCCTTCTCATTACACTAAATGTTGTTGGTCAATGATCTCTATACCATGTCTTAAAATAAATGGTGCATAGATTGCTATTGACCGGCCTCAAAATAGGTGCGACTTCTATATAAGTCCACTTACGATTGTTTAACATAGCGCTAAATTTTGTCCTGATTCGAATAAATGATCATTTGTGGCCCAAACTTACGATTGCAAGCCCAAGTATGTTAATTTGATCTCTTTGATCCAATAACCTTGAGATTCATTGTGTGAAGGCTTTGGTTCTACCAATCCTCTAATGGATCTACAAAACTTTTGGTCAACGCGGATCACTTAAACATCGTTGATCATTAAATGGTACTTATGAGAATTCCAAATGGATGATATATTTGACAAAAAGAAAATGAAACTTGTTGTGTGGAGGCTTTGGTTCTACCAATCCTCTAATGAATTCCAAATGCAAGTTTCAAGATGGTCATCCAACTAACCACTAATTATTGACTTGTTTTATCTTATGTTTTTATTCTTTTTATGCTTTATGTACTATTTATTTTTCAGCATTTACATTTCATGCCATTTTCATCTTTGCTCATTTGAGCATTTATTTTCTTGTCATTTTTACTTTGCTCACTTGAGCTTTTCTTTTATTTTCTTAAGATACTTAATAATCAACATAAACCCTAAAAAACTCTTAATGGTACTTCGACTATTTGGTTACTATCCTTGGCATTATGGAGCAGTGGACTTTTTCTTGGACTTAGGATTAGAAACCTTGGTCTATCTTGGAGACCTTGTGATCTTATCTGATTATTTTGTCTGGAGCTCTTGAGGCTTACCTCAAGACATTGGGTTGATTTTTTGTTTTTGTGTGCAGGTTTTTGTGATTACATTCTCTATTTGTAATCTGGAATTCACCCGTATACAGCCGTTACTCTGCCCAATTTTGTGAAGACTTTATACACTTGAAGAGGTCTAGTATCTTTGCTTGCTTGGTTTCAATCCAAAGAATGGGAATTCTATCTTGGCTTATAATGTCAAGTTTTGGCTTCTTGTTGGTTAGATGGTTCTTATCCTTAGCTTTTACATTATGCTTTAGGATAGCCTCTTCTTCTCCTCCCATCTTCTTTAATTTCAAAAATACTCTCCCTCCTTTGGAAACTCTTCTTGTTTTAGAACTTAAACCCCTTTCATAATAAACTTGGACTTAGGTCCATGCATTTTCAAAATATTTTCATAAATAAACTTCAATCAACTTAATAATACACTGACATTTTTGTGAGAAGACTAAAAGTCAACCAATCTCATTTCAAACCATTTTTCCACTTTGGCTTTTACCTTTAAACTTTTCTCAAAAGATTAGCCTCTTGTCAATCCTTGTAGTGATGCAAACAACTATACTTCTACAACATGTAGTGAAGAGAGATATTTTCCACTTGGGTGTTGAGTGAGGCATTGTTGATTTTAAAATCCAAGCCATATCCTCCACTTTGAGATGATACAAATTCTCCTTTCTCATGATTGTGGGTAGTAAGTATGTTTTCCGCACGGACAATGACGATGATGTCTTATCTCTTAAAATTAACCAACACACTTGTGTTTCAAACTTTTAAAAGAGGAACTACGTGTACCTTGATCCCCTATTTCATGAAAGGTGGTACGTAGGCACTAAAGGTTCAAAACCCCGGCGGGTGCAAAAATCATAAAAAATATATTTCTTTTCTCACCTCCACCATCCATTTTATATATAACACATTTTTTATAGCCAAAATATACAGATTTTACAAAGGGGTTCCTGCGGAGTATCATAGATGTTTAGGGTTATAATACCTTCCCTTTGCATAATCAACCCCCTTACCTTGAATCTTTCCCCCTTTTTGGGTTATTCGCTCTTTTTCCATTCCTTTGGAAACAATAAAGCGCGTTGGCGATTTTTATTTTTGATTTGTATAAAGTCTAGTCAATCCAATGGCTTAGTCTTGAACATTTCTACTACTACAGGGAATAGGGTCATAGCTCTCCCTTCTTTGATTAGACCCTGGATTCCTCTGCTGGGACGGTCTCTGATAAGAAACGATAGTTGGAGCTGTATTCATAACAGGAGTAACTGAGGCGACTTGCTGATGACGCTGATAATTCCTTCTAAGAGTGTTTACCCTCCTCTCTTATATAACAGCATTTTCATCTCCTTCTTTCTTTTTGGCAAACCCATAAGATGGCTTCTTCGCACCTCCAGATCCTTCACTCTTCGTCAAATGGCCTTCTCTTACAGCCTCTTCCAAGCAGATACCCATTCCTACCATCTCAGTAAAGTGACTTGGCGCACTTGCTACCACCCTCTCGTAGTAGAAAGCTCCCATCGTCTTCAAGAAAATATTATTCATCTCCTTCTCTTCCAAGGGAGGAATCACTTGGGCGGCTACCTCGCGCCATCTCTGTGCATACTCTTTGAATGATTCCTTGTCTTTATGAAACATGGCCCTAAGTTGATCATGGCCAGGCGCCATGTCCATGTTGTACTTGTATTGTTTGATTAATGCTTCTCCCAAATCATTAAAAGTATGGATATTGGTGTTGTCCAAACTCATATACCACTTCAACGCAGCACCAGTCAAACTATCCTGAAAAAAGTGAATCAACAAACGCTGATCATCAGTATGGGTAGACATTCTCCTCACGTACATCACAAGATGAGCACAAGGGCAAGTGTTTCCCTTATACTTCTCAAATTATGGGACCTTAAACTTAGCAGGTATCTTAACATTTGGGACCAAGCATAGCTCATTTACATTTTTCCCAAATAGCTCTTTCCCCCTGAGGGTTTTCATTTCCCTCTGCATCTTGTCAAACTGCTCTTGAAAATCATCCATTCTATCATAAAGACCCAAGTCTTCACTTGGTGGAGGGAAAGGACGACACACATCATCATTAACAAACGGAACCATATTCACCAAAGGAGGCACAGCAGGAACATCATGCACCACCGGAGGTGCTGGAGTAACAATAGTCTGAACCACTGGAGTATCTTGAGGCCCGAGATTGAAACCTTCAGGTGCAAAATTCTCTGGAATTCCCCATGGATAACCTTGAGGCATGCGATTCTGAACAACAGCCAGAGTAGCAGATACAGGAACATTTGGAGCTTCAGTATTTGCCCTTGTTGGTTGAGGTTGAACACTCGGTGGCTGATTTTGAGCAGCCACCAGAGCTTCCATTAGAGTAGTCAAATTGGCCAAGCCGGTCTTCAAAGCATAAACTTCTTTACGCAGCTCTCGATTCTCCTGTTCTAAGTTATCCATCTTCTTTTTGAAATTAGCCCAAGTGTTGTAGTGATGAGTCAGCTTGCTGAACAAAGTAAAGAAGCTTGGTAAGACACCTGGGTATGCATAACAAATGCAAGAAACATGTGCAATATGATGCATGATATGCAATGCACATGATTATTTTTACTTTGTTATTTAATATTTCAAGGGATTTAAAGTTTATAGACATATTGCAATCATCAAAGTAATAGCGCTTTTGAAATACTGAAAATTTTATTATAATAACTCCAAAATGGATTACAAGTTTCAATGATCCCAAGTACAAGATGAAAATAAAATCTAAAACTCTAAGAAGTAAAACAGATGGAGATCACTATATACGCTGGCGCTTCCCTGTGAGCTTGGCAATCTGAGCCTTTAACCTCTGGTTTTCTTCTGTATATCTGATGGCAATCTCCTTCCAATCTTCTGAATCAGGAAGTGAGTGATTAGCACCTGATTGAGGCTTAGGAGAAAATAAACCCCATTGCCTCTTCATAGACTCTACCGCTCGACTCTCAAGGATCTCAATCAAGTCGTCTTTCTCCTTCGGATCTGCTCTTTAGGAACTCCCTAAAGTTTGTAACTTGTTCTTCCAAGCATTCTTTTCCTGTTGCATCCTAACCAAAGCAAGCTACAGCTCTTCCAGATCATCTAATAAGGGAGGAGTGGTCTTCACAAATAGATCAGGCATGGGTGTCTCCCGGGTATACGGCATCATTAACTGAATGGCTCTCGATCGGATCCATTGAAGATATGGCTCCAAAGAAACAGCACACCTAGGTCCCAAATCCTTCCTACCCTTCTTATGAATGTGACGTCATGCCTTCACAATCTGCTCCCTAGCTTCCCTATGGTCTTCCCCCTTCCTTCATAAATAAACTACTCAAATGAATACTATTTGGTTTATCCCTCATCGGATAACTAAGTTGTCGCCGTGCAAGAACAAGGTTATAGTTAATTCCTCCCTTTGTACCAAGAAGTGGTACATTGGGGAAACTACCACAGCTGTCAATAATCTCTATATTCTGGTAAGCTCGATGATACCAATCAATATCCGAGTGAGTAAGTGCCATGATCTTAGGAGCCCAACGGGGTTCCTTCTTGACATCCTAAAAATCATCAGACTGAGGCATATGAGAGATAAACCACCAGTACAACATAGGCGTGCAACAGATAATCATCCCCCCATGATAAGAATTCTGAAGATGGATAGAGTAATAAGCATCACCCAACAGTGTAGGAATTGGGTTTCCAATCATGAAGATCCTGATAGTGTTAATGTCGACAAACTTATCCACATTAGGAAATAAGAACAACCCATAAGCAAGTAGGGCAAAGATGGCCTCAAAAGCAATTGTACTCTTCATTCTGGAAAAGTAACGAGCTTTCTCCAATAAGAACTGAGCTGGTAATCCTCTAATCCCTCCTTTAGTAGTCATATGGGCTTCCACCTCATACTTCCCCAGATGAATCAAAGTAGAAATCTGTGGTACGGTGGGAGAACTGACTTGAGGTTTTGCGTTTGTTTTCGCAAATGTTTCGGTTGAGCAAGAGTCGCCACCGACTTTTTATTTTATCCTAAGGAAAGGTTAAAAAAGCACAGCAAAAACCTTTTGAGATGTTTTCTTGGGTTCGGGGAGTATATTATAGAAAGGGAAGGTATTAGCACCCTTTCTATCCATGGTTATCCATGGGCTCTTAGTTACTTGCTTAGATCACTTGCCTTTTGTTTTCAATTGTTTTAAATAGTGCTTGTGTGTGTGTGGGTTTGAAAATGTTTTGAAAAGAGGCCAATGTGGTGGCAACCTTTGTAGTGATCCATGTGGGGATGTATACAAAGATGTACGTCTTTTGAAAAGGTTTTCATTTGTTTTTGAAAGTTGTTTTGAAAGTGTAGTGATGTGTGGTTTTTGAAATAGGCAAGTGTTTTAGTTTGCAAGATTGATTCAAGTAACTAAGAGGTTATCTACTCCTAAATTTCTCAAAAAGATTATTGCTATGTTTTAACCCTTTTAACAAGTTTGTTCCACCATTGTATTTGGTGGACAATCTTATGTTTAGGATGTGAAAGGGACGGGCGTGGATCATCGTTTAGACCATAATTGCAATGGTGCCAAGTATCTTTGGGCATTTTCTTTAAGGGACTTGATCATTTGTTTTGGAAGTATTTTGAAAATGTTATCGAGGGACTATGATCATTCAATTTGTTTGTTTTTCCCAAAGAGACTCAACATGCAACATGGCCTAATTTTGAAAGGCAACAAGTGGAATACCCTAGGAGGTGCAAGTGTGATTTGTGTGTTCATTTTCATGCTCATTTGTCTTTAGGTCATAACTATTTTTCGTCGTTTTTCGCATACAAATCCTAATTCTAACATGTTATCATTAGAAAGCAATAAAGTGCGAAAATAAATTTACTAAGCTATTACAAAACCAAATATGGGAAGGGGGGTACAAATGTTCGAATGGGGATATTGACAAGTAATGTAAACCTAAAACTATTACATCAATTTGAATTTATACAATTTAATTAATGTACAATAATTAAATAAAAAAATGGAATAAAAATGCAAGATGCAAAATGTTTTGTATATGTATGAAAAAAAGTGTTATTTATGTAAAAATGAAAAGATATTATTTTTGGAGTATTTTGAATTTAGGGCAAAACCCTAATTAAAGAAAATGTATTATTATTTAATTTAATACAAGTATTTATTTATTATGTACAAAAATAAAAATGAAATGATGTATATTATAAAAGAAGTATTTTTTATATCAAATATTAATAAAATGAAAAATTCAAATATTTTTATATTCTAACCTAAATATATTAATAAACATATATATATATATTAAGTTCTAAATATGCATTATATATAAAATAATATATATTTAATATTTAATAAAATAAATAAAAAAAGTATTTTTTTATGTGAAATATTTTCAGAAGGTAAACAAAAATAAAAATGTATTTACACTATTTTTTCTATTTATTCTAAATAATAGTATATATAATATTTATGTACAAACAAAAGAAATAATCAAATAAATATGCAATAAATTCAAAAAATGATGGAAAAAATATTTTTATTTTTTTAATGTCATGAGAAAAAAATAAACAAGGTCAATCAAAAAGAAAAAGTCAAAAAAAGTCAAAGAAATAAGCAAATGGGCTCAGGGGGTTCAAAAGCAATTATGTGGTGCAAATAAGAAAATATTCCAGGCCCAGCCCAGAATCAGTCATCTTCAACCTCTGAACAACATCACCCACGCGTTTTCTATCTCTTGATTCCTGGACTTTCAAGCAAAACTCATAACATGAAAAGTGTAGAGCATTAAGAGACGATTCCAACCATGTAAAGAACTTGACCTAACTCTCTAAGATGAGGGAGAATTTCTTCTCCCCCAATTTCTGACCTAACTTTTATGCCATGTTCAGACTCAAAATTCTTGCAGCACACGTAACATAAATGAAATCTAACTATATGGTCATGTTCAGGGCTATGATTGTGACATATTTTCTTCATAAACCTAAAGCTAACAATGCCTAATAAGAGAGATAGAACTTCATGAAGATACCTGTTCAGTTGGAATCGTGCTTTGCAATGGAGGATGTTTCAGAGTAAAATGATGATTTGTATAGCTTCCTTGAAGTGTAAGGATGCTATTCCAAGTTCTACTTTGCCTTGAAACTTCCTGAATCGTGCTAGTGAACTTCAACTGCAAAACAGAAAAACAAAAATGGTGAAGTGGCTTGGAGGTGTTACAGATCAGGTTTCAGGTCATGGTTAGCTTGCATAGATAGTATGGAAGGTATGTGAACTGGTTTTGGCAAGAATGCTTGAGAGAAATAGAAGTTGGCACTCAAACTGCAGAGGCAACTCTGTTTTTGCAGTTTGAGAGTGATTCTGAGATGGAGGGTGGATTGGAGGTCAAAGGCTCGTGCAAAAGCTTGGGTATGATGTCTGGAATGTGTTTGATAAGTTTGTTCTTGTGTTTGTAAGCTGAGATGGAAGTTGTTGTGAGTTATGCTATGTTACTTCACACTTAAGCAAACAAAGGCAAATTGTGCTTCTAGGCCTGTAGAGGACCTCACACTATGCTGCATAATCCCTCCTTGATCAGTGTGATTAGCACATAAACTTGTGCCAACCAGATTTGCAATGTACTTGCTGGATTCTCAATTGGACATAAAGTGATCTTTTGCAAAAATGGAAAGAATGCTTTATCTAGTTTGGGATTAATCTTGCATACAATGTTCAAACTCATAGAAAAACACCTTAACACAATGAATATGCATTAAATTATTGAGTGTAACTTGGTTTAAGGACCTGTAATCTAACCTAAAGCATGCTGAGTTCAAATTGCAAGGTTATGAACATGAAAAATGGCCAATTCAAAAGTGAGTTTTTGCTATATTGTGAAATTCGATTCTCCCTAACCATGAGGTTGTTTGATGAGTTCTTGGACATTTTGGAAAGCTTGGAATGTGTACTACAATCCATATTTGAAATGCAAATTGAAATTCCAAGTGGAAGTGTATGGAAAATGGCCTTGAAGTGGGGTAGAAAACCTTGTCAAAATAGGTTAAAATTTCACTAAGTTAAAAATGGTTTAGTGCCCTTATTCAAAAAATTGTAACTTGAGATACAAGCTTCAAATGAGAAAACTTTGTGAATCAAAGTTGTAGATTATGTAACAAGATACAACGTTCATGTTTTGACTTTTGTTTGAATCCAAATGAATCATGGTGAAAAAGTGGGGCAAAGTTGGGGAAAAATTAGGGTTTTCCATAACTTAGAAAAATTCTAAGTTATGAAAAATTCCATTTTAAAACCCTAATTTGCATTTCTTGGTTTCTTGGTGAACAAGTTTCATGATTTGGAATGTTTTGATGAAAAATGAATCTTGACTCTTGATTTTGACCAAAAAGTCAAAGTTTGACTTTTCAGTGTACAGTCAAAATTGATCAATTGACTGGGAAATTCAACTGTCAATCTTGTGTACTTGGGATCTTTTGAGCTTGATGAATGTGTCAAGACCATTTCATGGGGTCCTTGAGTCCATATGTGAACTTGATTTGCCATTGGCTAGGTCAAACAGTCAAAAATTGCCTTTGTGCAGTCAAAACCCTAAAAATGACCATTTTGCCCTTTTGGTGATCTGATCAAATTTCTTGTGGAATTGTGATCCAAACTTGATCAAATGGTCCATATGAGTTCATAATGTTGATGTGGGTCAATTTTCATGAGATTTGACTGTCAATTGGCCACAATTGACTTTTTTTTCAATACAGCTGATTTCTAGGTCATCTGTCCAATTGACTGGGCAAAACTTGGAATCAAGACTTGAAACTTGGTATGGGTAAACTTGGGAGTCCAATATGAAGCATGAAAGTCATCTTAGGCATTTTAGGTCAAAACATCTTGGTGCAAACACAAACCCTAATTTGAGTCCACAGTGCAAGGAGAAGTCTTGAGCAGAGGAAACCCTAACTGGATCTTGATCTTCAAAGGTCTTGTGATGAGAAAATATTGAGGAAATGGGAGGGAAAATTTTGGGGTACAACACAATCTCATGTGATTTTGGCTCACCCTCCAAACCAGTAAAAGGAACACGATCGGTGATAGGTAAATCCAACAGAAAAGAATACTCCTCCAGTGTGGACATCAACTGATAGTCGGGAAAAGTAAAGTAGTGATACATTAGATCATAGAACTGGACCAAGGTCGAGAGAATACCCTCCTTCATCTTCATCTTCATGAGAGGAATAATGGATCCAAACTTCTTCCAAAAGTCTGAAGAACACTCGATCACGGGAATTAGACTAATCAACTCATCTATCTTGGGATCCTTGAAACTGTACTTTCCGGTCTTTCTCTTTCCAGAATCCATGGTTAAAAAGTACCTGAGATTTTCACAAATAGTCAACCTTTAAATCCCTTGAAATATGGTTTCTTCAAAAGATGCTTATGAGTGCATGGATGCATGATGGAACAATCACACACAAGATCACACATATAGGGTTCATAGGTTCAACATCACGAGCATGAAGTCGAAGGTACTACCCATAAGGTGTTGGTCTAAAGTTATCACCTTCCGAACAAGGTTCTAGAGGTTCCCAGAGTCTACATCCTTCCTTCAGATATTACCAACTTCCCGATTAACTCGATAATTAGTAATATTCTCAAGAAAGACTCGTCTGAGTGTAGTATCGCGTGACAACTATTTCCGGATTACTCCATCATAGCTTCCGCACTACACCTAAAAGGCCAAGATGGGTTTGGTATTCTACGGTCCTCAGTTTCAGCAGGCTCCTAGGTCGAAAGCAATACGTTTTCCCGATTACTCGGTAAAGGACACTACAGTCAAAGGGGCCTCCACTGAGTGGGGGATCTCATGCCTCCTATTTTGGGATTACTCCCTCAAAGTTAACATGACTATACCGCCCATCCTATCTTAAATTTTTCTCATGTCCGGGTATAGGACTTATGAGTAATCACCAAGCATCCTGAAAACCAGGAAAGTCTAAACAAACATATATACAACATATAACATAAAAAACAGAAATAAAATATATACAGATATAAACAAAGATAGGCTTAACCCACTTAGGGATGGACCAGCAAGAGGTCAATCTCTCCCCAGTGAAGTCGCCATTTTTCTGTAGCGGTAGAAATGTTCAAGACTAAGCCATTAGATTGACTAGACTTTATACAAATCAAAATAAAACTCTCCACCACGCTTTATTGTTTCCAAAGGAATGGGAAAAGAGCGAATAACCCAAAAAAAGGGGGAAATATTCAAGGTAACGGGGTTGGTTATACAAAGGGAAGGTATTAGCACCCTAAACATCTACGGTACTCCGCAGGAGCCTCTTTGTAAAATCTGTATATTTTAGCTTTAAAATTGTTGTATATAAAAATTGGATGGTGGAGGTGAGGAAAGAAGCGTGTTTATTTTATAATTTTTGCACCCGTCATGGTTGCGAACCTTTAGTTCCTACGAACCACCTTTCATGCAATAGGGGATCAGGGTACACGTAGTTCCTCTTTTAAAAATTTGAAACACAAATGTGTTGGTTAATTTTATAAGATGAAACATCATCGTCATTGTCCGTGTGGAAAACACACTTACTACCCACAATCATGAGAAAGGAGAATTTTCATCATCTCAAAGTGGAGGATATGGCTTAGATTTCAAAATCAAAAATGCCTCACTCAACACCCAAGTGGAAAATATCTCTCTTCACTACATGTTGTAGAAGTATAGTTGTTTGCATCACTACAAGGATTGACAAGAGTCTAATCTTTTGAGAAAATTTTAAAGATAAAAAGCCAAAATGGCAAGATGGTTTGAAATAAGATTGATTACCTTTTAGTCTTCTCACAAAACATGTCAAGGTATTATTAAGTTGATTGGGGGTTTATTTATGAAAATGTTTTGAAAATGCATGGACATAAGTCCAAGTTTATTATGAAAATGGTTCAAGTTTCAAAACAAGAAGAGTTTTCAAATGGAGGGAGAATATTTGGAAATTAAAGAAGATGGGAGGAGAAGAAGAGACTACCCTAAAGCATAAGGTAAAAGCTAGGGATAAGAACCATCTAACCAACAAGAAGCCAATACTTGACATTATGAGCCAAGATAGAATTCTCATTCCTTGGATTGAAACCAAGCAAGCAAAAATACTAGACCTCTTGAGAGAACCAAACTTCAAGTGTATTAAGTCTTCACAAAAATTGGGCAGAGTAACGGATGTATACGGGTAAATTCCAGATTACAAACAGAGGATGTAATCACAAAAACCTGCACATAAAAACAAACAAGCAACCCAATGTCTTGAGGTAAACCTCAAGAACTCCAGACAAAATAATCAGATCAGATCTCCAAGATAGGTCAAGGTTTCTAATCCTAAGTCCAAGAAAAGTCCCATGCTCCATGATGCCAATGATAGTAACCAAATAGTCGAAGTACCATTTAATGATTTTTAGGGTTTATGTTGATTATTAAGTATCTTAAGAAAGGAAAAGAAAAGCTCAAGTGAGCAAAGTAAAAATGGCAAGAAAATAAATGCTCAAATGAGCAAAGATGAAAATGGCATGAAATGTAAATGCTAAAAGTAAATAGTACATAAATCATAAAAAAGAATAAAAGCATAAGGTAAAACAAGTCAATAAATAGTGGTTAGTTGGATGACCATCTTGAAACTTGCATTTGGAACTCATTAGAGGATTGGTAGAACCAAAGCCTCCACACAACAAGTTGCATTTTATTTTTGTCAAGTATATCATCCATTTGGAATTCTAATAAGTATCATTTAATGATCAACGATGTTTAAGTGATCTGCGTTGACCAAAGGTGTTGTAGATCCATTAGAGGATTGGAAGAACCAAAGCCTCCACATAATGAATCTCAAGGTTGTTGGATCAAAGAGATCAAATTAACATACTTGGGCTTGCAATCATAAGTTTGGGCCACGAATGATCATTTATTCGAATCGGAACAAAATTCAATGCTATGTTAAGCAATCGTAAGTGGACTTATATAGAAATCACACCTATTTTGAGGCCGGTCAATAGCAATTTATGCACCATTTATTTTGAGACATGATATAGAGATCATGCTCCAATAACACCTAGTGCAATAAGAAAGGGATAAGATGAAGAGGGGATGGAAAAAATGAATAAACCACTTTTGAATCAAAAATTTAATCAAACTATTATTAAAACCATTCATCCATTTTGGTGGAGTTGAACTCAACATCCAAGATCCAATGATGTTAATAAAGTCATGATCAAAAAATCAACTCAAGACAGCCAGAAAATAATCACAAAATAATATTATATTTATTATATACATTAAAAGGGTTTTAAAAATGTTTAAAAATCAAAAATAGAGGAGAAAAATATCAACTATGTTCAAATTAATCAAGAAATAAAAAGTAAGGCCATAGAAAAATCAGAAATGGGTCCAAATATTTTTATAAAATTTTTGGTAATTTTTAAAAGTCAGAAACTATTTTTAAACTATTTAAAATTGCTCAAACAAACAGAAAATAGGTCAAAAATAGTAAACCTCAATATAAAATTCCATAAAATTTTAAGAAAGTCAAAAATATGAAAAATAATATTTATGAATGTTTTCAGAATTAAAAAATGTCAGAAAGTATTTTTAAGTAGTTAAAATAAAGCAAATAATTCAAAAAATACAAAAAATATCAAATATCAAAATAAAAATGTGAAAAAATAGTCATGAGATCAGAAATAATTCAAAGTATTTTTGTGAATTTTTTCATAGTTTTTGGATAAAAAATAAAAGAGTTATGAATTTTTGAAAATTTAATCAATAAAAATATAAAATTAGAAAATAAAATAAAACCAAAAAGATATGAACCATCAGATCATAGTCAAAACGCGTTAGTAAGCTGATCTAGTGGACCAGACGCGCTGTTCTTGATATGGACCTTAGTGGGATACGCATAGGATCAGAAAAAGGGCAACCAATGAAATTAAAACGTTTGGCACACTATCATTGGCTGAGACGAGACATGTCATCGTCTTCAACCTCCAGACACCCTGCAATGGGATTTTGTGAGATCCTTCAAATGGAAAATTTAGGATCCCAGGCTAATATCATTGAACTCGTCTCTTCAAGACGATTCTAACACCACCATCGCGCCAAATTTATATAAGGTATGGAGAGAGATATGAATCAAAAACCCAGAAAATAACGAGCACCTTCAATTTGAGATTTCTCTCTCAATTCTCAATGGATTTAAAAATTGTAACCAGCATTGGAAACAGGAGAAGGAGTAGAATAGATTAGTGCTTGATTTTGATCCAAATGGTGGAGAATTCTACCTTTTCGAAGTTCAAGGAAGAAGCTCTGAAACTGGACTTTTGTAGCTTGAATTATGGCTCGTTTTGATTAGTTTAAGTGCTGGAGAATTTATATGATGCTTAAGGATGATGAATGCGCAAAGAATTTTGGAAAAGGGAGCTTAAATCTCAAAAACTGAATTCCAAAAATATGGGTTCGTGTGAAGTTTTGGCAGGGTGTTTTTGGCTCTCAAATCTTGAAGAAATGAATGGGGGTGACCCTCTATTTATAGGGAAGTGAATGGGAATGAAAATTGGAAGAAACAAGGAAGTTTGGAGGGAAATTGAGTGAAGGTCGAGCACGAGTGAAGTGTGACTTCATTTCCATCAAAACTCAACCAAATCTTGCGTTTTGGGGTGCTAATCACTTCTGGAAAGTTTTCTAATCAAGTTTAAATCAAAAATGCGCATAAATCTTGTGTTTAGAAGTCACATTATGCATTTCAAAACTCTGACTTTGTGGAAAATTCAGTTTCAAGTTACCAAATTCAAATCCATGGCATTTCCAACTCAAGGGGTCTTAAGGCATGATTCTTGATGCTTTAGAAAGATGAAAGTTTTGCGATGGAAAAATAATGGAGTTAAATGGCTACTTGAGATGAAAGTTTCATTGAGTCAAAGTTGAAGAAAAAGGATTGACTTTCCATACTTAGAAATATTTCAAATTCTTCTTCAAAAATGACCTATAATCGTTTGCATCCAAACATGGCCTTCCACTTGGAATTTGCTCTTGAACAAAAAATATGGAAAGAATTAGATCTCTTGAATGACATTTTGAAACTTGAACCACTCAAAGTCTCCAAAAATTGAGCAAGTTATGACTTGTTGAAGTTGGCCATAAATCATGAAATGACCTATAATCTTTTACATATTTAAGGCAACCTCCATCCATTTTCCCACTTTGCACATAAAAGAAGGCATAAAGTTCACATCTTCAAGATCATTATGGAAAAAGGATGGACTCAAGGTGATGACAATTTACCAAGTTATGATCAATTGAAGTTACTTATGTAAAATTGTGGATTCATCTAGATGACTTGTAATCTTTCTTCTTCACCAAGTTTCTTCCACATGAAAACTCCTTGGAACTTTTGAAGTGATTTGTTGATAACCCTTTGAAGAGAAGGATGTCTTTGGAATCACTCAAAAATACCAAAAGGTGAGCAAGATATACTCCTTTGAAGTTCAAAACCCTATCTTCTAGATCAAGAGAATGCATTGAGGAACTTTGACAAGTTTGAACAAACTTCTTGTACCAATATTCTTGCTTTGTGAATAGAAGTTGTTGAGGATGATAATGAGAACTCTTAGCCACAAAAACCACTTCCATATCTTGAATTTTGATAGAAATATACTCTTGTGACCAATAGGAACAAGGCCTTGTCCAAACATGACAACTTCTCCAATCAACCCCTTGTACTTTTGAGTCAAATCTAATAACCTTGAAATGTGATGAACCAAAGAAACCATGCCATGCCAATTCTCCCAAAACCAATCCAATGGTAAGGTTTGAACTTCTCAAGCTATATTGACTAGGGAATGGAAATAAACTCATGAACCCATGGAGTAACTTGTTAAATCTCATTGCCCATCAGCTACATGGATAATAAGCAAGACAAACCAACATTGCAGTTTATCAGTTAAATGAAGAAAATAAAACAATATTCATGATCACAAAAGGAACATAAGTCAAGGTGTTTGGTAATCCCTCAAAAGTAGCAAAACTCAAAGTAGGGAGGGGAACCAAGAATCCTAGTGTGATCTTGTTGTGAGTGAATCAACATGGTACGATGAAGGGATCTTAGGGGCAAAATTTGGGGTACAACAAGTTGACTTTTGACCTAGTACAGTTGATTTCCAGGCATTTGAGCAGTTGACTGAGCAAACTTATTGTTCAAGGCATGAAATTTGGCATGGATGATCTTGGGGACATATTAGGACAATGGATAACATTTGGGATCCTTTGTACTCAAACATCTTGCTTAAAATTGTAACCCTAGTTGAGGCTTGTTGCCTTAGGAGGAGAATTTGTCTGGTCAGTTCTTAGTCATCCTTGAGCAATTGAGGACCTCTAGAGGCATGCCTTGAGTGAAAATGGGAGGGCAAATTTGGGGGTACAACAATGATTATTTGAATAATGATTCTTCTTTTCTCTTGATATTTTTCAGTATTTTAGCAACTGTATTCAAGCTTGATATTATGGAGTAGTTCGTCAATCTTCAAATGTTGATGAGGTCTCTTTATATAGACTTTAAAAATAGACTGTTGGTAGTAGAAACATCATTGTCACTTGCCAGCTACAGTAAAAATATCATTTCATCGTGGGAGACAAAATAGTACAATACGTAAGCACGTAGTGGAATTTGAAGTGTATTGTCTATACTATATTCTTTGTGGATAAGTTTCTTTAAACCTTATTTTATGATGTTTTACTTCTTGCTTGAAGTAGTAAGCTTCGAAGATATCTCTTTATGATCTTTGTTCTTTATCTCTTTGCTGGATTAATGAAGATGACCAAGAAGATGCTTCATTGTTGTAGAGCCAGAGCCTTTCAGAATGTTGAACATTGTCTTCAGATATATAAGCAACAGCTTATCTGAGGAACGACTTCTTTGCTTTTGAGTGAAAGCTTTTCTGATATTTACATCTTGATCTGATATTTGATTTCTCATTACAACTTTTCTGAGCTGCATATCTAATGTCTGGTTTCTAAAGCAGAAGCTTATGTCAGTACATATGAATTTGAAGTTGAAATCTATCTTTCTGATCTATTGAGTTCTGATCTTTGGATTAAGCTGGAAGCAACAACTTATGTCAGCTACATCTTGGTTTCTAATCTTGAATTCTTTCTTTCTGATATTTGAGATCTTTGTTTCTGATATCTTGAAATCTTCAAGTCTAAGCTCTGATTTCTGGTCTGAGAGAGACACTCTTCTGAGAACACAATTGATTTACTTTCTGAAGAACATTTAGCATTCCTTAGAATTGCTGATGTTTCTTTAGAAATGGTCACAATAGTTCTTCTGGTGAGTGCAATGGCATTTTGTATGATATTTGTCTTTTGATGAATATTACTTCTGGTGAGTAGAATGTCTTGAGAAAATGTCATCCTTTTATCTTACCTTCTAATGAACTATATGATGTTGATTAGAAATGAGTCCAAAAGATCTTTTTTTATCCTTCCTTCTGATGGAATACTTCTGATGTTGAGAAGATATGCGCACATTCCATAAACTATCAGAGTCTTCAGAAACTTGACTTTGTCTTCAAAGATATGAGCAGCAACTCTTCTGATGAACAAGTCTTGACTTCTGATTTGGAAGTAGAAGCTTTCTCTATATGTGTTCAGAATCTTGACTTCATCTTCAGAAATATAAGCAGTAGCTTTTCTGATGTGCGAATCTTGAATTCTGAGCTTTGCGTTGGAAGCTTATTTCTTATATACTCCTGATTTCTAATCTTGAAGCAATAACTTATCAGAAATTATTTCTTCTTGATTACTTGTGACTTCTGAATAAGTAGCTTGTTGACAAGTACACACATGATCCTCTTTCTGGCAAACATTCAGCATTCTTCGGAATGATGTTTCTTCAAAACTGGATGTGAACAGTCTTTTTAATGTGCTTTATTAGCCTGTTTCTGATTCTTTGGACAACAGTCCTGAATCGATTAGGATTTCTTATTTGCACACTTAATGAAACTCTTAGAAACTAAAATTGTTTCTCATTAAATATATGTGTTGTTATCATCCAAACTTTGAGATTATATTGTAGACATAAATATTGTTCTAACAATCTCCCCCTTTTTGATGATGACAAAACCATGTATTTAGATAGAACAATTTTACAGGGTTAAATCATAAAAATAATATAAGAGTTTAAGAAAACTCCCCCCTGAGTTGGAAACTCCCCATGGGATAAACAATCTCCTCCTGAATCATAAACTTATGATCTTTCAGATATTTAGGAGCATTATTATCTTTTCTGAATCTGATTGAAGCATGTGGAAGCGATTTATCAGAGTTTGTTTTTTCAAGGCTTCTTTCGAATAGAACCTTCTAATCATCAGATAAGTTCATTATCATGGCTTGATATATTAGACTCTTTTGTATGTTTGAAGTCCGTTATCAACAATGGATCTCTCAGAATATTCTATACCTTAGAATTTCGTTTATCAGAGTTTGATCAATAGACCCTACCAAACATTGGAAGTTCTTTTATCACAATTTGATTTATTGAACCTTCTAGACTTTAGAAGTTCTTAATTCATTTATCTTGTACCTGAAACACATTTCTAAAAACTTTTGCATATATATATATATATATATATATATATATATATATATATATATATATATATATATATATATATATATATATATATATATATATATTTGTTAGAAATGTAAGCAATGAGATTTAGAGAATTAGGTATGCATCAAAATCATCATGATTTCTCCCCTCTTTTTGTCATAATAAAAAAATTTGAAATATAAGTATTTTAAGCACAAACAAAACAACTTTTCATTGATGAGTAAGATATTACAATAAAAACATAATAGACACAGAAGGTGAGACTAGACATTTCTTAATACGATCCAAAGAATTAACATTTTTCTTCTGTAAGAGCATTTTCTGGTCCATTCATTTGAATCAATCAATCCAAATTTGCTTTATAGAATAGTTCAGAGATAACTCTTCCATAAGGTATGAAGGACTTGTTTCGACTTCTGGAGATTACAATGGACTCTTTTAGATAACTAAATATGGTTTGAGGAAGATTAATCTTAACATCATTCAGAATACAATAGATGAAAAATTTGTCATCATGAGACAAAGTGCTTAAATTATCTCCTCGAGACCTGAATTTATTAAGAAGCAATCTTAACCAGATTCTCCCAATAAATAGAAGCTTTGTTGGATTAGTAGGCTCATACGAAGATGAGACATCATGAAATGGAAATGAGTTTTTCAACAAATGTGTATTTTATCCTGAACTCATCCACCATGATCCCACAAGTTCCAACATATCCTATAGTTTCAGAGATGAAGGTAGGAGTGATGACAAAAGGAACACCAAAAACACTTGAACAAATTGATCTACCTTGAATACCTACATATACATTATTCCAGAAATCTTTGACCAAGTTGGATAAACGGGTCCATGCAGCGTAGCAACATACCCAGACTAACCTTGAAATTGAATGACTAGAGGCAGATTACAACCACCATTGAAAATACTTGTGAAGTCTGGACGTTCTTCAAAAAGAATCTTCAAGTTCTCCTCATTATCAAGGTAGGTGTTTAAAGACATAATAGATGAAGAATGAAAAAGAGTGAGGGATGTGAATAAATATAAGAGAGAAAACATGACTGACAGAAGAAAAGATTTCCTTCAGATGCAGTCAAACTCGAGATACCAAAAGTAGTTAATGTTTGAACAAGGACCAAGAAGAGACAGAAAATATAATCATTTTTTAAAACGAATGTTGATAAATGAATGCATAATCAGATAAAACAAATAGAGGAACATAAGACGTGATAGACTAGTTATAGAATATCGAAATTGATAACACAATAAATAAAAACTTATGAAGGAAGATATATTATCAATTTCCAAGATAAGAGTTAATGAATAGACAAATGCTTGTTAGAGAGGAATACAAAACTACTAACTAGACTTAGAAATAGGTAGTCGTACTAAAAGATTCCCATTATATAATAAAATAATTTTTTAGCTTTCCTAAAATAGACAAAAGATATGAGAGAAGTATTAATATTTTAAACCTATTCTCAAGGACATAAAATTGCTCTAGATGTTAATCAAACATTGTGATTTGACAAGAGACATGGGTCACAACCACTTGTTTGAGATAACATAAAATTATATATATATATATATATATATATATATATATATATATATATATATATATATATATATATATATATATATATATATATATATATATATATATATATATATATATATATATATATATATATATATATATATATATATATATAATTAAACAAAAAAATTCTAATTTTAGTTTCTATTTCAAGATATCTTCTAACCGCTAGAAGTATATAGACATACTCCATCAGAAAATATGTGAATTCTAACCTAATGTATTTTGCTTATGACAAGGTCACCTTCCTCATCAAACTTGTTTCTAATAACCCACTTGGTTGCAACAATGTGAGTTTCCTTTGGTTCAGTCTTTCGACCCAAAACATTATTTCTGGAGGGCTGGTTTTGCTCTTCTTGTACTTCCAAAATCCATCCATTATCCTGAAGTGTTTCATCACATGAAATTGTTTCTATTAAGGATACCAATCCCAGAGACATTTCTTCAGGTTGTTTAAGTGTGGATCTTGTTCTAAATGGTTTAGCTATATCTTCCATACTCAAATCTTCAAAAATGGTTTGTCTTTGCTTTTGCCCTTTTCTTTTCTAAGTTGATAGATAATCAGGTGCTTTTGATGTATAACTATTTATGATCAGCTTACTATCACAATATTTATCTTCAGAACATGCGAGTGTTATCTCTAAACCTACAAAACTTTCAAACAACTTTGACTTTTCTTAGTCAAGCTTACCATTAATTCCAACATTGATTAATTCTTCCATAATATGTGTTTCTGTAGTGTATACTATTTGGCCTTTAGAGCGTTATGAGTATCTCAACGTACTACACTTATGTATTTTGGAATCGAACTTATTCAGATTACCTTTAGTACCCAGAATACAACATGAACATCTAGATGGATGACAATAGGGAATGTTAGGTTTTCTTTTCTTACACAACTCATAATGAGTATTTATCATAATAGGTCTTATAGGGATTCTATTTTGAGTGTAACATATTGTATTAGCAACTTCTAATGAGAAGTGCTTAACCACTTTGGTTTCGTTGATCATTGTTCTGGCCATTTCTTGCAGAATCCTATTTTTAGTTTCTACAGTTCTAATACGACTAACACCACAGATCGTGAAAGCCATTTTGCTTTTGTCTAGGTTGTCATCTAGGAATTTCTGAAACGCTTTATCATATGGGTACATGATGGTTTCAAAAGATAAAGAAGCTTTAGAAAGAACATTATCCGATTCTGAACAGTTTTTACTTAAAAAATCATTTTTCATTTTTTAAAATAGAATAATCATCTTTTGTTCAAAACTTTCTTCCTCTAGCTTATCGGATTTTTCAATTTCATATTCATGAACCTTCATAAGATTATTGAATTTCCATTGAAGCTTCTGATGCTTGATCAGAGTTTCTGATAAACATAATTTTAATTCAGCTTGAGAGAATTTAAAAAATACCTCTTCAGAGTCTGACTCTGTATCTGATGAACTTTCTTCTGAAATGATAGTTGTGAGTGAACTTTGGCATGCTCCTCATCAGATTTTAATCCCGATGCATCTGAATCATCCAATGTTGCCATGAAGACTTTCTTTTTTCCTTTGAAGTTGTTGTTCTTGGAACCTTCATTTCTGAATCCTTCTTTCTTTAACTTTGGACACTCATATTTGTAATGTCCTGGTACATTATATTCGTAGCACGTGACTTCTCCATTTCCCTTTAAGAAATAATCTGAGCGGTCTCTTTTGAATCTTCTAGAATTGTTTTGTCTTTTCCAGAGTTGTTTCACTCTTCTGTAAAGTAATGACAATCCATCATCGTCATCAGAGTCTTCATCATCTGAATCTTCTTCTTCTTCTTCAGATTTGAGAGCTTTGAATCTTCCTGACTTGACTTTTTCTGATTTAGACCTTAGAGCAATAGACTTAACCTTTTTCTGAGGTTCATCTTCCTCTAACTCTATTTCGTGACTTCTTAGAGAGTTGATCAACTCTTCAAGGCTGATTTGGTTCAGGTCCTTATAAAGTTTCAAAGTTGTTACCATAGGTCTCCACTTCTTTGGAAGACTTCTAACGATCTTCTTAGCATGGTCCATTGTTGTATATCTTTTGTCTAGAACTTTAAGTCCTGCTACTAAGTTTTGAAACCTTGAGAACATGGTCTCAATAATTTCATAACCCATAAAGAAACTTTATAGTTTGTCTTTCCAATACTCAAATTTTTCTCCATAAAAAATATGAGGCTTGGAAAATTAATTATCTCTTTCGTTGTTGTTTGCAGGTGCAACCATATAAAGTTTTTCTCACACTGGATGTCTCTACATGGTTAAGTGTTTGATTTTAAAATCAATGAAGAGCCAGAGCTCCTAATACCAATTGAAGGGTGATAAAAACACAAGAAAGGGAGGGATTTGAATTAGGTTTTCTAACAAGGTTTTTCTTTCAAAAATATTTCGCAAACTAACTAGAAAGAATAAAACTAAAGAAAGAATAAATGACTCTAGAATAATATTTATGAATGAATATTTGAATAATGATTCTTATTTTCTCTTAATATTTTTCAATATTTCAGCAATTTGATTCAAGCTTGATATTATGGAGTAGTTCATCAATCTTCAAATGCTGCTGAGGTCGCTTCAAATAGACTTGAAAAATAGACCGTTGGTAGTAGAAACGTCATTGTCACTTGCCAGCTACAGTAATAGTAGCATTACACAGTGGGAGACAAATAGTACAATACATAAGCATGTAGTGGAATTTAAAGTGTATTGTCTGTACTATATTCTCACTGGCTAAGTTTCTTTAAACTTTATCTTCTGATGTTTTACTTCTGGCTTGAAGTAGTAAGCTTGGAAGATATCTTTTTCTGATCTTTGTTCCTTATCTCTTTGTTGGATTGATGAAGATGATTCAGAAGATGCTTCATTATTGTAGAGTCAGAGCCTTTCAGATAGTTGAACATTGTCTTCAGATATATAACCAACATCTTTTCTAAGGAACAACTTCTTTGTTTTTGAGTGAAAGCTTTTCTGGTCTTTATGTCTTGATCTGATCTTTACTTTCTGATGACAGCTTTTCTAAGCTGCATATTTGGTGTCTGATTTCTGAAGCCGAAGCTTATGTCAGTACATCTGAATTTGACATTGAAATCTATCTTTCTGATCTATTAAATTCTGATCTTTGGATTGAGCTGGAAGCAACAACTTATGTCATCTACATCTTGGTTTCTGATCTTGAATTCTTTCTTTCTGATATCTAAGATCTTTGTTTTTGATATCTTGAGATCTTCAATTCTACGCTTTGATTTTTTATATGAGAATGGCGCTTTTCTGAGAACACAATTGATTCCCTTTCTGACGAACATTCAACATTCCTTAGAACTGGTGATGTTTCTTTATAAATGGTCACAATAGTTCTTCTAGTGAGTTCAACAGCGTTTCTGATGATATTTGTCTTTGGATGAATATTACTTCTATGAGTAGATTGTCTTGAGAAGGTATCATCCTTTGATCTTATCTTCTAACGGACTATATGGTATTGATTAGAAATGAGTCTAGAAGATCTTTCTTGGTCCTTCCTTCTGATAGAATACTTTTGATGTTGAGAAGATATGCGCGTATTCCATAAACTATCTTAGTCTTCAGAAATATGAGCAGCAACTCTTCTGATGAACAAGTCTTGACTTCTGATTCAGAAGTAGAAGCTTTCTCTATATGTGTTCAGAATCTTGACTTTGTCTTCATAAATATAAGCAACAACTTTTTTGATGAGCGAATCTTCACTTCTGATCTTTGCGTTGGAAGCTTGTTTCTTGTACACTCCTGATTTCTAATCTTGAACCAACAACTTATCAAAAATTATTTCTTCTTGATTAATTGTGACTTCTGAAGCAGTAGCTTGTTGAGAAGTACACACATGATTCTCTTTCTGTAAAACATTGAACATTCTTCAAGACTACTGATGTTTCTTCAGAAGTGGATGAGAACAGTCTTTCTAATGTGATTTAGCATGTTTTTGATTCTCTAGACAATAGTCCTGAATCGATTAGGATTTCTTATGTGCACGCTCAATAAAACCATTATAAACTAAAATGTTTTTCTCATTAAATATATGTGTTATTATCATAAAAACTTCGAGATTATATTATAGACACAAATCTTGTTCTAACAAAATTTCCATTGGAGATCTGTTCACCCCCCCTAGATAAGTTGTCTTCATCTAACAAATGGTTGTTTTATTTTACTGTTACTTTATGTTGATTATATGTTGATTGTTGCTAACCATTTGCATGATGTAAATGGATTGAAGACCAAGTTGGGTAAGGAGTTTGATATGAAGGATCTGGGTGCTGCAAAGAAGATTCTTGGGATGGAATTAGCATGGATAGAGGTGCTAATAAATTATGGTTGTCTCAGAAAAGTTATATTGAAGGCATTTTGAGCAGATTTTACATGAGCAAAGAAAAGCATGTGAATACTCCATTGGTGAATCATTTAAATCTCTCTTTAGATCAATGTCTGAAGGAAGACTCAGAGATTAAAGATATGCCTAAGATTCCTTATGCTAGTGCAGTTGGTTGTTTGATGTATGATATGGTTTACACTAGACCATATTTGACACAAGCAGTTAGTCAAGTGTGCAAGTTCATGTCCAATCCAAGGAAGCAACATTTGGAAGTAGTCAAGTGGTTCCTAAGTTACTTTAAGGGTACAACAGATTATGGTATCATGTTCAGCATGGAGAAGGGTATTCCATTTGTTGTGGGATATGTGGATTCTGACTATGTTCGGTGGTCTGGATGATAGAGGTCTACCATATGGTATGTCTTTACCCTTGCAGGGGGGTCTACATGTTGGAAATCATTAGTTAAATCTATAGTAGCTATGTCTACAACTGAGGCGGAATACATGGAAGTAGTTGAAGGTACTAAGGAAGCATCGTTGCTTACAGGGTTAGTGAAAGAGTTGGGTGTTGAGCAAGTTGGAGTTCAGTTGCATTGTGATAGTTAGAGTGCTATCTATTTGGAGAAAAATCGGGTGTATCATGCTAGGACCAAGCTTATTGATGTGAGTTTTTACAAGATCAGGGAGTTTCTGGCATCAGGACAAATACTACTTCAGGAGGTTCAAACTTCAGAGAATGTAGTTGATATTTTGACCAAGCTAGTCACTAGTGACAAGTTCAAGCACTGTTTAGATCTGTTACATGTTTTCCAATATTAAGCAGGAGGTGTATCTCCCTAGTTTCCAGGACTAATCGTTATGCAGAAAGTCTTCATAGGGGTTTGATATTCATCAAGATGGATATTATTGAATATGACTCATATTGTTGAGATAATTATGGATTGTCGAGAGTATAACTCATATTGTTGAGGTAATTATATGTTGTTGAGATAACTATAGGTTGTTGAGAGAATAACTTATTTTGTTGAGATAATTATGGGTAGAGATAATTCATTGTTAAGGGAAACTAGGGATTCGGGTTTTAGATAAGCTAAAACCACTTATTATATATATATATATATATATATATATATATATATATATATATATATATATATATATATATATATATATATATATATATATATATATATATATATATATATATATATATATATATATATATATATATGACTTGTAACATTGTAATCAAAATATGCAAATTTACAAGACATAAGTAAAGGGAACTATAGATACTCTATAGTCGCAGACATAGGTAATTTGGTCGAACTGCGTGAACAAAACTTTTGTGTGTTTCTATCTACTCTGATATGTATTCGAATTTCTATTCTAACAAATACATGGTTGATTGCTCACTAATCTCTAGTTGGGATTCCCTTGTGCATAAGCAAATCATAAAGAGTAATGATGAGTTGGAGCAAGAATTGGGTGAATAAGACAAAAATGCATTGGTAAGGGAAGATATCATAAGTAGGTCTCTCCTCCAAAAAGATCGAAGGTTAACACTACTAAAAATATGACATTTGAGAAAAGGGCTTTACATCAGGTATAGAAATATATGATGTTAAAACTATTTGTCAAAATATTTTACATCGGACCTTTATTTCCAATGATATGAAAAATATTTGATTTAGGGAAAAATATAACACGGTGACAGTTTGGTAAATAAAATGCAATTTTGTTATAAAAGATTTCACACCGGGTCTATATTTTCCCTGATATGAAAAGTCCAATGATTAAAAAAATAAAAACACAGTGGCAGTTTGGTAAAAAAGGATTTTCATTATAAAAGGCCGTTACATCGAGCAAATTGCCCAACCGATGTAAAAAATGTGGCCTTTTATAACAAAAACCTAATATTCTACTGCTCCACGTTCGCTTATCATTCTCACTTTCATCTTTCTGATAAAACTCACCAACCATTCGCAACACTCATCCACCGGTTCATCACCGCCATTAGAAAAAAAAATTGTGTTAATTTGTGTTCTTTTTTAGAGTACAGAGCGGGAGAAGAGAAGAAGAGAGAAAAAACAAAAATGGCGTGCAGGAGCTTGCTTCGTTCATCGATTATTGTGGAAACATTTCAATTTCAATTCCAATTCAAACCCTTTCTTTTGAATCCGAATAAGCAAGGTGGATTTTGGTGCAAAACCATTAAGGCTCGTCCATTTCACGGTGGCGGTGGAGGAGTTCTCAATTCTTTTCATAATGATAAGACTTCGTTTCACGACGATCAAGGTCCTCCTGAAGAAGCTGTGTTGAAGGTCATTTTAGGTAATAATTGCATCTTCTCTGATCTCAACCATTTTGGTTTGAAAAAAGAGGTTAAAATAAAATTGTTTGATTCGTTAATGATTGTAGAGATATCTAGACAGAGTGGAGGATTGGACAAACAACGAATATGGTTATTGGAAGCAATGTTATTGATGATTCTACTAATGAATGGGTTGCTTTAGACCAAAAGGTGTGCAGCGTTCATACATTATGTGTTTGTTTTGTTTAAATTTCATTAGTTTTTATTTAGTTTTTAGCTTCATGTTCATATATGATTTTTAATTATTACAATAAATGTTTTGGTTTGGTGTTACGTGAGTGAATTCATATCCAACTGTTAGGGGATTCACTGCAATTGGATCCAACAGCCAATTCCTCAAGTATGCTAAGTGTGTCTAATTTTGCTTCGTTCTTGTGTAGCTTTGCTGCTTTTTAACATCGATGTGATGCTTGTTGGTGGATACATATTTTATTTGTTAGACTTGTTAAATAACATTTCAAGGTAGGGATATACCTCATTGAATACCATATTCTATGTAAGTAGTTAATATCTTTAGAAGTATATAGGCTGCAAATTTTGATTTACCTAGTTTGGCTGTCGTGGCAGTTCTAAGAATGCGTGTGAAATTTTATCATTTTACCCGAATAATATTGTTGGCTTATTAGGTGGTGGTTGCCAATAGTTGTTTTAACTGTCAAACTACCGTTAGTTGTACATTTTATCATTCGGGTTAAAAACTTAGAATATACTATCTATGAACTTCTAAATTTGACAACAGAGTCAGAGACTAATAATCACAATTCAGGACCCAATAGAATTTTCACTAAATGCCACTGTTTGTCATGTGACTAACATGTAAGTCACTTACCATTTTGTTTTAACATATGTATACTAAAAAATTATTCAATTACCCATAGAATATTTAGATAAGTATAATGAAATTAGTTTTTGGTGGATTTTTAATTTTGTTAGTGTATCTAATGTTTAGTGATGACTGATGAGATTAAAAACACTCTTATTTTTTGTACTAATTAAGGAAAGCTTATAGTTAATAGTTATGATAAAAAGAATTAGTAATTGAAGGGTAATATTTTTTTTATATAAAGAAACTCTTATTTTTTTAATTTTTCAAAAACTCATGTGTTGAAGAAAAAAATACTCTAAACTCTTGAAAATATTAGCAATGAAACATATATATAATAGTGCTTGAAAATAAAAAAATCCTAAACTTATAAAAGAAAACTGCAGTCTTCATTTTCATTCATATAACAGTAAAGGTGCTAAAATGGACCCGACCGATGGGTATACCTGTTTTCGCCATAATTTTTGGTGGACAAAAGTTGTTTTAGGCCCGCATTATCTATTGTGTCCGTATCGCTTTGTTTTTTTTTGCAGATTTTGGTCGGTGTAGAAACTAACAGGATGAATATAAATATTTGTCAATCTTAGATTTTAAGATTGTAGGACCTGCCTCATCCCACCTTATTTTTGTCGTCTTTTGTTCACTTCATCGAGAAATTAATTAAATCACGAAGAAAATTATTACAAAGTAAGTTTGTCTTTTGTGACTTTTGATATAATTTATTATATATCCTCTATACATAAATTATTACAAAAGTAATTTCATATTTTATGTGGCTTTATATTGATTTTTTTCCTTCAGAATTAGTGCTTTTGGGGTTCATCAAATGGAAAATAGAAATAGAAAAAAGGTTACATGGCTTCAACCCAATGTAAGTGTGATGTATATTATAATTCTATATTTAATTTTATGATAAGTATTCACTAATTATGTCATTCATTTGTAGACTATGCTACAACATAACTCTAATGATTCTGGATACTATGTGATGAAAAATATGTTAGATATTGTCTCTTCCAATAAAACCGATTCTTGGATGCGGGTAATAAAAAACAACTTTGCTTTGTTATTTACTTTGCATTTTGCAACTTTATGTGAATTTTCAAAGAATAACTCTATATTGCCATTTACGTATTGTAGGTATTTGATGACCCAACATAATTAACACAAGATGATTTGTATGATTTGTGACTCCGTTGGGATAAATATTTCTTTAAGATATATAAAAATTAAGCTTTATCTGGTGAGTTATATAGAATTGTCTATACATATTTGATTTGAGTTTCTTTATTTTGGTGTTGTCTGCTGATGTTAATTGTTGTTATTATTTATTCTCAACATATGTGATTTTGGTGTTGTCTACTAAAGCTACAACTCATCTTCTTATGGATTGCATGTTGGTATTTCAAGTGTAGATATTTTTGTATAATTTCATTGGTTTTGTTGTTGTAGTAATCCACCGTGTGTAAACTTCCTTATAATTTTGTACACTTGTGTGTATCCTAGATTAGTACTTTTATAAATCAATTGTTCATTTTGAAGAATATATATTTGCATCCTAGCTATTTGGTGCAATGAAATTACCCTTCACTGGTTATAAAAATATGAAATTAGCGACCTAAATGTGGTCTGTGTGATGTGGTAGAAATATGAGGAAAAAAAAGCGACCTAAATCTGATCTTGTTATGTTGAAAAAAATATGATAAATTAGGTAAAAAAACATTACAAGGAACCCACTTGATTCCGTTAAAAAAAGAAAACATATTACATCGGGCCTATTGAGGCAACCGATGTTAAAAACCATATATTACATCGGGCCAGCTAAGCAACCGATGTAAAATATTGCATATATTTTTTATTTTATAAAAATTGTATTTTTTTCACATCAGACCTAATATCCAACCGATGTGGTAGGTGGATTTTTCACATCGGGTTGTTGTCCGGTATAAAATGTCTTTGATTTACTACATCGCTTAGATTTACATCGAACCCAGACCCGATGTAAAAGGTGCTTTTCGCCCAACGTTTGAACACTTTGAAACTCTAGAAATTACAACTGACTTAGTGGAGCATGTTGAGGTATTAGATATAATATCAAATATAATTCAAGTTAGATATGTCGAGATACTAGATATAATATCAAATATAATCCAAATTAGAAATGTTGAGATATTGGATATAATAAATATAATCCAAGGTAGAAAGCCCAAGCCCAATCAGGATTGTATATAAATAGTCATAGTTTGTATCATTATTTGTACAAAACAATTCAATTCAAGTCAATAATATAATCCTTATTTCCTTTATTCTCTCTTTCTCTCCTCACTAAAATTGCCTCACGCACTAACAAATTAGTATCCAGAGCTTCCGGTTATTTTTCTTGATCGTGTTTTCAAGAACTTCACGTCAGAGATTGTGTTTCCAGGGAAAGTGAATCAACCGCTACGAAGATGACTAGTGATAAGGGAATTCCGATTTCTCTTCAAATTCTTGATGGAAAAAATTAGATCTGATGGAAAATACATATGCAATACTTGTTCGGCTTCGATGATACCCTAACAGTTGTTACCGACAACGTTCCTGTGCTAGCTGCTAATGAAATCGAAGAACAGAAAACTGCCCACAACAAAGTCAATAAGAAGGACTACAAGGCTGCTTATTGTATTCAGACGACAGTCGATGCTTCTAAGTTCGACAAAATCTTTCATACTGAAACGGCAAGGGAGCCATGTAATATTTTGGTCAAGTATTATTAAGTAGATGAGAAAGTCAAGGTTGTTAAGTTGTAGACCTTGCATCGATAATATAAATTGTTATCGATGAGAAAAGACGAAAAAGTTATAAAATATGTGTCGAAGGACCAGAAACTCCTCCATCTCATGAAGGATTGTGGTGAAACCATAACTGAGAAGATGATAGTTGAGAAGGTAATGCGTATGTTGACCTCTCACTTAGATCACATTATCGTAGCTATTCAAGAATCCAATCAAATTGAAACCCTAAAACTGGAAGATTTGGTTGGTTCGTTAGAAGCGCATGAGATTAGGATTGTCGAAAGGAAAGGAGTTCAAGACTCGATACAGGAACTGCAAGCTCAGTCATGGAAAAGGAATGGTGGTTCCAATAAATTCAAAGGCAAAGTCAACAAGACTCAGGGAAAAAAGTCTTGGTTGAACCCTCACAAGCATCAGGTCAAAGATAGAGCTTCTGAATCCTCAAAAAGGACAAAGAATATAAGAAAGGTGTGTAGTGCTACAACTGTGAAAAGTGGGGTCACTTTGACAAGAATTGTTCGTACAGGAAAGATAAGGGATCGACAAGAAAGCATGAACGAGAGAACCTTGCACGCCAAGATTCAAATGATTCTAAAGGTATGGTGGTTATGACTGTAGTTGTAGATAACCATGTCGAATTCAACATCTGGTTCCTCGACTCAGGCTATTCGAATCACATGACTGGTCAAAAGGTGTGGTTGGCAGATTTCAACGAGTCGAAGAAAAGTAAGGTAAAACCTGTTGATAATAGTTTGTTACAAGCAGAAGGTACTGGAAACATAGTTTTTCAAATGAGTAATGGAAGGAAAGTGATGATCAAAGATGTTCTCTATGTACCTAGAATGAAATGCAATCTGCTAAGTGTTGAACAACTAGTCGAAAAAGGTTTCTCAATTGTCATGAAAGATTGAGTTTTAAAATTGTTCGGCACCCAGAATAATTTGGTCTTGAAATATCCTCTGTCAAAGAATAGGACATTTAAGACCATGATCAATTTGACTGAAGTACAATGTCTAAAAATTGTTGTCGACAACAAGGATAGTTGGTTGTGGCATTTGAGGTTTGGACATTTAAGTTTTTGATCACTCAATTAGATGATTACTAAATATATGGCAAAAGTCATACCAAGTCTTGAGATACCCGACAAACTCTGTGAAAGTTGTCTAGTCAGAAAGCAATTTAGAAATTCTTTTTTTTCCGACTATGCCAATGAGATCATCCTGCATACTCAAAGTGGTACATTCAGATGTATGTGGTTCATTTGAAGAACATACCATTGGTGGAAACACATAGTTTGTTTCGTTTGTCGATGAGTTTAGTCAAAAGTCGTGGATCTATGTGATCAAGAGAAAGGACAAAATATTTGAAATCTTTAAGAGATTCAAGAGACTTGTCAAAAACCAGAGTGAGAAAAGGATCAAAGTTTAGCGAACAGATGGAGGTGGAGAATACACATCTAAGATGTTTGAAGATTTTTGTGCAGACCATGGTGTCAATCATGAGGTAATTGCTCCTTATACACCTCAACACAATGAAATTGTAGAAAGAAGAAACATGACTATATTGGATATGACGAGATGCATGGTAAAGTAGAAGAATTTGCCAAAATATTTATAGGGAGAAGCTATTTCGACTGCAGTTTATATTCTAAACAAGTGTCTTACCAAGGTATTGAAGAAGAAGGTTCATGAAGAAGTATGGAGTAGCAAACGATCTTCAGTAATTCATTTGAAGGTATTTGGCTCTATGTGTTACAAGCATGTTTCTGCTGCAAGGAGAAGGAAGTTTGATGACAAAAGTGAACCTATGATTCTGGTAGGATATCATAAGACTAGTGGACACAGTTTATTCAATCCAATCAATGAGAAAATTGTGTTGAGTCGAGATATTATGATTGATGAAAATTCTTCCTGAGATTGGAATTCTAGTAGTTCAATTAACAAGCCATTGACGAGCTCTGATCTCGACAAAGATAATGATGAATTCAAAGGAATTTCTAAGAATCCAGTCAAAGTCGAAGTAGAAGTAGTTACTGGCATTCCCGACACTGTCGAATTCGAAGAAGGTGTGGTTAGAACAAGCCAAAGACCTCAAAGAACTAGAGTTCTCCCAACAAGACTTCAAGGCTATGAAGTGGCCGGTGATGATGAAGTAACATCAGATGGAGAATTAGTTCATTTTGCTTTACTTGCAGGTGCTGAACCAATCAACTATAGTGAAGCTTTGCTTTGAAGATTAAACAGTGGAATCTATCTATGGTTGAAGAGTTACATGAAATTGAAAGAAACAACACATGGGAGTTAGTCGAATTTCCAGCATACACGAAAGCTATCAAAGTGAAGTAAGTGTTCAAGTTGAATCAAAATGTTGATGGGTTGATAGCAAGATATAAAGCAAGGTTAGTAGCTCAAGGTTTTATTCAAAGAGCATGACTCGACTACTCTGAAGTATTTGCTCCAGTAGCAAGATCGAAGACTGTTTGACTAGTAGTAGCATTGAATGCAATCAAGGCTAGTCAACATTTCATTTTGATGTGAAATCAATATTTTTGAATGGTCCTTAAGATGAAGTGGTCTATGTCACACAATCTCCAAGATTTGTGATTTAAAAGGAAGCGAGTAAAGTATATAAGTTGCACAAAATGCTCTATGGCCTCAAGCAAACACCTAGGACATGAAATAAGAAGATTGACTCATATTTAGTCGAATTGGGATTTGTAAAATGAAAGTTTGAGTATGGTGTCTATGTTCAAGTTGTAGCACAAGATATAACAATCATCTGCTTGTATGTTGATGACTTGCTGGTAACTGGAAATTTCTTGAAGAACTTGTCGAAGTTCAAAGAGATGATGATAAAGGAATTTGAAATGTCAGATATAGGAAATTTGTCTTATTTCCTAAGCATAGAATTTCAAATGTCGGAGCAAGATATGATGTTGCATCAAAGAAAGTATGTCAAAGAGACTCTCAAGAGATTCATAAAAAATTATTCAAATCCTGCATCCCCATATGTCGAACCAAATGTGAAGTTGGAGAATCATGGAGAAGAAGACAAAGTCGATGTAACTTTGTTCAAACAAATTGTGGGATCTTTGAGATATGTGTGCAACAGTCGACCTGATATAGGTTTCGCAGTCGGATTAGTGAGCAGGTTCATGGGTGAACCAAGAGTGTCGCACATGATGGCTGGAAGAAGAATTATGAGACACTTAAAAGGATTGATAGACTATAGAATTCTATTTCGACGAGAGTCTGAAGGCAAAGAAGCAACAATTACTTCTTTTCCAGGCGCTGATTGTTGTGGAGATAAGGAAGATTGAAGAAGTACAATTGGATATTTCTTTCAAGTATTTGGTACCCCGATCTCATGGTGTTCGAAAAAACAACCTGTGGTGGCATTGTCATCGTGTGAAACTGAATATATAGTAGGATCCTATGCAGCATGTCAAGCAATTTAGATCAGATCGGTACTTGAAGAAATGGTTGTCGAAGTGAAGATATCTCTTGTGTTGCAAATCGACTATAAGTCAGCCATAAATCTGGCGAAGAATCCAGTTCTACATGGAAGAAGTAAGCATATCGAAGCTAGACTTCACTTCTTGATGGCAAAGGTAAATCGAGGTGAACTTGAAGTTAGGCATTGCTCGAGTGAAGCACAGTTGGCCGACATCTTCACCAAAGGATTGAAGATTGACATATTCCTGAATTTGAGTAAGAAATTAGGAATAGTTCAGATTGACTATGATTAGCGTAAGTTCGACGACTTGGATTATAGTGGGGTATGTTGAGGTATTAGATAT
Organism: Vicia faba; assembly: GCA_948472305.1. Taxonomy (NCBI): domain Eukaryota; kingdom Viridiplantae; phylum Streptophyta; class Magnoliopsida; order Fabales; family Fabaceae; genus Vicia; species Vicia faba. Next base: position 41,726,831 of record OX451735.1, read on the forward strand.
AATATCAAATATAATCCAAGTTAGATATGTTGAGATATTAGATATAATATCAAATATAATCCAAATTAGATACGTTGAGATATTAGATATAATATCAAATATAATTTAAGGTAGAAAGCCCAAACCCAATTAGGATTGTATATAAATAGTCATAGTTTGTATCATTATTTGTACAAAACAATTCAAGTCGATAATATAATTTTTATTTTTTTTATTTTCTCTTTCTCTCCTCATTAAAAGTATCTCATACACTAACATAGCACAATGTAATGTTCCATCCATAGAGAAACCCCTTAAAATTTGAATTTAAACAACTTCCTTCCAACTTACAATATGACTACCTAGAGGCAGGACAGACCTGTGATATCCAATTTTATTTTTCTCAACTATTATATTAATTGCAGTTAAGTTATTTTGCTTTTTATAAACTTGTTTATGCATTGAAGCTACATATTTTATTCAAGTTGTTTATTTACTAGTTTATTAAAAGGCATATATAAGTTGTTAAATTGGATTTTAACTGAATAGTTATATTCTTTGTATCTCTTTCTGTATTTTTTGTTGAATAAACATTAAATGTCATTAGTAATAAGTTTCATATTAACTATGGTAGTAGGAAGGACAAAAGTTTAGTAAGTTATGATAGTTTATTAGTAGCAGTTATGATTTTTTAGAATTGTAAAAGCCATTGGGTCTATATAAAGACCAAGAGTGTATTTTATTTTAAAACAAGAGCAATATACAAGTATTCATACGAAGTCTGATTAGATATAACAATTTGGCATCAGAGCTCATGGCAAACATGATGAATCAAATGCCGTTGCCACGGCTAACAAAGTCAAATTATGAAAACTGGAGTATCCAAATGAAAGCTCTTCTTGGATCTCTAGACGCGTGGGATGTGACCCATGATGGGTTTGAAGAACCAACAGAAGTTGGGGGATATACGGCAGCTCAAACGAAGGCGTTGAAAGAGACGCGATCGAAGGACAAAACGACATTATACATGTTGTTCAGGGCTGTAGATGAATCAGGCTTCGAAAAAATTGTTGGGTCGACTACGTCGAAACAAGCGTGGGACACGTTAGAAAAAGTGTTCAAAGGAGCAGATCGAGTGAAGCAAGTTCGACTCTAAACTCTTCGTGGCGAATTGGAGAGGATACAGATGAAGGATACAAAAATTGTATCTGACTACATCACACGTGTGCAAAAGGTGGTGAATCAACTAACCAGAAATAGAGAGACAGTACTTGATGCACGAGTTGTTGAAAAGATCTTGAGATCTTTAACAGACAAGTTTGAAAATATTGTGTGTGCAATAGAAGAGTCGAAGGACCTTTCGACGCTCTCAGTCTAAGAGCTCGCCGGTTCTCTCGAAGCACATTAACAACGAAAGATGAAAAAGATGGAAGAAGCAGTCGAAGAAGCAAACCAAACCAAGGAATCGAACAAAGATGAAAAGGTACTCTTTTCTCACAACTTTCGAGGAAGAGGACGTGGACGTGGAGGTCGTGACAGTGGTCGAAGTGGTAGAGGTAGCAACTTTGAAAGAGGATAATCGAGCCAACAAAATTGGCGTGGCAGAGGACGTGGTCAAAGAGGTGGTCGTTCGAATCATTCCAACTTCGAATGCTACAAGTGTGGGAAGTATGGTCATTATGCGAAGGATTGTAACTCCTACAAATGTTACAACTGTGACAAAGTGGGAAATCTTGCAAAAGACTGTCGAATCGAAAAGAAGATTGAAGAAACAACCAACCTAGCCTTGGAAGCTGAATCGAATGAAGGCTTTCTCCTGATGGCTCAAAACGAAATCAACACCAATGACAGTGTTTGGTATCTTGACTCAGGAGAAAGTAATCACATGTGTGGTTACAAACACCTGTTTAAAGATATGAAGAGAATTGAAGATGGTAATGTGTCTTTTGGAGATGCATCGAAAGTGAAGGTCGAAGGAAAGGGCACAATCAGTTACTTGCAGAAGGATGGCTTGATTGGATCAATCGAAGACGTTTACTATGTACCAGATCTCAAGACAAACATATTAAGTCTGGGACAACTTACAGAAAAAGGTGCTTCGATACTTATGAAAGATCGAACACTGCATTTGAAGGACAAAGTAGGACATCTGATTGCCAGTGGAGAAATGGAAAGAAATCGAATGTACAAACTGAACCTGAGGAACATTCGAGAGAAATGCCTGCAAATCGAAGTGCAAGATAAAGCGTCACTGTGGCATATGCGCTTTGGTCATCTACATCATGCTGGTTTGAAAAGGTTGGCGAAAAGGAACATGGTGCATGGACTACCAGACATGGATTTCGAAGGAAATTTTTGTGAAGAATGTGTGCTCAGCAAACAAACAAGAACCTCATTTCAAAGGAAGGCAGAGTATCAAGCTAAACATATTCTCGAATTGATACATACTGACATATGTGGGCCAATCACTCCAGAATCCTTCAGTGGAAAAAGGTACTTCATTTCTTTTATTGATAACTTCTCAAGAAAAACCTGGGTTTACTTCCTGAAAGAAAAATCTGAAGCATTAGAAGTGTTCAAAAAATTCAAAGTAATGGTGGAGAAGGCAACAGACAGACACATCAAAGCAATTCGATCTGACAGAGGAGGTGAGTATACTTCAATGGCCTTTGTGAAGTACTGTGAAGAACAGGGCATAAGGAGATTCCTAACTGCACCATATTCACCTCAACAAAATGGTGTGGCTGAAAGGAAGAATCGAACTATTCTTGACATGACTCGATCAATGCTCAAAAGCAAGAACATGTCGAAAGAATTTTGGGCAGAAGCAGTACAATGTGCTGTTTATATTCAGAATAGATGTCCACATTCGAAGTTAGAAGACAAAACACCACAAGAAGCATGGAGTGGACAGAAGCCAACAATTTCTCATCTCAAGGTATTTGGTAGTATAGCTTATGCACATGTACCAGATCAACGAAGAACAAAGCTTGAAGACAAAAGTCAGAAGTACATATTCATTGGATATGATGAGAAGACGAAAGGGTACAAGCTCTTCAATCCCATAAGCAAGAAAGTGATCGTGAGTAGAGACGTTCAAATGGACGAAGCAAGCAAGTGGGACTGGAACAATTCGACAGAGGTTGTTGACACAGTCGAAGAAACAATTGTAGCTGTACCAACAAGTATCCAACAGAACATGAAGAAACTGAAGATGAAGATGAACCTATACAACCAAAAATGAGAAGTTTGCAAGATTTGTATGATTCAACAAGTGAGGTGCATCTTGTGTGTCTTCTGGCAGATGCTGAAAATATCAGTGTCGAAGAAGCGTTACGAGACAAGAAGTGGAAAAGTTCCATGGACGAAGAGATTAGAGCAATCGAACGCAACAATACTTGGGAGCTAGTCGAATTGCCAAGAGGTAGTCAACCCATTGGTATAAAGTGGGTATTCAAGAAAAAGATGAATGCTCAAGGAGAAATCGAAAGATTCAAAGCACGACTGGTTGCAAAGGGATACAAACAGAAAGCAGGAATTGACTATGACGAAGTGTTTGCGCCTGTTGCGAGAATGGAGACAATTCGATTACTCATTTCAAGCTGCCCAATTCAAATGGCCAATATTTCAAATGGATGTCAAGACAGCATTTTTGAATGGTGTGCTCGAAGAAGAAATCTATGTCGAACAACCACTTGGATATATGAGAATTGGAGAAGAGAAGAAGGTGTTGAGACTAAAGAAATCGCTGTATGGGCTGAAGCAAGCACCTAGGGCATGGAACACGCGTATTGACACATATTTAAAAAAGAATGGGTTCGAGAAATGTCCTTATGAACCCGCCCTCTATGTGAAGAAAAATGGAAGTAATTTATTACCTGTTGCTCTCTATGTTGATGACCTTATCTTTCTAGGCAGTGATGTTCAGATGATCGAAGATTTCAAGAACACCATGACAAGCGAATTCGAAATGACAGACTTAGGTCTGATGAGATTCTTTCTTGGTCTGGAGGTTCGACAAGAAGAAGCTGGAATTTTTATTTCACAAGAAAAATATGCAAAAGAAATCCTAGAAAAATATAAAATGAAGAATTGCAATCCAACTTCGACGCCAATGGAACCAGGTACAAAACTGTCAAAGTTTGATGGAGGAGAACGGGTTGAATGAAGCAAATATCGAAGCTTGGTAGGTAGTCTTCGATATCTCACATGCACAAGGCCATACATTTCACTAAGTGTTGGCATAGTAAGTCGATTCATAGAGGAGCCAGTACACACACATTGGAAGGCGCTGAAACGAATTCTAAGATACATCCAAAGAACAATATCACTAGGAATGTTTTATTCAAAAACAAAAGACTACAAGTTAGTTGGTTATTCTGACAGTGACTGGTGCGGAGACATAGACGATCGAAAGAGCACCTCTGGATATGTGTTTTTCATGGGAAACACAACATTTACTTGGTTGTCGAAGAAGCAACCTATAGTAACACTTTCGACGTGTGAAGCTGAATATGTGGCAGCATCCTGGTGCGTCTGTCATGCAGTATGGCTCAGAAGGTTGATAAGCAAGATGGAGCTAAAACAGAAAGGTCCAACAATAATACAAGTGGACAATAAATCAGCTATCGAATTGACAAAGAATCCAGTGAATCATGAACGAAGCAAACACATTGATGTTCGATTTCACTTCATTCGTGAACATGTGAAGGAGGAAAGTGTCGAATTGAGGCATGTAGCAAGCAGAAACCGAGCAGCGGATATTTTTACAAAACCACTATCAAAAGAGATCTTCGACAGAGGCAAGAAGATGATAGGAATGCTGGATGGAAGAAACATTTAAGTTTACAGATGATGTTTTGTTGAATAAATATTAAATGTCATTAGTAATAAGTTTCCTATTAACTATGGTAGTAGGAAGGACAAAAGTTTAGTAAGTTATGATAGTTTATTAGTAGCAGTTATGATTTTTTAGAATTGTAAAAGCCATTGGATCTATATAAAGACCAAGAGTGTATTTTATTTTAAAACAAGAGCAATATACAAGTATTCATACGAAGTCTGATTAGATATAACATTTTTCTGATACTTAAGCTATATTTAACACTTTTGTTACGTTACAAGTATTTCAATTAACTTTTATACAAATCACAAAAACTACCATGCACCAACATGTTTGAATATGCAGAGTAGGAACTCACAATAAAAGAAAACAAAATGCAACAGAAAGAGAAGCCCTTTTAAGATCATTCCATCTCAGAATATTCTTCTAAGCCACCGAAGCACCTGTGAGCTGTAACTGATTCCTAATGCCACTCCAGCAACAAGACCACCTGCATAACCAATCAAACTTACTTTCCACTCAATTTCAATGAAAGATTCCGAGTCATGGTCACCATCAGACGTAGAAGGCCCCGGATGTTATGTACACTTCTTTGACAATTGATCCCCACACAAACCTTGGTTTCCCTCAAATGAGTTTTCTGGGAATGTAGAAAACTGCTCATTTTGTGGTATAGGACCTGTGAGATTGTTGAAGGACACATTCAAAAACTCTAGAAAGGTAAGTTGTGTCAACTGTTGAGGAATTTTTCCTGAAAGACCGTTGAAAGAAAGGTCCAGTGCTTCAAGGTTTGAAAGCTTCCCTAAAGAAGATGGTATGCTGCCAATGAGGTTGTTATTTGACAAGTTAAGCAAAACAAGATTCTTCCAGTCACCTATGACTTTTGGTATCTCTCCACTTATTTTGTTGCTTGACATATCAATGGCTATCATACTGTAAAACTCTTGAAGCTTCTCATAAACCATGACCATCCCTTTGTTTGACATTCTGAACGAATAAGTAAGACTTTCTGTCGTCGAAGTTCCTCCTGACTTGTAGAATGAATAGAATATTGAGGATTTGTCATATTGTAATTGACTTGTGTTGGATGTTTTCATTGTTTTCCAAGTCTGGATCATTTCTGATGGAAAACTTCCAGAGAACTCATTGTGAGAAAGATCAATGATGTGAAGCTTTGGAAATGTGCATGTCATGTTGTCAGGGCACCTAATGTCTCCATGAAATTCATTGTTACTCAAAGCCAATACCTTCAATTCAGGTAAATCTCCCAACCAGAATGGAAAAGAATCGTTGATATTGTTATGGCTAATATCAAAGTACTCTAGACTTCCATAATTGACCAATACTCTTGGCAACTGACCTTGGAGATTGTTGTTGCTGAAATCAATCATCTTAAGGGTATTTTCCATCTGGAAAGTTTGAGGAATGAGACCAGACAATTTGTTTCCTTGTAACGTCAAAACTTGTAGATTTGGGGTAAAGTTAATTATACATGAGGGAACATTGCCACTTAAACTGTTGAATCCTAATTCAAGTTGGATGAGAGATTTGAGATTGCATATGGATGGGGATATTTCTCCTGTCAATGAATTGTCGTAAACATCTAAGATTTGTAGACTTGACTTTCTCCACAACCAACTAGGTAGCGATGTTATGCTGTTGTTTGACAAGTCAAGAATTTGTAAATCACTGGAATATCTTATAAATGTTGGAAACTCAATTAAATTGCATGACTGCAATTGTAAGATTTGAATTCGAGATTTGGTCATATGGGATAAACTTTTGCCATTGTACAATGAGATTTTGTTGAATGATAAATCAAGATAAAAAAGATTTTTCAGCTTGAGAAACATGTTAAGGTCTAGCTTTCCAGACAAAAAATTGCGGAATAGGCTCAAGACAGCTAAATTTGTTAGGTTCATTATCCAAGATGGAAATTCACCCTTTATATTGCTATTATCTGCATTTAATGTTTCTAGTTGGGTGAGATTTGCAAATGATGATGGGATGTCACTTCCAATATTGACTGAGGATATCTCCAAGACAGTTAATGATGAGAGCTTACCAATCCATGAGATAGTCTCGAAAGTAAATTCATTATGACCAACTAACAATTTGCTTAGTTTGGTAAGATTTGTAAGGGAAGCTGAAGGGTCACCACTAAGTTTGTTATTTTGAAGGTTTATTTGCATGAGTTGTGTGAGGTTGCCTAAGGAAGAAGGAATATACCCCCAAAAATGGCAACTTGAAATTGACAGGATATTTAAAGAACTAAGCTTTCCAATGGATACTGGAAGTGTACCATAGAAACCTGTCTCATCTAGTCCTAGTACGGTAAGTGAACTAGACTGAAACACAGGCAACCTACCATTGAGATTTGAATTATATCTCAAATCCAGAAATTTCAAGTTTGGAAGATGAAATACTCCAGCTGGAAATTCACCATACAATTCAGAATTGTAAAGAGATAGTACTTGCAATGAAGTTAGGTTTGTGAGTTTTTCTGGTAAAGGGGATAAAATAGTCACATAACTAAGTCGAAGTATTTCAAGTTTTGTTGCGTTTTGAATTATGCTTTTGAGACTGGATTCTTTGAGTTGCAGCAGATTGACTCTACTACTTTGAAGAATTGTTGTAGCATGGAGGCTTAGATCCAGAGATAACAACTTGGACAACTGTGAAACTTGTGGTGGAATTTCGCCAAAAAAGGTTGCGTGAGAAAGGTTCAAATATCTTAATTGTGACAGCTCTCCTATATTGGGTGGGATTAGAGAGTAATTGAAGTCATTGTCAGAAAGATCAAGACTTTGAAGGCGTGTAAGGGAAAAGAGAGTGTTATTTGCATTCATTGTACCATAGAGTTGGCTGCTACTAAGATCAATGTGAATCACTCGATTTGTGTACTCATGACATTGAATGCCATCCCAAGAGCAGCAATCGGTGCTTGCATTCCAGGACGCTGTCTTAGGATAACTGGAAGGATTCCAAGAGGCAGTCACATTGATGTTAAAGCCTTCCTTGAATTGCAACAAGGCATGACTTTCATCTTCAAGACATTTTGGGTGAGTTAAAGGAAAGGATGTAGTAAATGTGAAAGACAAGAGTGAATAAAGGAAAAGAAACTGAGCTGACAAAACAAGACAGGGCACAAAGACCATTGTATCTTAATATTATAAACTGAAAAGTTTGGATGAAAAGCTAGACACATACTAGGTGGTTCTTATACTAAAGAAAATGTTTTCTAGTGAACTTGAGTCAGCCCAATGGAGAGACTAGTTAAATCAACTCCGACAAATCTGCAATTTGATTCTCGGCTCTTATAGTAGAATCTGCAATTTGATTTGATTCTCTTGTATTAATTGATCACATGCATTTCATACAAGGACTTTTATGTAACAAGGTCTGTTTGATACCTTATCATGTAGTGAGCTTTTCTTCATTACCACAAACTTAACTTTCTGTCCATTTTTAGTCTTCATGTACATTTGTCTCTATTATTTGACTTTTCTCTCAAGTATCATAATAACTAGTTTTAAATTTTATACAACTCCTTATACTCTCAACATATATTAAATTATGAGAAAATATAGAGATAATGCAGACTATAACCAAATAATAACAATCTTAACAATCATTAGTTGGTCAAGTGATGATTGACGTTGAATTTGGTCAAGTGACAATATTTGGTTGAATTTACATCATTTTGTCACTTCAACAATTAACTTCTTATTTATCAACTAGTCCAATATGTTTATCTCTTTCCTGAATGAATCTTCTTTTGCTAAAGAGACAGGCTCTTGAAATAACAAAAAAAATGTAGTATGGGCATGATTCCAATCGAAACCTGTAAGGGAGTTTGTAACCAAATCTCATCACTTGTTAGAGAGATAGAGAGAGAGATAATGTGTTAGGGTTGAAAGGAGGCAAGAGGGTGCTTTTTATAATATTGGATAGTGTAAAAAAGGAAGGAAGGTTGAACAATTACGCCCTTAACGGAGAGGAAGTTAAATTAAAAATAGAGATATGTCAGCCACAATAAAATTAACAATAACGTTATTTTAAAAAACGATATATGAAATAGCTTTTAACTCATTTTGCCGAGTTTTTTTTAACTCCTGGATTCGGGAAAAAGAATCGGGAAAAAATGGAATACAAATTATATAAAATCTTGTATGGACTGAAACAACCTCTTAGATTTTGAAATTTGAAAATTAATTCATTTTTCAAGCATCAAGAATTCAGAAAATGTGAGATGGATTATGGTGTATATGTTTAGTATATTTCTAATGGCAATATGATTCTGGTAGGTCTTTATGTGAATGATATATTACTGACGGGGAGGTGTACTTCTGAGATAAACCAATTCAAGAAGATGCTAATGAATATATTTGAGATGACTGACCTTGCAAATATGATATATTTGTTGAACAAGTGACCTAAAATACAAGAGGAGGTTGAATTGTGACTTTTGGAAATCATGAAAATTTTCCCTTTCTCAAGTAAGATCGTATTAGTAATGTTTTGAATAATAAAGTGTAGTGGAAATTGAAGTTAAAGAAATATATTGCTAGTAATTTAAAATAGTAGGGATAGAAAGACACTACAAAATATACTCTTATTTGCAATGAATCCTTATGACGGCTCAACATAGATCTCTTCTTCAAGTACACCATTGAGGAAGGACGATTTGACATCTAGTTGCTAGATACTCCACCCTCTTTGTGTTTCAATAGCTATTAGAGCTCTACTGATATCAAGACGAGCTACTGGTGCAAATGTCTCATTGTAGTCAATCCCAGGTTGTTGTGAGTAACCCTTAGCTACTAACCTTTCCTTGTGTTTCTGTATGGTGCCATCAGGGTTGAACTTTGTCTTATAGACCCACTTAACCCCAATGATATTTTTTCCATGGGGACGATTTACTAACTCCCATGTGTTGTTTTTCTCGATCATCTTTATCTCTTCTTCCATTGCCTTGACCCACACTTCTTGTTTTGATGCTTCTTCAAAGCTTCCAGGTTCAAGTATGTCCAAGTTGTAGGTTTCATATATGTCCATCAAAGATCTTACTCGTCTTGGAGTAGACTCTGGTGATAATAATTCTTGATCATGTTGTTGTGGTGGAGGTGAAGAAGGTTCACCTGGGCCTTCTTCCTCATATTCTTCTTGAAGTAGTTGAGCTGGTATAAGGATGTTCTTCTCCACTTTTTCTTCATCCTAATTCCAAGAAGCATTCTCTTCAACTTCAACATCTCGACTGATGATGAGTTTTTTAGTTTGTAAGTTGTAGACACGGTAGCCTTTAGAGATTGTGCTATACCTCAGGAAGATACCTCGTATAGTTTTCTCTTCAATATTGTGCCTCTTCACGTCTTGAATATGAATGTAGCATATAGATCCAAAGACCCTTAGGTGCTTTGCTGATGACTTCTCCTCGTTCCAAGCTTCAATTGGAGTCTTATCTAATACTGACTTAGTTGGACATCTGTTAAATATGTAAACAGCAGTGTAGACTGCTTCAGCCCAGAATATGTTAGGAAGTCCATTCTCCTTGAGCATCGATCTAGCCATCTCCATAACTATGCGATTATTTCTCTCAGATACACCATTTTGTTGAGGAGAATATGCGACTATAAGTTGTCGCTCTACACCTTCATCCTCACAAAATTTGTCTAACTCGCGGGAGGTGTATTCTTTGCCGCGATCACTTCTTAGTACTTTTATCCGTTTTCCACCTTGGTTTTCAACAAGGGCCTTGAAATTTTTGAATACTCCAAAGACTTCTGATTTTTCTTTTATGAAATAGACCCATGTCATTCTAGAGAAGTCATCAATGAAGAGTATGTGGTACCTGTTGTTCTCGTGTCATGGCATCCTCATCGGTCCACAGACATCAATATGAATTAGCTCCAACAGATCTTTTGCTCTCCATGCTCCGCTTGTTGAGAATGGAAATCGGTGTTGCTTACTAAGAATACATCCTTCACACACTTCATTGTTCTCCTTTATGCTTGAAAAATCTCTCATCATGTTCTTCTGATATAACAACTTTAAGGCATGTGTGTTGAAGTGGCCAAATCTTCGATGCCAGAGCCATGAATCATCAACTTGTACCTTCATGGCAATGTTAATTGTATGTTTTAAATTTAGCAGGAAGCTTCTATTGCTCTTATTCATCTTCACTTGGATTATCTCGGCCCTTTTATTTTTGTTGTCTAAGATTTTGCACACTCCTCCTTCAAAGTGATGTGTGTAGCCTCTCTCCATCATTTGGCCAATGCTTAGAAGATTTTCTTTAAGGTTGGGGACTAGTAAGACATTATGGATGAGTTGCATACCTTTATCTGTCTCCACCATGACAATGCCTATTCCTTTTGATTCAACCACACTGCCATTTCCCAATCGAACTTTGACTTTGAAAGACTCGTCAATGCTTTTGAAAATGGTCTCATCCTTGACCATGTGATTGCTACATCCACTATCCAAGTACCAACTTATTCCTTTTTCTTTGATTGAGTCTTGAGTGGCATAGAACATACATTGTTCTTGATCATTCTCCTCTGCGATATTAGCTTGATGCCTATTTTTGTTGCGACAATTTTTCTCTACATGCCCAAACTTCATGCAATGCTTGCATTGTGCCATATTACAGAACCAACAATTTTTTTCTCCATAGCCCAGTCTTTTGCATATAATGCATGGAGGATTTTTGTCTGTTTTATTCTTAAGGAAATTCGTAGAACCTTCTCTTCTTCTTGAAGTTTCTCCATAATTTTTCTTTCCTCCATTTTCTTTATTTTGGGAATGAAATTTGAGCTTTGACTGTAAGACATTTTCAAGTGTATTATCTTCTTTATGCCTATACAGTCTTTGCTCATATGCTTCAAGAGAGTCCACACGTTCTGTCACTGATAGAGTGGACAGATCTTTGGTTTCTTCAATCGTTGTCACGATTGGATCAAACTTTGGGGACATAGTAATTAGAATTTTCTTAACAATTTTCTTGTCAAGAATGTCTTCTCCAAAAGCTCTCATTTGATTAACTATTTCTTTAACTTTAGAATAATAATTTTTAACTGTCTCAGACTCCTTCATTTTGAATAGTTCAAAATGTCTTATTAGAGATTGATGTTTGACAACACGTACCTTAACGCTTTCTTGAAACTCCTCCTGCAAGGTGTTCCACGTTTCTTTGGCAGTCTTAGCTCCCATAATTCTTGGGAAAATTGTATCAGTTACCGCTTGTTGCAAGGTGAACAATGCCTTTGAATTTTTCTGTTTATTTTTCTTCAACTCTTTTTCTTGAGCTGCATTAAGAGCTGAAGTATCTGCGGGAACAATGAATCCTTCTTCTACCATGTCCCATAAATCTTGAGAAGAAGAAATGTTTCCAGTTTAACACGCCAGAAATCAAAATTTTCACCATTGAAAATAGAGACAAAAATAGTTGATGATTGAGTGGTGTTATCCATGTCTTAGAAAAATATTGGAGTGTTTAATAGTACAAAGGAAATTTTTGAAGTAGTTTGGAGGAATTTGAAATGATATGTATTAATTTAACTACGCCCAATGTATGACCGAACGTAGCTCTGATACCACTATTAGTAATGGTGTAGTTGATAGTTGATAGAAGATAGTTTTAAAGAGTTGTTTAGAAAGAAGGTTATGTCATTGATTTCTTGGATGATACATTACAAGATACCAAATGCCTATTTATAGGCTCAAGTCACTAACCTCTCAATGGTGGTGAATGTTTCTACATTACTTTAGATTTTTCTAGAGTTTTCATGATATGTTAGTATCATGATAGTTCTAGGTTCTTCTATCTTTTACATACACTTATAGTTCTAGATTATTCTACCATACTCATACACATTATAGTTTCTAGGGTATTCTACCATTACCATACATATTATATTTAGAATATTCTAGAAATTTGTAGCAATTTCAACAAACGCTTTATACACGAAAACACATTATACACAAACTAAACATATTTATATACAAAGTTGAGTTATTCAACTGATATTAACAACCAAGAGTCGATAAGTGTAACAAAAAGTATATACAAAATAACTATTCTTTTGCACTTATCATATATCAATTTCTAAAAGAAATGATTAAACATAGCAATATAACATGTTGCTCCTTATCTTTTCTTTCTATCTACTATTGCATTTGTTTGTAACTTGAGTTGTTCATTGCTATAAAGTTCTGCAATCAATTTGAAATGATGAGGACATTCATCTATAGTAGTACTATTGCAGTAATACTAAAGTAGTATATCATAGTTTTGAGATTTCACTACCAAAACGTTTTTATAATATTTCAGACAAACAAGAGATAAAATACAACCAAAATACATTGTTACTATAGGAACTCACAATAAAAGAAAACAAGAACGTAAGAAAACAAAATGCAACAGAAAGAGAAGCCCTTTTAAGATCCTTCCATCTCAGAATATTCTTCTAAGCCACCGAAGCACCTGTGAGCTGTAACTGATTCCTAATGCTACTCCAGCAACAAGACCACCCGCATAACCAATCAAACTTACTTTCCACTCAATTTCAATGAAAGATTCCGAGTCATGGTCACCATCAGAGGAAGAAGGCCCCGGATGTTCTGTACACTTCTTTGACAATTGATCCCCACACAAACCTTGGTTTCCCTCAAATGAGTTTTCTTGGAATGTAGAAAACTGCTGATTTTGTGGTATAGGACCTGTGAGATTGTTGAAGGACACATTCAAAAACTCTAGAAAGGTAAGTTGTGTCAACTGTTGAGGAATTTTTCCTGAAAGACCGTTGAAAGAAAGGTCCAGTGCTTCAAGGTTTGAAAGCTTCCCTAAAGAAGATGGTATGCTTCCAATGAGGTTGTTATTTGACAAGTTGAGCAAAACAAGACCCTTCAAGTCACCTATGACTTTTGGTATCTCTCCACTTATTTTGTTGCTTGACATATCAATGGCTATCATACTGTAAAACTCTTGAAGCTTCTCATAAACCATGACCATCCCTTTGTTTGACATTGTGAACGAATAAGAAACATTTCCTCTCATCGAAGATCCTCCTGCCTTGTCGAATGAATAGAATATTGAGGTTTCCTCGTACTGTAATTGACTTGTGTTGGATGTTTTCATTGTTTTCCAAGTCTGGATCATTTTTGATGGAAAACTTCCAGAGAACTCATTGTGAGAAAGATCAATGATGTGAAGTTTGGGAAATGTGCATGTCATGTTGTCAGGGCACCTAATGTCTCCATGAAATTCATTGTCACTTAAAGCCAATACCTTCAACTCAGGCAAATCTCCCAGCCAGAATGGAAAAGAATCGTTGATATTGTTATGGCTAATATCAAAGTACTCTAGCCTTCCACAATTGACCAATGCTCTTGGCAACTGACCCTGAAGATTGTTGTTGCTGAAATCAATCGCCTTAAAGGTATTTTCCGTCTGGTATGATTGAGGAATGAGACCAGACAATTTGTTCCCTTGTAACGTCAAAACTTGTAGATTTGGGGTAAAGTTAATTATACATGAGGGAACATTGCCACTTAAACTGTTGAATCCTAATTCAAGATGGATGAGAGATTTGAGATTGCATATGGATGGGGATATTTCTCCTGTCAATGAATTGTCGGAAACATCTAAGATTTGTAGACTTGACTTTCTCCACAACCAACTAGGTAGCGATGTTATGCTGTTGTTTGACAAGTCAAGAATTTGTAAATCACTGGAATATCTTATAAATGTTGGAACCTCAACTAAATTGCATGACTGCAAATATAAGATTTGAATTTGAGATTTGGTCATATGGGATAAACTTTTTCCGCTGTACAATGAGAGTATGTTGAATGATAAATCAAGATAAATTAGCCTTTTCAGCTTTAGAAACATGTCAAGGTCTATCTTTCCAAACAAAAAATTCTGGGGTAGGATCAAGACAGCTAAATTTGTTAGGTTCATCATCCAAGATGGAAGTTCACCCTTTATATTGCTATTTACTGCACTAAATATTTCTAGCTGGGTGAGATTTGCAAATGATGATGGGATGTCACTTCCAATATTGACTGAGGATATATCCAATGTAATTATTGATGAGAGCTTACCAATCCATGAGATAGTCTCGAAAGTAAATTCATTATGACCAACTAACAATTTGCTTAGTTTGGTAAGATTTGTAAGGGATGCTGAAGGGTCACCACTAAGTTTGTTATTTTGAAGGCTTATTTGCATGAGTTGTGTGAGGTTGCCAAGGGAAGAAGGAATATAGCCCAAAAAATTGCAATTTCGAATTAACAAGGTATTTAAAGAACTAAGCTTTCCAATGGATACTGGAAGTGTACCATAGAAACCTGTATAGTCAAGTGCTAGTATGGTAAGTGAACTAGACTGAAACTCAGGCAACCTACCATTGAGATTTGAATTATATCTCAAATCCAGAAATTTCAAGTTTGGAAGATGAAATACTCCAGCTGGAAATTCACCATACAATTCAGAATTGTAAAGAGATAGTACTTGCAATGAAGTTAGGTTTGTGAGTTTTTCTGGTAAAGGGGATAAAATAGTCACATGACTAAGTCGAAGTATTTCAAGTTTTGTTGCGTTTTGAATTATGCTTTTGAGACTGGATTCTTTGAGTTGCAGCAGATTGACTCTACTACCTTGAAGAATTGTTGTAGCATGGAGGCTTAGATCCAGAGATAACAACTTGGACAGCTGTGAAACTTGTGGTGGAATTTCGCCAAAAAAGGTTGCGTTAGAAAGGTTCAAATATCTTAATTGTGAAAGCTCTCCTATCTCGGGTGGGATTTGAGAGTAATTGAAGTCATTGTCAGAAAGATCAAGACTTTGAAGGCATGTAAGGGAAAAGAGAGTGCTATTTGCATTCATTGTACCATAGAGTTGGCTGCTACTAAGATCAATGTGAATCACTCGATTTGTGTACTCATGACATTGAATGCCATCCCAAGAGCAGCAATCGGTGCTCACGTTCCAGGACGCTGTCTTAGGATAACTGGAAGGATTCCAAGAGGCAGTCATATTGATGTTAAAGCCTTCCTTGAATTGCAACAGGGCATGACTTTCATCTTCATGACACTTTGGGTGAGTTAAAGGAAAAGATGTAGTAAATGTGAAAGACAAGAGTGAATAAAGGAAAAGAAGAGACCACATAAACATCATTTTGTATCTTATTAATATTTTAAACTGACAAGTTTAGATGAAATGATAGACACATAGTAGGTGGTTCTTATACTAAAGAAATGGACTGCAATATAATAAATGAAAATGTTTTCTAGTGAACTTGATTATCAAAGGTCTATATCTTGAGTTAGCCCAATGGAGAGACTAGTTAAACCAACTCCGAAAAATCAGTATGTCCTTTATTGTTTAAATTCCAAGAAAGGTATTTGATTCTTGGCTCTTATAGTAGAATCTGCAATTTGATTTGATCTCTCTTGTATTAATTGATCACATGCATTTCATACAAGGACTTTTATGTAACAAGGTCTGTTTGATACCTTATCATGTAGTGAGCTTTTCTTCATTACCACAAACTTAACTTTCTGTCCATTTTTAGTCTTCATGTACATTTGTCTCTATTATTTGACTTTTCTCTAAAGTATCATAATAACTAGTTTTAAATTTTATCCATCTAATACTCCTTATACTCTCAACATATATTAAATTATGAAAAGTGATAGAGATAATGCATATTATAACCAAATAATAACAATTTTAACAATATTATAACTAAATAATAACAATTTTAACAATCGTTAGTTGGTCCAGTGATGATTGACGTTAAATTTGTTGGTGCACAAGGAAGATAAAAAGCAAAATGAATATTTACTGATAGCTTCAAAACAATCATTTACAATGAATTACAATAACCTACTCCACTAGGCTATTTATACACACAGATTAAATCTAAAATACATCTTCTACAAAGATATAAGGAGATCTAAGATATATATCTTCTAACAAAGATATAAACAATCTAAAAGATATTCCAAAATATAAACTAATATCTAATTAAATCTAAATTAATTCTAACATCATCCCTTAATTTATATTTACCCAAAACTGACAACATAAATTTCATCCCTTAAACCAAGAAATTGATCAGTTTTGATAGCCTTTGTCAGAATATCTGCCAGCTGCTTCTGAGTGCTACAGTGCACAACCTCTATTATTCCATTCTGAACTTGATTCCTCAGAAAATGATACTTGGTCTCAATATGCTTGCTTCTCCCATGCAACACTGAATTCTTGGCAAGATTGATTGCAGACTTGTTATCAATCATCAACTTCAGAGGTTTATTCACCTCAATCTTCAGATCTTTCAGCAAGTTCAAAATCCACACAGCTTGACATGCAGTCAGAGTACCTGCAATATATTCAGCTTCACAGGTTGACAGAGCAACAATAGGTTGCTTCTTGGAACACCAAGAAATAGGACCTCCCAGAAATTTGAATAAGTACCCAGAAGTACTTCTTCTGACAACTCTATCTCCGCACCAATCAGAATCAGAATAACTCAGAAGTTCTGATTCGATTTTTCTTCCAAACAGGCCTCTAGGATAACCTCGCTCGTTGCCTCGGAAATACAGTAATGTCCCTCGAACATGGGACGCTTTAGCAAAACCCTTTTGATAAAAAAAAGACCGTAGTCCCTCGATGTTGCCTTCGGTAAAACGATCTAGTCCCTTACGAAAATTGCTAAAGCGTCTCACAAGTTGTCTTCTATGACTATACAAACGTCCCGCGCCTGTCCCTTCATATCCAACGATGGGGCTTCTTACCAAAGCAATGGTAAGATAACAACATTTAAAGGAAGAAGAAAAGAACATTCAAGACTTTTCGAGTAGGTAGATTCGCTCCTAGTTACTCGCTTTCTCACGACAAAAACCTTTTTACACCGACACTTTCATCTCAAAACATTTTCAAAAAAAGACAAAATATTTTGTATATGTTCTTATAGAGACGAGAACTATTGCAAAACATCTTCTAAAAAAAACACTTTCAAAAACACATTCCACAAACACATCTTTGAACTATTTTTCGAAACAAAACTTTGTTCGCGTTCTTATAGAGACGAGAACCATTGCAAAGACATTTTTAAAATACTTTCAAAACCCATACCACAAGCACATTCAAAAGCAAGTGATCTAGCGAGTAACTAAGAGCCCATGGAAAACCATGGATGAAAAGGGTGCTAATACCTTCCCTTTTCATAATCTACCCCCCGAACCTGAGAAATAATCTCGAAAGGTCTTTCCTATGCTTTTTTACCTTTCTTTTTGGACAAAAGAAAAGTCGGTGGCGACTCTTACTATCCGCACAAATGCGATCAAAATGCAAAACATCCAAGTCAGTTCTCCCACCGTATCACAGAACTGGAGACTCTGTTGGGGAATGAATTCTAAAAGCGGGGTTACCTTAGGGTTAGATCACTTTTTACTTGTTTCTTTGCATGCTTTATATTTTGTTCTTTGTATTGGGCTTGCTTTGATCCTTCACCCAGATCTGGGACACCTTTTTAGGTAAATAACAATAGATTGTGGAAATTGTACGACGTAGACCGATATGGTTGAAACAATGGCTATGTTAGTGTGACGCATTTGTGGGTACCGGTATCCCTCGTGGTAAATCGAGGAGAATATGGGGCCACTGAGTGGCGTCATGATGCACTAACTGACTTTAAAACCCTAATTGAACAAACTTGGCCATTAGGACGTAGTGAGATAATCGGTTTTGGTGTAGAGCTTAAAATTGGTTGATACTCGATACTACACTCATTGAGGCTAGACTTTTGGGATATCTCGGCCGTAAGAAAAGATTGTTTCTACTGAGACAATGCCTAAGAGAAAGGTCGGTGATATTGAGATCCTTTAGAACTCGATCACTATTACTAAGACAGATTGAGCCAACTAAACTTCAAGAGGGTACTTACTTATAAGACCCCATGCAAGCCTAAAACATAGGGATTTGTTTGCTGTGTGTATATATATTTACTTGTACATAACATCATAAACATCATAAACATCATACACATGCTCACTAACCAGTTCAAGGATTTAGAAATTTATCTTTGTTTTTGTTTTATAGGTCATGAATTTCGTCCGAAGAAACACCATCTGAATCAGCTTTGTAAAGGCACACCCTCAGCTTCAAGAGTTAGCCTCAAGAGTTCCCGGGGATTCTCCTTTTACCAATAAATACAGTCGACTCCTCAGTTTGGCTGCATCCAGTTTCCAAGAAGAGATGATGTGTGTACTGTTCCAATTCTTTGATCCCGTACATCATTGTTTCATTTTCCCGGACTATCAGTTGGTACCTACACTGGAAGAGTTCTCTATAATTTTAGGGGTGCCGTGCTTGATCAAATATGGTTGAAACAATGGCTATGTTAGTGTAACGCATTTGTGGGTACCGGTATCCTCGTGGTAAATCGAGGAGAATACGGGGCCGCTGAGTGGCGTCATGACGCACTAACTGACTTTAGAACCCTAATTGAACAAACTTGGCCATTAGGACGTAGTGAGATAATCGATTTCGGTGTAAAGCTGAAAATTGGTTGATACTCGATACTACACTCATTAAGGCTAGACTTTTGGAATATCTCGGCCGCAAGAAAAGATTGTTTGTACTGAGACAATGCCTAAGAGAAAGGTCGGTGATATTGAGATCCTTTAGAATCCGATCACTATTACTAAGACAGGTTTGTCATACCCAATTTTTGACCTAAGATCCCATTTTTATTTTTGCATTTTATACAAAAGTCAAGGTCATTGATTATGCAGAAATTGTCAAGTGTTTTGAACATTCTTAGCCTATGTATCACTAACTTCTAATCAAGCACAAAATGTGTGTTTTTTGTTTGATTTCATGTGCTGACAGGTCTCCTTCGATTCATCCTTTCGATTGGACAAGTTTACTGCCTACAAACATGTTTCGATTGGGCAACATTGCTTCCTTCGAACACGGGCCTTCGATTGGGCAATATGTCTGTTTCGATCCACAAGCTTCGATGGGAAATACAGTCTCCCTTCAGTCACAAGCTTCGATGGGCAATACAATCTCCCTCCAGTCACAAGCTTCGATTTGGCCATGTAATTTCCTTCGAAGTGACCCTCTTTGATCCACAAGCTGGACATGTGATTTCCTTCAAGGTGGCCTCCTTCGATTCACAAGTTGGACCACTAAACCCTTCGAAGCAACGTACTTAGAGCACACATTGTTTGGAAACGAACATTTTTGTGTAATCATGAAGCTGGTCAAAGTGATCAAAACGAAAGGGGGAAGCATTCAAGGAGTTTGTTGACTAAAGTCCCAGATACTGCCAAACTCAAGCCAGCTGTGCTGCTATGCAGTAGTCCTGCACCAACCTGCCACTAAGCTCCAAAATACTAACAAGCCTGCATTGTCTCAGTCCTGTACTTACACCAAAAAGGAGTGCACAAGAGCTGCATTGAAGATAACAAGGGGGCAATATACCCAAATAATTCAAATATTATTTGATTTCCCCCCAAAACCATATCAAAGCTCGCCTATAAATAAAGAGGCTCCAACACATGTTTAGGAGAGGATTTTTGGACCAGACGAATCTCTCCCAAATTTTCTCAAACACAGTAAAACTCTCAAAGTTCATAAACACTTTAGAAATCACAAAAAAATCCAAGAGGATCTTTGGGCTAGAGGAACGAATCCCCCAGATTTTCTCAAACACAACAAAACTCTCAAGTTCATCAACACTTGAGAAATCAAAAACCCAGAATCCCAAACACTCACCTTTTTCAATTCTGAAGAATACCCCACACATAGAAGTTTGTTCAAACTCAAAGACAACCTTCTGTGACAACTTTTCGAACCAACAACAAACCCTCTGTGACTACTCTTTGAATTCCAGAAACGTCCAGGTAGCAGTTCAGGTTAGAATCCTACACCCAGTCAACGCCTCCAGCAAGGTAAGTCATTCTTACCTTTGAACTTTTCGTTCCATGGCATAACATGTAAATGATATTTTTGTTCATTTCCAGCATATATATACCCTTTGTTCCTTTCGTTTCCACCCTGTTAACATGTTTTAAAAGTTAACCCTTTCGTTTTTTGCTTTTTTGTTTACCTGAACTAGCTTTAATTATTAAACTGTTTGAAAGATAAATACTAGCATGGCCTCAGGCCATGTTGCCATTTAACGCTTTAAATGAAAGAAACAGGAAACAGGAAACAGGAAACGAAGCTTCTGGCTTCTACCCCCTTTCTCCAGGTCAAACGAAAGAGACAACCAGGAGGAAAAACCATGTTGACTTCTGGTCCCAATCGAAAGGCACAATACACTGACTTCCAGGCCCCAGTCGAAGGATACAACTTGCTGCTGCCTTTGCCCAATCGAAAGACAGGACTTCGCCTCTGCCAGCCTCCAATCGAGGACAGGACTTCGCCTCTGCCAGCCCCAGTCGAAGGATACAACTTGCTTCTGCCTTTGCCCAATCGAAAGACGTGACTTTGCTGCTTCCCCCCCAATCGAAGGAGGCCAACAGAATGCAAATCGAAGGCTGCTTCCCCCCAATCGAAAGACACTCATTTTTCTTACTTTCATCTTATTTTTTTCTTCATATTTTTTATGCTTTTTGATATGGTTGTAATAGCGTAGGATTTTATCTTTTCTGCATTTTATTTACTTTGTACAAATGCTAGTAATTAGGCAAGATAAAAATCAACAAGTAGACAAACTAATCAAAAATCCAAAAACACTCTTTAATCATTACTTGAATATATCTTAAAACCTGCAAAACACTCTTTAATCATTACTTGAATATACTTTAAAACATGCAAAAACACTCAACAAATCAAAACTCCCCCCAAGGGCATGTTATCTCCGTTCTACCGCAATACCGGCCGTGCCTATTGCTAGAATGCGTGTGTTAATGTCGCCCACTAAAAAACACAAACAAATCAACTTTTTTCTAGAGGAACTACATTGTTTTGATTCCTTCATTGGATACGTAGGCAAAGGGTCGCGAAACCCTCACGAACACAATAATAAAAACTCATTTTTTCCCCTTAAGAAAACATAGTTGTAGATAAATACACCCTTGTATATAACAAACAATTTTAACCAAAAAAACAGATATTTCAAAAGGTTCCTGCGGAGTACCGCAGATGCATTGGGTGCTAATACTTTCCCATTGCATAACCAACCCCCGAACTCTCGATCTCTTTTCAAAAAACGCATTGTATTTAAGTATTATTTTACATTGCATGTTTTAGGGTTTTATTTCGCTCTTTTCCCTTTTCCATTGGAAATAATAAAGCGCGATGGCGACTCTTGCTTATTTGTGAGTCAAGTTAATCAATAGCTTGATCTCCGATTTTCACCGCTACAAGGTTGAGCCAACTAAACTTCAAGAGGGTACTTACTTATAAAACCCCATGCAAGCCTAAAACATAGGGATTTGTTTGTTGTGTGTATATATATGTACTTGTACATAACATCATAAACATCATACGCATGCTCACTAACCATTTCAAGGATTTAGAAATTTATCTTTGTTTTTGTTTTATAGGTCATGAATTTCGTCCGAAGAAACACCATCTGAATCAGCTTTGTAAAGGCACACCCTTAGCTTCAAGAGTTAGCCTCAAGAGTTCTCAGGGATTCTCCTTTTACCAATAAATACAGTCGACTCCTCAGTTTGGCTGCATCCAGTTTCCAAGAAGAGATGATGTGTGTATTGTTCCAATTCTTTGATCTCGTACATCATTGTTTCATTTTCCCGGACTATCAGTTGGTACCTACACTGGAAGAGTTCTCTCTACTCTTAGGGGTGCCCGTGCTTGATCAGATACCGTTCACCGGTCTAGAAGGGATTCCAAAACTTGAAGTCTTCGCTGAAGCTTTGCATATGAAGAGAGCCGACATCATATCCAATTAGGAGACAAGAAGCAGGGTTAATGGCTTACTGGCTAAGTTTCTATTGGAGAAGGATAGTTCATTCTGACACGACATGGATTTCCAAGCTTTTGAAGACGTCCTGTCTCTTCTCATTTATGGTTTGGTTTTGTTCCCCAACCTGGATCAATTCATAGATGTTAATGCCATCAAAGTTTTTCTCTCTCACAATCCCATACCTACCTTACTAGGAGACATCTTGCATTGCCTTCATACCCACACCATGAAGAAAAGAGGTACTCTCTTGTGTTGTATCCCCTTACTCACTAAGTGTTTCACTTCACACCCACCTCAATCAATATTGAAGAACGAGCAAAGACTGACATGGTCTCAAAAGATGATGTCCCTCACCCATTATGACATCCGTTGGTGTTCAAGATCCTTGGAAGACGTCTCTATCATTGACCTCTGTGGGGAATTCCCTAACGTCCCTTTGCTTGGTGTTGTACCCCAAAATTTTCCCTCTCATATTTCTCAAAACATTTCAAGAAAGATCCTCAATTTCCTCAAGGTAGTCCAAGGGTTGGCCACACAAGCTCTCTCTTAAGGCAGTCTACCTCAAATTAGGGTTTCATGTTGCATCAAGATACTTGAGTCCAAGTGATCCCAAATGCTCACCAATGTCCTAATATGTTCTCAATATCATCCATGTCAAGTTTCAAGCCTTGCATAGGAAGTTTGCTCAGTCAATTGCTCAAAGGCCTGAAAATCGACTATGCTAGGGCAAAAGTCAACTGTGGCCCACATAAAGTCAAACTTCAAGATTTTTAGTCAATATTCTAATTTTGAAGGATGTTTCATCATTTGATCAAGGATTGATCATGATTCATCAAGGATCGCTCATAATTCATCAAGACTCAAAAGTTGCCAAATTAGGGTTTTGTAGGAAAAGTCAACTCAACTTTGACTAAGCATAACTTTCTCATACTTTATGATAAATGACCCATCCAAAGCTCATTTTTAAGAGGATGAAATTATATATAATCCATCTTCATCTTCCAAGTTCAAAATATGCACTCACAAGAAGTTATGAATTTGGACATTATAGGTCATTTTGGAAAGTCAACAAAAACACCTTTTTTGTCAAAGCTTCATACATGAGCATGGAATATAAAATTGAGATAAGACAAAAAGGGTTGCTTAGAGGACATCTCAAGCTTTCTAAAAAGTCAAAGAACACCTACAAAGAGTCAAAATTGAGGAAGTTATGCATTGGTGAAGTTAACCCTTTTTGCAAAATTGCCAAAAGTCAACTATGCCTAAAAATTCAAATTTTGCCAAATGGGCCCAACCTTTTTCACTTGTTTTGAGTTGACAACATAGTCCACGAGCTCTAGCCCTTGCCACTTGTCATTATCATGTTTTTATTATTTATTTTTATTTTTATTTGATTTAAATCAATTTTAATCAAAATAAATCATGAGAAAATCCAAAATATTGAAAATAAAAGATTTTGTGCTTGTTTCAGGTTTTAATTACAGCTAGCATCAAATCAAACTCGTGCAAGGCATTAGGGTGGACAAAAAGATTGATATTAGGCCAATTTTGGAATGATATTCAAGAAAATCAAATCACAATCAAATTCAATAATGGAAGAACATTGAGTACATTCTATCAACCCTAATCCATTCCTTGATACATATAGAAGGTGTGCAGACTCAAAAATAGGTTAGAAGGAGGCGCAACATCAAGAACACAAACTTGAAAAATCAAGAAAAAGTGCAAACACGAATTCCCATTTAGAGGAAATTTCAGGACCTTTGAACCATTCCAATCGTTTCCTGAGGTCATCAGCAAGCCAAAGCAATCCCAAGCAAGCGTTTCCAGGCCTTATATCGCATTGTAAGTCACCCACGGCATGGCTTATTTTTTGAAATTGAATAGCATTATTCTCGCACTTATAGCATAAAATAATTGTACATTCTTGATCACCATCATGTTTGCAAGCTTTCTATAATACCCAATTGCATTTTCATGGACTGAATCGTGAACTGCCATTGTCAGGTTTTTGTATTCCGTTTTAGGGTTTTTGCTTGCAGGTAAAATTAGCCTTCATGAATGGTACCATCATGTTCAGGAGGACAAGACGAATCCAACCATGGCTTTAGATGTCATTTATATTGCTCATGGAGGATTTTGGAACGAGCTCTGTTTATAGTGACGGAAAAACGTCTGTAGGTAAAAGTGTTTCACTTTTACCAACGGTGCAAGGTTGAAGACGCCTGCGTGTCACCTCCCCATTGGAATATTTGAATCCTGGCGCGCATTTTCATTGTTTTCCATTGACTCACTTTATTTTTGCATATCATTATTATTGCTTATTTCATGTACAACAAAGAACAAGTGGCGTAGCGGCAATGGAGTGTATGGTAAGAGCTTCAAGACCTGGGTTCGAATCCCAGGTCCCCTAACTTCTCAATGTTATTTTTCTTTTCAGGATCCAACGTGTTTACAAGCTAAGGGACTACCATAGACTCTCAAAATCTAGCCCTTAGATCTCCAGATGGCCAAATCTGATGGCCATCATCTGAAGGTGCATCATGAGGCACAGTCAACGCATGGCAGGAAATCATAGAAGTCAAATGTGGACTTCAAATTATTGGACCCAAGACTACTTCTCACCCCCCCCCCCCCCCCCCCCAAACTGCTAAATTCAGGCCCAAATCCTTTTCTCTATTCTTTTTTTTTTTATGTTTTATTTAATTTTAATTTATTTTACTAACCAAATAATTATTTTCTTTTATCAAAAAATCACAAAAATATAACTTTTCATAAATTAGGTCTAGATTTTATTTTTATTAAAAATTAATTAATTTAATTAGGTTTGTTAATTTAGATAACTTTAATTTCTTTTTTGTACATAATTAAAATTAATTAGAACAAATAGGTTTTATTTCTAATTTAAATTACATTTTCTTTTTCAAAATAACCACACAAAAAAACCAAAATAGGTCATTTTATTATTTTCATTAATTAATTTAATTAACTAATTAATTGTATATTTAATTTTAAAACCTAAATTCTTTTCTTTAAAAAATATTAAAAACAACAAGAAACAAGTTTTCTTTTAATTAGGTTAGAAGGGTCAAAACCCTATTTTCTTCCTGATCTTAATTTTTCTCGCGCGTTTTATTTTTATTATTTATCATATTGATGTAACTGCCTACAGTTTGTAATAGTTTAATTAGGACGTTTATTTCCATTTATCGCTTTATTCTTTTCTTTAAAGGGTTTGTTTTTGGCTATGTAAATACCCGAAGCCTTGTAATAGCTTAGTTTAATTTCCGCACTTTAAATTCCACAAAATATTTAACTGTTAGATGTATGATATAGGGATGCATGACAAGAATGTATGTAAAACTTTAAAACAGTTAGATAACCCTAAAATGTGCAAAGATAAATAAATCTTAAACTGAATCACTCGCACATGCGCACTCCTAGGGTACGCTCCCACTTGGTTGCCTTCGGTAAACGGTCATTGAGTATAGGATGCTTTAGTGGTCATCCTTTTGTCCAAAGAACAAAGTTGCCTCGGATATTGTTGCCTCGGATATTGTTGCCTCGGATAATTGATCTAAGACGTTAGGGTTATTACTAAGACGTCCTAACATTGCTTTAGTGACCATACGTCTCTTTCGAATTGACCCTCAAAACTCCAACGACGGTGCTACCTACTCACTAATAGTGGGATAGCATTGTCTAAAGGAAACGAACATAGAACGATTCTTTTTTTTTGAGTAGGTAGATTAGTTCTTAAGTAATTGCTCAATCCAAATAAACTTTTTCACACTTACACTCCTTCAAACAAAGTTTTCAAAAACACTTAATTACACTCTTGAAGACAGAAGCAAGAGTTAAATCGAAGTTGTGATCGGTGGGAAAGAGAACTGACTGTTTTGGAATGCTGGTTCGGGTTTTGCGTTTGTTTTCGCAAAATGTCGCGGTAAGCAAGAGTCGCCACCGTCTTTTTATTTTATCCAACAAGGAAAGGACAAAAGCACAGAAAAATTCCTTTTTCGAGATGTTTCTCGGGTCCGGGAGGTAGATTATAGAAAGGGAAGGTGTTAGCACCCTTTCTATCCGTGGTTATCCACGGGCTCTTAGGTACTTGCTCAAAGTGTTTTCAAAAATTGCTTTTCTTTGTGTTTGTGGGTTTGAAAGAGTTTTTGTTTTGAAGAGAGTATAAGTGCGAAAAGTTTTGTTTTGTTTTAAAAGGAGAAAGTACTTAAGAACCATCTACCTACTCGAAAAAGGAATTAAACTGTGCAAATATCCTTTAGACAATGCTATCCCACTATTGAGGAGTAGGTAGCATCGTTTTTGGAGTTTTCAGGTCAATTCGATTAAGGGACGTGTGGTCACTAAAGCAATGTTAGGATGCCTTAGTGGTAACCCTAATGTCTTAGATCATTTTTTCCAAGGCAACCGTTTCGAGGCAACTTATGATCTTTGGACAAGAGTGCGACCTCTAAAACCTCCTATACTCAATGACCACGTTCGAGGCAACCGAGTGAGGTGTACCCTAAGAGTGGCATGTGCAAGTGTGTTAGTTCGGTTAATTTTATCTGTACATGTTATGGGTGAGCTATATTGATTTTAAGTTCATACATTGGATCTTGTCATGCATTCCCTATTATTAAACATCTAACATTGTATATTGTTCAGAAATTAAATTGCGGGAAATTAAATCTAAACTATTACAAGGCGTCGGGTATTTACATCGCCAAAAACAACCCTTGAAAATTTAAATTGCGAAGAATAAAATAAAGCGATAAATAATTAAAGTCCTAATTAAAAGCTATTACATACCGGAAGCAATTACAATATTGGAAATATAGATCGCATGCGAGAAAATTAAATCGGCGTGTTTTTTAGGGTTTTGACCCTTTTTGAAAGAAAGCATGTTTTTTTTTGTTATTTTTGAAATTATGAAATTTAAATTAAACGAACAATTAAGTTAAATTAAATGATGAAAATATTTTTTTGGATTTTTTATATTTAAGGAAATAAAATAAAAATGATTAAAAGTTAATTAAAAACCTAATTCTACATTAATTTTAATTTATTGCAAAAAATATTAAAATTGTCCCTAATTAAAAACTAAATTAATTGATTAATGTTTATTTACAAAAATAAAGTGATGAAATTAAATTTAATAAATAAAAATAATATTTTTTTTATGTTTTCTGATTTTATTAAGAAAAATAAATTGGTTAGTAATTAATTAGAAATAATAAAAATAAAACAAGTAAATAAATAAAATATTAAAAGAAAAGAAATAACCAAGGGGGGTACTAGGCTCAATCTGGAGGGAGAATCAGCAATTGTTTGACCCACTTTCATTCAGGCCTGCTTTGACTTCCACAATCCCAGCGCGTGCCTTTGACTAGGGAGTATGATGAGCTTGCAATCTGGACCCTTGGATTTGGCCTGGAGGCCATCTGGCGCCTGGATCCATCAGGCATATGGTGGACTACATCTTGAGCATTGCATGAGAGTACCTGAATAAAAATTACACAAAGGTATTGGGGGACCTGGGATTCGAACCCAGGTCCCATTGCTCAATGGCCAACGCGCTTACCAATCCAACCAAACTGCTTATTTGTTATTAGAACACAAAACAAGTATTATATTAAAAAACATTTAATATGCCTGGAAAATAAAAAAGTAGCGCGAGATTTGAAACTAACCAATGGGAAGAAGACATGCTTCATCTTCTTCGTTGAAAAACCAGGATTTTTACCTGCGGATTTTATCCGCAGCTAAATTCCTAGGTTCGTCCTTGAATCCACCCTAGGCTATGGAAATGCAATCCAAAGCCATGGTTCGCTTCGTCTCTCCTTCCTGATCATCTCTATACCCATTATTAGTCCTAATTTTACCTGCGAAGTAAACGCCTAAAAACCAAAAAAGAAAACCCTAGGTTCGTGCATTACAATACAGGCTATGAAAATAAAATCGAATATTGCAAAAAGCTTAGAAATCATACAAGGAACAAGAATATGCTAATGTTTTGTCAAAAAGATGCAAGAATGAGGAGTTATGTTTTCGTGTACAGGGCCATATTCATGGATACTTACAACGCGTTTCAGGGAGAGAGAAGGCTTGGCTTTGATTCCAATAGCTTCAGGGGATGGCAGACAAGGGAGCTACGTTGAGATTTTGGATTGAATCGAGCTCTAACCAAGACTTTGATCTCACACTTTTTCAAGTTTTTTCAGTTTTTGTTTGGCCGTTTCTGCAGCTCTTTTCTCGTGTTCTTGATGTGTATAGCTTGTGTGCGTATATGGGATTGCATTAGGTTAAAAACTTGGGCTTTAATCCATGAGCATTGAAGATTGGAGATTTGATATGATCACCATTAACAAAGTTTCCAAAGTTGTACCAAATCCAAGATTTTTTTCACAATATGCCTTGGCACAAATTTGATTATGTGTATCATGATTATTGAAAGCAGTAATGATAAAAAAGATATCATTCCATCAATTTTTGGATTTTATTTGAATTAATATTGATTTAAAATGAATTAATTCAATAAAAATTAAATAAAATAGAAAAATTAATGAATGGACATGAAACTGAAGATGGGACACTTGTGTGGTGTGACAAGATCAAATCAAGTGGAAAAAAGTGGGCCCTTTTGTCAAAAATTGGAATTTTGAGGATAGTTGACTTTTGACAATTTTGGAAGAATGCCCAACTTCAACAATGCATAACTTCTTCAATTTTGAACTTTTGGAGGTGTTATTTGACTTTTTAGAAACCTTGAGATGTCCTATAACCAACCCTTGTGGTATCATCTCATTTTGATATTTCATGCTCAAGTTATAAGCTTTGAAAAAAAAGGTGTTTTTGTTGACTTTCAAAAATGACCTATAATGTCCAAATTTGTAACTTTTTGTGAGAGCATTTCTTGATCTTGGGGTGTGAAGATGGATTGTAGGAAATTGAATACTATTCAAAATTAGCTTTGGATGGGTCATTTCTCATAAAGTATGAGAAAGGTATGCTTGGTCAAAGTTGAGTTGACTTTTCCTACAAAACCCTAATTTAGCAACTTTTGAATCTTGATGATTCTTGAGCAATCCTTGATGAATCATGATCAAACCTTGATAAAATGATAAATTATCCTTCAAAAGGAGAATTTTGATGAAAAATATTGAGGTTTGACTATTTGTAGGCCACATTTGACTTTTACCCTAGCACAGTCGATTTTTTGGAACTCTTGAGCAATTGACTGACCAAACTTTCTCTGCAAGGCTTGAAATTTGACATGGATGAACTTGAGAACATATTAGGACATTAGGGAGAACTTGAGGCCATTTGGATGCAAGTACATTTATGCAACACAAAACCCTAATTTTGAATTGACTGCCTTAGGAGGTGATTTGACTGTCCAACTCTTGAGCCATCTTGAGCCACTTGGAGATTCTTCTTGAACTGTCTTGAGAAATATTGGAGGGAAAATTTTGGGGTACAACAGTTGCCCCTGTTAAATTTTCTTAAACCTGAGGATATAGATTGTCTTTCGAGCCTTTCGTGATCCGAAGGTGGAAGATAATTGAACACTAGAGTGCCCAGAAATTTGCACTCGCATGGTGTAGTATCAGCATTGTGATGTCGGGAATAGGCTTACAGATGCCATTTGAAGATTGTTGGTAGGAGGATGGGCTTACAAATGCCATCTGCAGGAGTGTCGATCGCATAAGAGATTCCTTAGCGAGAACTTGCATACCTGTTATTGTAGAAGATTCCGCTGGGGAAGTCTAACTTTTGTTGAGATTTAGGAACTTGCCTGTACTTCAACTGAGAGAATGCCTCGGCTGAGTCTTAAGAACCTGTCCATAATTCAGTTGGGGGGAAACATCTTCATCAAGATCTAGGAATTGTCTGGTGCTCAACGTAGTATACCGCTGAGGTTAGAGAACTTGTCCACACTATGACGGAGGAAAACATCAAGATCTAGGAACTGACTCGTGCTCAACGTAGTATACCGTTGAGGTTATAGCACTCGTCCACACTATGACGTGGGGAAACATTTTCATCAAGATCTAGGAATTGTCTCGTGCTCAACGTAGTATACCGTTGAGGTTATAGCACTTGTCCACACTATGACGGAGGAAGACATCAAGATCTAGGAACTGACTCGTGCTCAACGTAGTATACCGTTGAGGTTATAGCACTTGTCCACACTATGACATAGGGAAACATCTTCATCAAGATCTAGGAACTGTCTCGTGCTCAACGTAGTATACCGTTGAGGTTATAGAACTGGTCCACACTATGACGGAGGAAAATATCAAGATCTAGGAACTGACTCGTGCTCAACGTAGTATACCGTTGAGGTTATAGCACTTGTTCACACTATGACATAGGGAAACATCTTCATCAAGATCTAGGAACTGTCTCGTGCTCAACGTAGTATACTGTTGAGGTTATAGCACTGGTCCACACTATGACAGAGGAAAACATCAAGATCTAGGAACTGACTCGTGCTCAACGTAGTATACCGTTGATGTTATAGAACTTGTCCACACTATGACGTAGGGAAACATTCATCAAGATCTAGGAACTGTCTCGTGCTCAATGTAGTATACCGTTGAGGTTATAGCACTGGTTCACACTATGACGGAGGAAAACATCAAGATCTAGGAACTGACTCGTGCTCAACGTAGTATACCGTTGAGGTTATAGCACTTGTCTACACTATGACGTAGGGAAACATCTTCATCAAGATCTAGGAACTGTCTCGTGCTCAACGTAGTATACCGTTGAGGTTATAGCACTGGTCCACACTATGACGGAGGAAAACATCAAGATCTAGG
The DNA here is from genome assembly GCA_948472305.1 of Vicia faba. Lineage (NCBI taxonomy): Eukaryota > Viridiplantae > Streptophyta > Magnoliopsida > Fabales > Fabaceae > Vicia > Vicia faba. The sequence continues at coordinate 41,758,435 of OX451735.1, forward strand.
AACTGACTCGTGCCCAACGTAGTATACCATTGAGTTTATAGCACCGGTCCACACTATGACGGAGGAAAACATCAAGATCTAGGAACTGACTCGTGCTCAACTTAGTATACCGTTGAGGTTATAGCACTTGTCCACACTATGACGTAGGGAAACATCTTCATCAAGATCTAGGAACTGTCTCGTGCTCAACGTAGTATACCGTTGAGGTTATAGCACTGGTCCACACTATGACAAAGGAAAACATCAAGATCTAGGAACTGACTCGTGCTCAACGTAGCATACCGTTGAGGTTATAGCACTTGTCCACACTATGACGTAGGGAAACATCTTCATCAAGATCTAGGAACTGTCTCGTGCTCAACGTAGTATACCGTTGAAGTTATAGCACTGGTCCATACTATGACGGAGGAAAACATCAAGATCTAGGAACTGACTCGTGCTCAACGTAGTATACTGTTGAGGTTATAACACTTGTCCACACTATGACGTAGGGGAACTGTCAAGATTGAGAACCTTATCTGAAATTCAACCGAGGATAATTCAATTGAGATTTAAGAACTGGTCAGGTCTTCGACTAAGCTGAGAACTTAACTGCATCTTTCCTGAAAGGTAAAGGTCAGTCATATGCAATGCATGAGATGGATCAAGCAATGGTGTTCTCAACATAAATGAGATTGTATGGTATGATGCGTATATGCATGTATCATGATGTATGAAAATGTGATGTTTTAGCTAGGGAAAATAAATCCCGGAGCTGCTGGCGAATAGAGTTGAGTTCTTCATTTCCGCTGGGGATGATGAACGAAGATGCTTGTGAGAATAAACCTGCATGAGGAAAGAACTCCGTTGGGGAATAAGCTGATGAAGAGATTACTCTGTGGGAATTATTCTGTGGGAAGAGATATTCTGCTGAAGATTTTAACGATAAACTCCGCTGGAGATTCCGTTGATAAGCTCTGTTGTGGATTTTAATGATGAACTCCGCTGGGGATGGATTACCGTTGCTGGTGATATTGAATCTGTTGCGGATTGAACTCCTGTTCGGGGAAAGAAAGAACTTCGTTGGGGATGATCTTTCAGTTGCGACTTTCTAGGGATAACCCTAATAGACTTTTGTGGGGATAACCCTCTGAATTTGGCGGGGAGATTTATTGTATACTCCGCTGAGGATAAGATTCCAGAGTCTACTGGGGATGATGATTCAACTCCGTTGGGGAAGCTTCTTTCAGACCGTGTTGGGGAAATGGCTCCACTGGGGTATCTTGTATTCCACCGGGGAACATTCTTATACTCCATTTGAAGAATATTAAGACTGTCGGGGATGCTCTTATACTTGCGGGAGAATATCTTTATACTCTGTTGGGAAATATTAAGATCTTCTGGGGATACCAAGCCTTTTTAAGGCTGATGGTGGATTAACTCTGCTTGGGGAGAGTATTGCTGATTCGCCCGTAGTTACAAGTCTCAGCTGAGAGAGCTATCATTATTGTCTTACCCTGCGGGGAGTGGAGGTATCTTAGCCATATCCTTCAGCTGAATCTATCCTGGTACCTGGTGGACAGAGCAACTATACAGTTCAGACGATTCTTATTGCCCATGTTTCTACGGAAGAAGGTGCTTATGGGGGCCTTGTGGATTGAGTATTATCCCCACCTATGAGGTGCTTGGTATCTTTCGGTTAAAACGACAAACCTTCTTCTGGTAGGCCAGTGACGAGATGACGAGACATAGTCGTACGCTTTGATCTCTAATTTTTTCCTTGACCACCCTTTCGGGTTTTCAGTCCACCAGGATACCCTTTTTTTCCCAAGCCGCCTTTTCAAGTTTTCGACTTGTCGGGTGTACAAATTTTTCATTTTCATCCCTTATTTTGCCCAAACCCTTTTGGTTCACCGGGAAGCCCTTATTTTTGCCTAGGCCAGTCGACCTAGCGGGTCTTTGATTATGCGTAGTATTTTCGGATTATGTCCATGCTCTCAGGATGTACGGAGGTGTCACTGTCGGTAGTGTTGTGTTTCCATACTACCGGAAGATCTTCGTTTGATCATGCAAGATTCGTTGCTGGAATTCATGTCCATTGCCCCAATTGATTCAGACGGAGATTTGCCCCTGGCTATTTGGCATTTTGAGAGATTCCTTGAATCTTGACTTAACTGCCCCAGATGATGGACAGTGCTCATGCCGTGCCCCTAGGTTGGAAGTGTCTTTTGTTCACTAGATATTCTTCGTGCGAATTTCTCTATTGTTTGAACAAATAGTCATATGTGGACAATGTTATTTTAAGAATGCAAAGCTTATGTCTGTTTTGAAATTTTTGAAAATACAGTTTTCAATAAACAAGCGAATTTTGTAAAATGTGATGTCAACTCAAGATTTTACAGCGAGCCCTACAGGAGTCAGGATACCTTTTGTAACCGTATGCTTTCGAACTAACCCATGCTTCAGCTAGGACTTTTAATGGTTATAACGTGGCCTGGTTCACGGTTTGAGAAACAAAGGATAAAGGCTCAAATTTTATCTGTACCCACCCGTTCTTCGCGATGTTCTTCGATCCTAAACTCAGCTAATCGTGCATTAGATCTTGTTTGAGTCTTTGCTCTAATATTCTAGTGATGGTTTAGATACTGACAACTTATTTTGGACAGGCAATCATTTTGTTGAGAGTTTGTAGGATCTCTTTCTTTTTGATTTTATTATCCCTGTCTTTTGCCTGAACTGTTTGTTTTATGATTACAGTCAGCGGGATGCCCCAGTTTTGTAAGTCTCCTTCATAGGTTTTGACTTAATGCGCTTATATTTCCAAGAGATAATGACTTCCTATCCTTACAAGTATACGGAACCATCACCGTCTTTTGTTTCAGAAGGACTTCTTTGATGCCATTCATTGTGCACCTGGATCAACTGAGAAAACTACCCTGCCCCAGGTTGTATTTAAGGGTTTTAATTTGTGAAAAGAAAAAAAACTCCACTTCTTTGGCTCAAAGGGGTTAACTAGGGATTATCTTCCTTATAACTCCACTGTTTAGGGTTTGAAACAATGCCTGTACCTCGTTAGCGGGGTCTGTTCAAAAGCACACTGTAGAGATCGTGGTATCGTTTTCGTCATCCTCCCTCTAAAGGCTTAGAGTTTTTTAATCGAGAGTTGAACATCACAAAAAGGAAATATAAAGCAATTTAAGCATAGTGAAAACAATTAATTCAAAACAGACACGTGTAATGCATTAATGAAATAAAAAAGTTTGACATGATAATAATTGTTTGAATAAGCAAAGAAAAATACAACTTCAGAATTCAAATGAACAAAAGTCTCTTAGTTTGAACTAGTCATTTCAGGTGGAGAACCCTCAGCGGAAGATTTTCCTCTCGCTATCCGACATGAATTCCAACACTCTTCCGTCAATCAAGTCTTGGATCTTGTTTTTCAAAGTCCAACAGTCGTCGGTGTCATGTCCAGGACTATAGGAGTTGTATACACAAAATGCGTCGGGATGATAGCCAGGAGCAGAGGTATTGGGATTATGGGGAGGATCCTTTAAAGTAATCAGATTGACCTCTAACAAGCGTTTTAGTATTAGAGATGATGGTATATCAGTCTCAGATAAATGTATTCTAGATGTATTTTGCTTACGCCGATTGCCCCGTTGGCGAGGTTGTTGCTGGGCTTGTGACCCTGAAGCAAGCTGGGGAGCTTTTCCATTGTCTTCTTGTCTCAAAGGAGGTTGAATGATGACTTGATCTTCAACCCTAGTTGTTTGCCCCACTTGGTTATTTTGGAGCAGTTCGTTGACGAGGACCCTGAGCTCTTCTTGTCTTTGAGCTAGGTCTTGAATGAGAGCCATCTGGCCCACCAGCTGTCCCATCATTTGGATCTTCATTGTTGCCAACTCAATTTGTAGCTCTTCCAATTGATCATTCCTGATGCCGTCGGGATTCCCTAGGACCAAGCTCCTTGTGAGGAGAGCTTTTATTTCTTCCTGCCCCTGGGATAGGTTCAAGAACATTTCTTGAAGTTGGGCGTTTTGAGCCCGGAGATCTTGGTTGTCTTGTTAGTGAGCCATTTCTGAAATAAACAGCGAGAACATGAGAGACCTGTAAAGGGTACCTGTTTATGAAGTGCATGAGATGAAATGCGTTGGATTTATGATTTCAAAGACAATCGGGATTCAAATTTGTAAACAAGCAAGGAAGCACACTTTATTAGATAAACTTGGTAATTCAAATTGTTCAACAGATGCCCTCAGGGCATTACAAGAATGGAAATACTGAAAAGTAAATAAAAACTGGAAAGGAAATCATCAAAGGTCAATCAACGCCCCCATGGTCTCTTCTTATCAGTGCGGACATAGTCGCTGAGAATCCGCTCGTTCTCTAACTGCCTAGTCAGCTTCTGGATCTTTTGTTCTTACTCGTTGAACTTCTCTCAGTAAGAATCCCGTTCCTCCCTCAATTGCATCCAAGATCTCTTCAGTGCCCCAATGTCAGTGGGCATATAAGGATGGAGAATGGTTGGAAGAACTCCCTCCTCATTAGCGACTTCAAGAGTGACAGGCCGGACAACTTCATATGGCATACCTAGCTTATGGGCATGGATGCGGACCCATCTGAGATATGACTCCATTGGCAGAGAAGTCTTTGGGCCCAGCTCATGCGGATCAGATTGGTGAACTCTATCCCAAGCCCTTATGAATCTGCGACGCTGCTCGTCGCTATCCCCTTGAAAATCAAAGATGATATGAGGCATTAGCATCTCGTGAGGTCCTTCTCTTCTGACTCTTCCAAACTGACAGAGAGCTAAGCATGGGTTGTAAAAAATTCCTCCATGGGTTCCTATCAATGGAACATTGGGATACTCCCCACAACGATCAATGATAGTCACCTCATCCATACCCTTGAAAGTCCAGATAATGTCATTATGAGAAAGAGACATCACCCTATAAGCCCAACCCATTCCTTCTTTGTTCTTCAGTACTGACTTAGGGAGGTGCGAAATAAACCACCTCGACAATAAAGGAGCACAACACATCAAGGTTCCCCGCTTTCGGGCAGTACGAGCATAGAGCTGATGAAGGATGTCACCCAAGAGAGTGGGTACATGGTTCTTAGAGATGAAGATCTTTATGGCATTCACATCAACAAAAGTGTCAGGATTCGGAAACAGTACCAAGCCATATATCAGAAGGGCCAGAATATCCTCAAATGCCTTGAAGTCTAGGCTATCCTAGAAATAGTTAGCCTTGCCAACCAAGAACTCAGTCAGAAAGCCCTTAGCTCCACTTCTAGTCTCCCAATTAGCCATTACCTCCTCTTTGGTCAAATGAAGGGTTGCATCAATCTCTTCGGGCCTAAGGGTCCTCTCCCAACCAGTAAACGGAGTCTGCTCCAGAACAGAGATACCGAGCAGCTCAGAGAATTCTTCTAGGGTAGGAACCAGCTGATAGTCTTGAAAAGTAAAACAATGGTACAATAGATCATAGAATTGGACCAGGACACTCATCACCTGTTCGTCCAATTTGGAGGTGACCAAACTGAGAAGAGAACCATGCCTCCTGATGAAGGAAGCAGTGTCAGGCATCTTGGCAACCAACTCTTTAAGCAAGGTAGGGACTTGGATAAAGTTGATCCGGATGGTATTCTTACGCATAGGCATCATGATGACCTACAAAACAGAGCAAAGATGAAACCCTCCTGTCTTTGAAATAGGTTAGTTCAATGCAAGATGTATGCAATGTTATGATGTCATTATGTCATGATAAAGGCACACCACAAGTATCCACAATAAGAAAACATGGTAAAGGCACACAAGTCATACTGAGAGCCCTTAGATTTTAGGCTGGCATGGAGCTTAGGTACTACCCTCTTTTTATAGTTTAACCCTGTCCTAAAAATAATAACCGGGTTCTAGAGGATCTCAATATCACTGACTACCCTCAATCGGTCATAATTCCAGTTTAGCAACCTTTTCTTGCAGCCGGAATCATCGCGAGAGTTTAGTCTCAATGAGTGTAGCATACTGCTACTGTTCTATGGCCAAGTTGGTCAATTTAAGGTTCTAAGGTCAGTTGGTGCTTAATGACCCCTTAGAAGACCCATACTCTCCTTGTTCCAATACAAGGGATATTAGTACAATCTAAAGTGCCACACCAACGTAGCTACTGCTTCAACCGTGTCGGTCTACGCCGGACAGTTCCCTCACAGTTTATTGCTACTTACCTAAAGGGTATCCCTAGATCCTGGTTAGGATCTATAGAACTCTGATACAAGCTGTGATACGGTGGGGAACTGACTATGGTTTTGCGTTTGTTTTCGCAAATGTTTCGGTTGAGCAAGAGTCGCCACCGACTTTTTATTTTATCCTAAGGAAAGGTTTAAAAAGCACAGCAAAAACCTTTGAGATTTTTCTTGGGTTCGGGGAGTAGATTATAGAAAGGGAAGGTATTAGCACCCTTTTTATCCATGGTTATCCATGGGATCTTAGGTACTTTCTTAGATCAACTTGCCTTGGTTTTCAATTGTTTGAAATGGTGCTTTGTGTGTGGCTTTGAAAAGGTTTTGAAAAAGATGCCTTGTATAGGCTACCCTTGTAACAATTCTTTACTCGAATGTTTTACAAAAGGTGTTTGTCTTTTTGAAAAGATGTTTCAAGGTTTTTGAAAGTTGTTTTGAAAGTGTAGTGATGTGTGAAAAAGTAGGCAAGTGTTTTGTTTTGCAAGTTGACAAGTACTTAAGAGCGATCTACCCTAAAGTTCTCAAAGATTTTTGTTATGTTTTAACCCTTTTAACAATTTTGTTCCACCATTGAATTTGGTGGACAATCTTGTGTTAGGATGCGAAAGGGACGGGCGCGGGTCATCGTTTAGACCATAATTGCAATGGTGCCAAGTATCTTTGGGCAATTTTCCTTTAAGGGACTTGATCATTTTTTAGGCAACTTTCGAAAGCGTCATCGAGGGACTATGATCATTTGAATTGTTTGCTTTGCCCAAAGAGACCTAACATGCAATATGGCCTAATTTTGAAAGGCAACAAGTGGATGTAACCCTAGGGGTGTTAGTGTGCAAGTGTGTTTTATTGCATACAAGAGTTTTTTCTTTGAATTAGGTTTTTTCTATTTCATTGATTTTATCTTGCCATACACGTCCTAATTACTAGCAATAAGAAGCGGAAATATAAAATCCTACGCTATTACAACAATTAGGGGAAGGGGATACACATTTGTACATGGGGGGTTCAACGAGAAAAATAGACAAAAAAGAAAATAGCAAAAAACAAGATATAGAGAGAGAGGGAGCCAGCGCGCTGCTGAGAGGTCATTAGAAGTTCTGACTCAGATCCGCTGCCAGATGATCAACCTCTTGGTTAAACTGTATGAGTCAGAACTTCTGACTCTGGCACCTGCAAAACAGAACCCTGTTAGTGGGGAACTCAGAAGTTCTGACTCCCCTGCGCTGCAAGACAGAAGTTTGTTAGTGGAGAAACCAGAAGTTCTGATTTTGCTGAAAAGGCAATAACTCTCAGAGGTTCTGATATCATTGACTGCAAAACAGGCTTCAGATGTGCTAACGTCAAAGTCAACACTTGGCTTTTCCTTGTACTAATCAGAACATCTGCAATTCTGTTGTTATTCCACAAAACAGGAAACATATTTGGAACAGATCCAGCAAATGTAAAAAATGTTTCAGAGGTCAGAACCAACAAGGTCACAGGTAAGTCCTATACTGGCTCAGAATGTTCTGAGGTATGAAAATCCTCAGAATATAAACAGCAACAACATGATATTTACATTATGTTTATTTGAGTATGTACAACTGATGATGCTTAGCAGCGTGGTGAAGGTCAGCAGGTGCTTACCTGGCTGTTGGAAAAGTTTGTGGGTGAAAGCTAGCTTTTGGCTCTGGTGGTGTTCTAGACAGATTCTCTTTGAAAAGGGTAGGTAAAGGTGTATGCGTATGTAGGGTCAGAAGTTTGGAAAGGGTGTTTTTGGTTCACAAAGAAAACTGGGTATTTTGATGAAGTTTGAAGGTAAGAACTTCAAAGTTATGAAACAAACTGGAGATTTTGGCAGAGTTTCAGAACGCTATTTTGCTAAGGGTTGTTGTTTCTCTCTTAGCAATTTTTCAGTTTCTTTTCTGAACGCCCTTTTGCAGTGGACAATGACTCTCTATTTATAGGCAAAGTTCTTGTGGGTGTTTTGAACATTAAGGCGCCAACAGAGTTTGCATTACTCTTTGACAGAAATTCCTGGGAAGTTGTGATAACAGATAGCCTTCAGCCTAGGCTGCAGCAGCAGGCGTAGATTGGGGAGAAGTGACCTCTGAAGTGGGCGGTGGCGCGTAGACCCATGCCAGAATCTGCACAAAAGCGTTTTCCCAGCCACACGTGAATGTTCAGGAGTGGTTGGAAGCATTAATGGGCATTAAATGGTGATAAGACCTATCAACATCAATATTCTGGTAATGGAAACCAACGTTGAATCAGCAGTTCTGTTTCAAAAAGAACAGCGTAAACCATGCTCTGGCCTTGGCTTCCTGTTGTCTTAGTAAGCTCTGGAGATTCTCCTGATTTTCTGATACGTTCCTTGGATTTACTTCTGGACCTCCTGGGCTTAGAGATTCTGTATCAGTGTAACACCCACTCTTCTGATCTTTTCATCTTCTGATTTCAGCACGTTCTGAAAGAGCCTTCAGACTTCCCTGCTTCTCTTGTATTCCTTTAGCAAATTCTGACTGAGCTTGTGTAACTGCTGAAAGGGGCGTGTTCTGTCTGAGGCTTACATATTGAACCACGTTTACAACTTCTGATTGAACTGATGTAACTGCTGAAAAGCCAACTTCTGACCACGCTGAGCCAAGCTTGCAACTTCTGACCGTTTTTATCTGGAATGGGTCCAGAAGTTCTGAAGCGCTGATTTTTTCTTAAACACTCATTTTTTAGAGAAACGTTCTAAGTACTTAGAATTTGATTTTTCTCAAGATAAAAGCGTTGTTTTTGGAGCTCGTGAGATCATCTTGCTCTTGTAAATGGCTTGCTTGGGCAAAAAGATAACTCAGGACTTGGATTTGTTTCAGAGGGACCTTGAAAATCCAAGATGGTTTCCTGAAGAAAGAGAGGGCAAATTTTGGGGTACAACACAAGCCCAAAAATATAAATCATACAAAGCATACAATTGAAAACACAATGATCTAATCCTAAGGTACACCTCACTTATTATATGCTCCCCAGCAGAGTCGCCAGATCTATGATCAGTGGGAAAGAGAACTGATTGTTTTGGAATGCTGGTTTGCGTTTTGCGTGTGTTTTCTCAAAATGTCGCGGTAAGCAAGAGTCGCCACCTTCTTTTATTTTATCCAACCAGGAAAGGACAAAAGCACAGAAAAATTCCTTTTTCGAGATGTTTCTCGGGTCCGGGAGGTAGATTATAGAAAGGGAAGGTGTTAGCACTCTTTCTATCCGTGGTTATCCACGGGCTCTTAGGTACTTGCTCAAAGTGTTTTCAAAATTTGATTTTCTTTGTGTTTGTGGATTTGAAAGAGTTTTTGTTTTGAAGAGAGTGTAAGTGCGAAAAGTTTTGTTTTGTTTTAAAAGGAGCAAGTACTTAAGAACCATCTACCTACTCGAAAAAGGAATTAAACTGTGCAAATATCCTTTAGACAACGCTATCCCACTATTGAGGAGTAGGTAGCATCGTCGTTGGAGTTTTCGGGTGAACTCGATTAAGGGACATGTGGTCACTAAAGCAATGTTAGGATGCCTTAGTGGTAACCCTAATGTCTTAGATCATTTTTTCCGATGCAACCGTTTCGAGGCAACTTATGATCTTTGGACAAGAGGGCGACCTCTAAAACCTCCTATACTCAATGACCATGTTCGAGGCAACCGAGTGAGGTGTACCCTAAGAGTGGCATGTGCAAGTGTGTTAGTTCGGTTAATTTTATCTGTACATGTTATGGGTGAGCTATGTTGATTTTAAGTTCATACATTGGATCTTGTCATGCATTCCCTATTATCAAACATCTAACATTGTATATTGTTCGGAAATTAAATTGCGGGAAATTAAATCTAAACTATTACAAGGCGTCGGGTATTTACATCGCCAAAAACAACCCTTGAAAATTTAAATTGCGAAGAATAAAATAAAGAGATAAAGAATTAAAGTCCTAATTAAAAGCTATTACATACCGGAAGCAATTACAATATTGAAAATATAGATCGCATGCGAGAAAATTAAATCGACGCGTTTTTTAGGGTTTTGACCCTTTTTGAAAGAAAGCATGTTTTTTTTGTTATTTTTGAAATTATGGAATTTAAATTAAACGAACAATTAAGTTAAATTAAATGATGAAAATATTTTTTTGGATTTTTTATATTTAAGGAAATAAAATAAAAATGATTAAAAGTTAATTAAAAACCTAATTCTACATTAATTTTAATTTATTGCAAAAAATATTAAAATTGTCCCTAATTAAAAACTAAATTAATTGATTAATGTTTATTTACAAAAATAAAGTGATGAAATTAAATTTAATAAATAAAAATAATATTTTTTTTATGTTTTCTGATTTTATTAAGAAAAATAAATTGGTTAGTAATTAATTAGAAATAATAAAAATAAAACAAGTAAATAAATAAAATATTAAAAGAAAAGAAATAACCAAGGGGGGTAGTGGGCTCAATCTGGAGGGAGAATCAGCAATTGTTTGGCCCACTTTCATTCAGGCCTGCTTTGACTTCCACAATCCCAGCGCGTGCCTTTGACTAGGGAGTATGATGAGCTTGTAATCTGGACCCTTGGATTTGGCCTGGAGGCCATCTGGCGCCTGGATCCATCAGGCATATGATGGACTACATCTTGAGCATTGTATGAGAGTACCTGAATAAAAATTACACAAAGGTATTGGGGGACCTGGGATTCGAACCCAGGTCCCATTGCTCAATGGCCAGCGCACTTACCAATCCAACCAAACTGCTTATTTGTTATTAGAACACAAAACAAGTATTATATTGAAAAACATTTAATATGCCTGGAAAATAAAAAAGTAGCGCGAGATTTGAAACTAGCCAATGGGAAGAAGACACGCTTCGTCTTCTTCGTTGAAAAACCAGGATTTTTACCTGCGGATTTTATCCGCAGCTAAATTCCTAGGTTCGTCCTAGAATCCACCCTAGGCTATAGAAATGCAATCCAAAGCCATGGTTCGCTTCGTCTCTCCTTCCTGATCATCTCTATATCCATTATTAGTCCTAATTTTACTTGCGAAGCAAACGCCTAAAAACCAAAAAAGAAAACCCTAGGTTCGGGCATTACAATACAGGCTATGAAAACAAAATCGAATATTGCAAAAAGCTTAGAAATCATACAAGGAACAAGAATATGCTAATGTTTTGTCAAAAAGATGCAAGAATGAGGAGTTATGTTTTCGTGTACAGGGCCATATTCGTGGATACTTACAGCGCGTTTCAAGGAGAGAGAAGGCTTGGCTTTGATTCCAATAGTTTCAGGGGATGGCAGACAAGGGAGCTACGTTGAGATTTTGGATTGAATCGAGCTCTAACCAAGATTTTGATCTCACACTTTTTCAAGCTTTTTTCATTTTTTGTTTGTCCGTTTCTGCAGCTCTTTTCTCGTGTTCTTGATGTGTATAGCTTGTGTGTGTATATGGGATTGCATTAGGTTAAAAACTTGGGCTTTAATCCATGAGCATTGAAGATTGGAGATTTGATATGATCACCATTAACAAAGTTTCCAAAGTTGTACCAAATCCAAGATTTTTTTCACAATATGCCTTGGCACGAATTTTATTATGTGTATCATGATTATTGAAAGCAGTAATGATCAAAAAGATATCATTCCATCAATTTTTGGATTTTATTTGAATTAATATTGATTTAAAATGAATTAATTCAATAAAAATTAAATAAAATAGAAAAATTAATGAATCGACATGAAACTGAAGATGGAACACGTGTGTGGTGTGACAAGATCAAATCAAGTGGAAAAAAGTGGGCCCTTTTGTCAAAAATTGGAATTTTGAGGATAGTTGACTTTTGGCAATTTTGGAAAAATGCCCAACTTCAACAATGCATAACTTCTTCAATTTTGAACTTTTTGAGGTGTTATTTGACTTTTTAGAAACCTTGAGATGTCCTATAACCAACCCTTTTGGTATCATATCATTTTGATATTCCATTCTCAAGTTATAAACTTTGGAAAAAAAGGTGTTTTTGTTGACTTTCAAAAATGACCTATAATGTCCAAATTTATAACTTTTTGTGAGAGAATTTATTGATCTTGGGGTGTGAAGATGGATTGTAGGAAATTGCATCCTATTAAAAATGAGCTTTGTATGGGTCATTTCCCATAATGTATGAGAAAGTTATGCTTGGTCAAAGTTGAGTTGACTTTTCCTGCAAAACCCTAATTTAGCAACTTTTGAATCTTGATGAATCTTGAGTAATCCTTGATGAATCATGATAAACCCTTGATAAAATGATGATTTATTCTTCAAAATGAGAATGTTGACAAAAAATATTGAGGTTTGACTATTTTTAGGCCACAATTGACTTTTACCCTAGCACAGTCGATTTTTTGGAACTCTTGAGCAATTGACTGACCAAACTTTCTCTACAAGGCTTGAAATTTGACATGGATGAACTTGAGAACATATTAGGACATTGGGGATAACTTGAGGCCATTTGGATGCAAGGACCTTGATGCAACACAAAACCCTAATTTTGAATTGACTGCCTTAGGAGGTGATTTGACTGTCCAACTCTTGAGCCATCTTGAGCCACTTGGAGATTCTTCTTGAACTGTCTTGAGAAATATGGGAGGGAAAATTTTGGGGTACAACAGAAGTCAAAACAAAAGCTTTTCAAAGCACACAAACACAAAGAAGCAATTTTGAAAATGATGAGCAAGTACCTAAGAGCCCGTGGAAAACCACGGATAGAAAGGGTGCTAATACCTTCCCTTTCTATAATCTACCCCCCGTACTCAGAAATATCTAGAAAAAGGAATTTTTCTGTTCTTTTTTTCCTTTCCTTGTTGGATAAAATAAAAGCCAGTGGCGACTCTTGCTTACCGCGACATTTTGCAAATACAAACGCAAAATGCAAACCAGCAATTCCTTAAAAAAGGGAACCACGTCCCGGTTCTGGCCACCGTATCACAGAACTGGCGACTCTGCTGGGGATCTAATAAGTGGGGTGTACCTTAGGATTAGTTCATCATATTGTTTTCAATTGTCTGATTTGTTTGCTTTATATTTGTGGGCTTTGTATCGGAGTTACTATAGATCCTAACCCAGATATGGGGATACCTTTTAGGTAAGTAGCAATAGACTGTGAGGGAACTGTACGGTGTAGACCGATACGGTTGAAGCAGTAGCTACAATGATGTGGCACATTAGTTGGTATTGATACCCCTTGTGGAGGAACAAAGAGAGTATGGGGCTGCTATATGGGTCATTAAGCATCAACTGACCTTAGAACCTATAATTGACCAACTTGGCCATAGAAAGTAGCAGTATGCTACACTCATTGAGACCATACTCTCGCGATGGTTCCGGCCGCAAGAAAAGATTGCTAAGATGAAACTATGACCGATGGAGGATGGTCAGTGATATTGAGAACCTCTAGATTCCGGTTACTATTATTAGGACAGGTTGAACCAACTAAGCTGCAAGAGGGTAGTACCTAAACTCCATGCCAGCCTGAAATTTAAGGGCTATTGTGTGACTTGTTTGCCCTTACCATGTTTGCTATCTGTGATACCTATGGTGTGTTTTTATCATGACATCATGCGTCATGACATCACATGCATATTTCATTAGACTAACCATTTCAAAGACCGAGGGGATTCATCTTTGTTCTGTTTTGCAGATCATGGCTTCTATGCGCAAAAATACCATTCGAGTCAGCTTCGTGCAGATACCTGCTCAGCTTAGAGAGTTGGTTTCAAAGGTTCCTGATACTTATTCCTTTGTTAGAAGACATGGTCATCTCCTTAGCCTGGTCACTTCCAAGTTGGATGTTCAAATGATGAGCGTTTTGTTCCAGTTCTTTGACCCGTTGCATCACTGTTTCACCTTCCCGGACTATCAGTTGGTCCTTACTTTGGAGGAGTTTTCTGATTTACTTGGTATATCTATTCTAGAGCAGACACCCTTTACAGGTTTGGAGATAGCTCCTAGGCCCGAGGATATTGCTTCAGCCCTACATTTAAAAATGGCTGATGTAGTATCTAACTGGGAGACTCGGAGTGGGATTAAAGGTTTCTTGGCTAAGTTCTTGATTGATTAAGCTCAACAGTTCTGGGATAGTTTGGACTTTCAAGCATTTGAAGACATCCTGGCTCTCCTCATCTATGGCTTGGTTCTGTTCCCAAATTCATATTCTTTTGTCGATGTGAACGCAGTCAAGATCTTCATGTCCTGTAACTAAGTGCCTACACTCTTGGGTGATATTCTACATTCTCTTTATACCCGTACTGTTCGGAGAAGGGGAACTCTCATGTGCTGTACACCGCTGCTGGCGTGGTGGTTTATTTGTCACCTCCCCAAATCTGTATTGAAGAATGAGGAAGGTATGGGTTGGGCTTACAGAATCATATCCCTTGCTCATACGAACATCCTTTGGAGTACTAAAGATATGGAAAAAGTAGCTGTCATTGATCGATGTGGAGAATACCCCAATTTTCCATTGCTTGGAATTAGAGGATGGATAACCTATAATCCTTGTTTGGCCTTACGACAGTTTGGACGAGCTCGAAGGGACGATCCTCATGAGTTGCTGCTTCCAGACATTGTCTTTGACTTCAAGGGGGATGTTGAGGGACATCGCCGCAGATTTATACGAGCCTAGGATATGGTGAACAGGTCTGATCCACATGAGCTAGGAATGGAGACTTCTCTCCCGATGCAACCGTATCTCCAGTGGGTTCGAGCCCGTGCTCAAAAGCTGGGGATGCCATATGAAGTTGTTTTGCCGGTGATTGTGGAGCATACTGATGAAGAAGGAGTTCCTTATACAATCCTCCATCCTCATATGCCTACTGATCTGGGGGAATTGAAGAGGTCTTGGATCCAATTTAGGGAAGAAAGGGATACCTACAGAGAGAAGTATCATGAGCAGGAATGAAAGATCCTGAAGCTTACAAGGCAGTTGGAGACTAAGAGGACAATCAACAATTATGTCAGCACGAAAGGAAAACGACCATGGGAATTCTGATGTCTTTTATTGTTTCTAGTTTAGATTTTCTTTTCAGTATTTCTTTTGTAACGCCTTAAAGGCATTTGTTAAACATTGTTTCAAGTTTTTATCTAATAAAGTGTGTTTTATTTTGGTTTACAAATTTGAATCTCCCTAAGTCTTTGAAATCATTTCATACGCATTCCATTCCCATGCACCTCATTACAGGTACCATTACAGGTTTCTTATCTTCTTCGCTGTTTATTTCAGCACAACATGTCTTATGAAACACCTACTGATCAAGCTATTAAGGCTCTTCAAGCTCAGAATGCTCAGTTCCAGGAGATGTTCTTGAACTTAGCCAAAGGGCAGCAAGATTTGAAGACTCTTATCCTGAAGGACAAAAAGAAGAAGAAGAAGAAAGTGGTCCTTCTGAATATGGGTCACAGATTTGGGAACAGGTTGAGAAAGGAAGTTGATTTATCTCATTCATCTGGAGGAGGAGAGAATCAAGAGGAAAGGAAGGGTCCTAGTCCCGTGGTCTCTGATAATGACACTGACTTTGATGAAGACCAGTATCCTCTGGCTAAGGACAGGTATAAGTAACTTGAAGACCGGTTAAGCGCAATGGAGATCCAAAAAGTCCCTGGTCTGGACTTCGGAGATTTGGGTTTGGCATCTGGGGTGGTGATCCCACACAAGTTTAAAGCTCCTGTCTTTGCTAAGTATGATGGGGTCTCCTGCCCGAAGTTACACCTCCGCTCGTATGTTAGAAAGATTCAACCATATACCGCTGATAGGAACCTTTGGGTACATTTCTTTCAAGATAGTATATCAGGGACTCAACTTGAATGGTTCTATCAACTGGAAGGAGCTAACATCCGTAACTGGGAGGACCTTGCTGATGCTTTTTACAAGCAATACCAGTATAATACCGACTTTGCTCCCACGCATACTCAACTTCAGAGTATGTTTATGGGTACAGGTGAAGGTTTTAAGGACTACGCTCAGAAGTGGAGAGATCTGGCAAAAAGAGTACAACCCCCTCTGGCTGATAGGGAGTTGGTGGATATGTTTCTTGCGACTTTGTCTGGTCCATATTTCAATCATTTGATCGAAAGTTCATCGTCTGGGTTCACTGAATTGATTATGACTGGGGAGAGAGTTGAGGCCGGTATTAAAAGTGGCAAAATACAAAAAGGTGCTTCATCAAGTACAGAAAAGAAGCCTTTCAAGAAGGAGTCTAGTGCAGTTTACAGCTCGAGGAGCCAAAATCGACCCGAACGCCGCCAATCAGTTAATGCGGTAGTTATATCAAGACCAACTGTTGCCCCACAACGTAACAATCAGCAAAGAGTGGAGAGACCGCAAAGACAGTATACTCGGCTCAGTATGACCCTATCTCAAATTCTGCCGCAACTATTGAAAACCAACTTGGTGACTCTGAAGGAGGCTCCAAAGAATCCCAGTACTACATCACCGCTGTATAATCCAAACTCCCGTTGTGCTTATCACTCTGATAGCCCAGGGCATGATACCAATAACTATTGGGCTTTGAAGAATAAAGTGCAGGATCTGATTGAAGCTAAGGAGATTGAGTTTGAAGCTCCGGAGAAACCCAATGTCATAAAGGCTCTAATGCCAAAACATGACGCGGGAGTGAATGCAATTGAAGATGATGATGAAGAGTAAAATTTCGACAGCTGGATTTACCCGACTACCAACGGTGGCTTGAACAATTGGACGGCGAAAGACTTCGTGCCCATTTCTTTTATTACACAACAATAAGACTTTTGTTTTGAGACTTGTAACAAACAGTTTTAAACTTTGTGGCTCGGTGTCTTACCCGAGGCACCGTGGCATTGTTTGTGAGGGCTTAATATGTGTCATTTCCATATATCATCAATAAAAGCATTGGACGTTTTTCTTGCATTACAAATTTTGCGCTCCTTGTTTTTATTTTCTATCTTGCAAAACAGATATTTGTCTTACACACACTCACATATCATAATACAGGTCCACATCCACTATGGATCCCACTGATAACGACTCTGCTACTGCCAGTTATGACTTCGAAAGTCCGATCAACCAAGCCGAGGACGAAGGTGAGGATGATTGTGAAGTGCTCGGGGAACTTGCTCGACTGTTACTTCAGGAAGAGAGGGCCATTCAGCCGCATGAAGAGCCAGTGGAAACAGTAAATCTGGGTACCGAAGAAGACAAGAAAGAGGTCAAGATCGGTGCAAATCTGGAGCCTGGTGTTAAGCAACGGTTGATACAGATGCTGCGTGACTATGTTGAGATCTTTGCCTGGTCTTATGAAGATATGCCTGGGTTGGATACCGATATTGTGGTTCACCGCCTGCCTACTAAAGAGGATTGTCCTCCAGTAAAGTAGAAAGTTCGTCGAATGCGCCCAGAGATGTCTGAGAAAATCAAGGCTGAGGTTATGAAACAGTTTGATGCCGGTTTTCTAGCAGTTACTTCTTACCCGTAGTGGGTTGCCAACGTGGTTCCAGTGCCGAAGAAAGATGGTAAGGTTCGAATGTGTGTTGACTATAGGGATCTGAACAGGGCGAGCCCCAAGGATGATTTCCCTCTGCCTCATATAGATGTTCTGGTTGACAACACCGCACAGCATAAGGTCTTCTCCTTTATGGATGGTTTTTCCGGTTACAATCAGATTAAGATGGCTCCCGAAGACACGGAGAAGACAACGTTCGTTACGCAGTGGGGTACCTTTTGCTACAAAGTCATGCCTATCGGATTGAAGAATGCTGGGGCAACGTATCAGCGCGCCATGGTCGCTCTGTTCCATGACATGATTCATCATGAGATTGAGGTATATGTTGATGACATGATTGCGAGGTCCCAGACTTAGTAAGAACACCTCGACCATCTTCTGAAGCTATTTGATAGGTTGAAGTTGTATAAGCTGAGGTTAAACCCGAACAAGTGCACCTTCGGGGTGAGGTCTGGTAAGCTGTTGGATTTCGTCGTTAGTGATAAAGGTATTCAGGTGGATCCTGCAAAGGTGAAGGCTATACAGGAGATGCCAGCTCTCCAAACAGAAAAAGAAGTTAGAGGCTTTTTGGGACGTCTGAACTACATTGCCCGATTCATTTCACATTTGACCGCTACTTGTGGGCCAATCTTCAAACTGCTGAAGAAAGATCAAGTGGTAAAGTGGAATGATGAGTGTTAGGCTGCTTTCGAAAGGATCAAGGAATATCTCCAAGAGCCACCTATTCTGATACCTCCAGTTGAAGGGAGACCTTTGATTTTATACTTGACAGTACTCGACAATTCAATGGGGTGCGTGTTGGGGCAGCATGACGAGTCTGGCCGAAAAGAGCATGCTATTTATTACCTTAGCAAAAAGTTTACCGACTGTGAGACCCGATACTCACTGCTTGAGAAAACATGATGCACTTTTGCATGGGCTGCTCGCCGGCTGAGACAGTATATGCTGACTCACACTACCCTATTGATATCAAAGATGGATCCAATCAAGTATATCTTCGAAAAGCCTGCCTTGTATGGAAGAATAGCAAGATGGCAGATGATCTTGACCGAGTATGACATCTAATACACGGCCCAAAAGGAAATCAATGGGAGTGTGTTGGCAGATCATCTGGCACATCAGGCTGTGGATGATTACCAGTCTATGAACTTCGAGTTCCCGGATGAGAATATCATGTGTGTGACTGACTATGAGACACCTGGACTGGATAAAGGACCTGAGGAGGAATCCCGATGGTCTATGTACTTTGATGGAGATTCAAACGCTTTGGGTAATGGCATTGGCGCCGTGATCATATCTCCTGAAGGCTCTCATACTCCGTTCACCACCCGACTATGTTTTAACTGCACCAACAACATGGCGGAGTATGAAGCATGCATCATGGGTCTCCGAGCAGCCATTTACCTAAGGATTAAGTTCTTGAGTGTATTCGGAGATTCCTCTCTCGTGATCAGTCAGATCAAAGGCGAGTGGGATACGAAACACCCAAATCTTATTCCTTACAAAGAGTATGTATTGATGTTTCTTCCACACTTCGAGGAGATAACCTTTGAACACTTCCCTAGAGAGGAGAATTAGTTAGCGGACGCGCTAGCTACGATGTCTTATATGTTCAATGTCAGGTGGGACAATGAGGCTCCCCAGATTAACATTGAGAGGTTGGACGAACCCGTACATTGCTGTGACATTGAGACTGAAGAGGTAGCAGATAAACCCTGGTTTCACGAGGTAAAGAGGTATCTTGAGGCTCAGGAATACCCCGAGGGTGCATCTGTTAATGATAAGAAGTTTCTGAGGAGGTTCGCGGTGAAGTTCTTCATCAGTAATGGTATCCTTTACAAACGTAATCATGATTCAACCTTACTGCGATGTGTGGAAAAGAACGAGGCAGAAAGAATCATGGCAGAGTTACATGAAGGTACTTTCAGAACTCATTCAAGTGGACACACCATGGCAAAGAAGATCCTACGGGCAGGATATTATTGGTCCACCATGGAAGCCGACTGTTATCAGCATTCTCGGACCTGTCATAAGTTTCAAGTCTATGCTGATAAGGTACACATACCTCCAGTTCCTCTAAACGTCTTGACAGCTCCTTGGCCTTTTGCAATGTGGGGCATCGACATGATCGGCGAGATCAGACCTACTGCATCCAATGGGCATCATTTCATCCTGGTAGCTATTGATTACTTTACAAAATGGGTTGAGGCAGCTTCCTTTGCTACAGTGACCAAGAACGTCGTGGCACGATTTATTCGGCATAATCTGATATGTCGATATGGTGTACCAGAGAGGATCATTACAGACAATGGTATAAATCTCAATAATAAGATGATCACCAAGCTCTGCAAACAATTCAAGATACAACATCATAATTCTTCTCCCTACCGGCCGAAGATGAATGGGGCCGTTGAAGTGACTAATAAGAACATCAAGAAGATTGTGCAGAAGATGACGGTGACATACAAAGACTGGCACGAGATGTTATCGTTTACTATTCATGGGTACCGTACCTCAGCGCGGACGTCAACAGGGGCAACACCCTATTCCTTGGTATATGGCATGGAGGCCGTATTTCCTATTGAAGTTCAGATACCCTCTCTTTGGATTATGAAGGATGCATGTTTGAGCGAAGATGACTAGATCCAGACCCGGCTTGATCAGCTAAACTTAATTGATGAAAAGAGACTTACTGCTATTTGTCATGGTCAAACGTATCAAAAACGGATGATCAAGGCATTTAACAAGAAAGTTATACGACAAGAGTATCAAGTTAGGGATCTGGTGATCAAACATATCATCCTATCACAAGGTGATCCCAGGGGCAAATGGACCCCTACGTACGAAGGGCCATTTGTGGTTAAGAACATTTTCTCAGGAGGGGCTATGATTCTAACCACCATGGATGGTGACGACCTTCCTCACCCCGTCAATGCAGACATAGTGAAAAAATACTATGCATAATCAATGACCCGCTAGGTCGACTGGCCTAGGCAAAAATGAGGGCTTCCCGGCGAACCAAAAGGGTTCGGGCAAAAATAAGGGATGAAAATAAAAAAGAAACTGTACACCCGCCAAGTCGAAAACCTGAAAAGGAGGCTTGGGAAAAAAAGGGTATCCTGGTGGACTTAAAACCCGAAAGGACGGTCCAGGCAAAAATTAGGGATTAAAGCGTAACACTATGTCTCATTGGATCACCTTGCAACCAAACTTCAGTATCGACTATCAAGCTCGGACGACACTAATCAATCTGATCTACCTTCAACCAAGTAGCAAAGTGATGAGATGCTCGAGGATATAAATGCAATAGCAGAGTTAGAACCCGGTGGGATTGTTCACATAGCTGTTTTTTCACAAATTGTATAAATTTTATTTGTTCGGCAGTGTTCTCTTACTAAGACGTCAGCCTCTTGTACAAAAACACATATTTACAAGCCAAACTTCAAAGTCGATACAATTCATTTTCACAAATAAATTTCAAATGGTTTTTCTTTTTTTCTGTTTTGTTTTGCAAGAATGTCCAATGTTCATTTTTGATATATGCATTTGACATTGATTGCTGCTCATAAATATTTACATGTGAAACAAAAGACGATTACTCGTAATATCAGGAGCAGGGGCAAATAAGAATTGTCCAGACCTTACAGTTGCTCTGTCAACCAGGTATAGGGATAGATTTAGCTGAAGAATAAGACTAGGGTACATTCACTCCCCGTAGAGTAAGAAAAAGACAGTAGTGTTAACTCTCCCAGCTGAGGCTCGCAACCGCGAATGAGTCGGTAAAATTCTCCCCAAGCAGAATTTATCTATCATCAGCACTGGAAAATTATCCCTAGTGGAGTTTAGAGAATTATCCCCAGTAGAGGCTGGAGGATTGTCCCCAGTAGAGCCTAAAAGGTTATCCCCAGTGAAGTTGCAACTGGAAAATCATCCCCAACGAAGTTCATTCCTTTCACAAACAGAAATTCAATCCCCAACAGGTTTCATTATCACCAGCAACGGTAATTCATCCCCGGCGGAGGTTATTCTTCCAAATCAACAGATCCTCCGGCAGAGTATGTTGTGATACGGTGGGAGAACTGACTTGAGGTTTTTGCGTTTATGTTCGCAAATGTTTCGGTTTAGTAAGAGTCGCCACTGACTTTTTATTTTATCCTAAGGAAAGGTCAAAAAGCACAGGAAATACCTTTGAGATGTTTTCTTGAGTTCGGGGAGTAGGTTATAGAAAGGGAAGGTATTAGCACCCTTTCTATCCATGGTTATCCATGGGCTCTTAGTTACTTGCTTAGATCACTTGCTTTGCTTTTCAATTGTTTGAAATGGTGCTTTGTGTGTGGTTTTGAAAGATGTTTTGAAAAGAGGCCATCGTTGTGGCAACCTTTGTAATGATTCTTGTTTGAATGTATACAAAGGTGTTTTTGTCTTTTGAAAAGTTTCCAATGTTTGAAAGTAGGGTTTTGAAATTGTGTTGTGAAGTGTGTTTTGAAGATAGCAAGGATGTTTTGCAAGATTTTGATCAAGTAACTAAGAGTTGTCTACCCTATTTTACTCAAAGATCTTTTTTTATGTTTTTAACCCTTTTAACAGTGTTGTTTCACCATTGTATTTGATGAACAACCTTGCGTTAGGATGTTTAACGGGACAGGCGCGGGTCATCGTATAGACCATGATAGCAAAAGTGTTAAGTATCTTTGGCAATTTTCTTGAGGGACTTGATCATTTTGTTTAGGCAACTCAGATAGCGTCATCGAGGGACTATGATCTTTTTGTTTGTTTTTGTTTTGCCAAAGTACTCAACATGCAACCATGGCCCATTTTTGAAGGCAACAAGTGGATGAAACCCTAGGGGTGCAAGTGTGTATTGTGTTTGTTTTTCATGCATGTTATCTTGGATTAGGTCAAACTAATTGTTGGTTTTATTTTCATACAAACCCTAGGTCTAAGCATGGCATAATTAAAAGCTTTTAAATGTGCGGGAATTTAAATGCTACACTATTACAACATGATATAGGGAGGGGGATACAAATTTGAATTGGGGGTATTTGACAAGAAATTAAACCCTAGATTACTATTACAACCAAATTGAATGTACAAGATACAATATTTAAATGTATAATAATTGAAATAAATACAATAAATAAATGTAAATAAAATGTATTATGCCAAAATGTTTTTAGTATGTAAAAAAGTGTTTTTAATATGTGAAGTAAAAATAAATAAAGAAAAAGTCAAGTTTAATTATTTTTTCATTTAGGGCAAAAACCCTAATTTTCTTAAATAAATAGCAATATTTATTATTTATTTCAATAATACATTAACTTATACAAAAAATAAAAGTATATTGTAAAAATGATA